>CM053585.1:10514204-10536149 GCA_028646515.1 Pseudochirops corinnae | reverse complement strand
CTCTCTTCATATCGATCGCACCCTGTACAATCTATCTTTCTATCTAACTATCTATCTATCTATCTATCTATCTATCTATCATTAAACATATATAGTAACACAAATACATTCACACACATATAGATATAGATATATGTATGTATACAGATATCATTTTTTTTTCATGTAGGAATATAAAAAGTTCAACTTCAATAAATCTCTTATGATATCTCTTTCCTGTTTACCTTTTCATGCTTCTCTTGATTCTTGCATTTGAAAGTCAAATTTTCTATTCAGCTCTGTTCTTTTCATCAAGATTGCCTGAAAGTCCTTTATTTCATTGAATACCCATTTTTTCTCCTGACATATTAAACTCAGTTTTTCTGCATAGGTGATTCTTGGTTTTAATCATAGGACTTCTGACCTCTGGAATGGCATATACCAAGTCCTTTGATCCCTTAAAGAAGAAGCTGCTAGATCCTTTGTTATCCTGATTCTATTTCCACAATACTCAAATTGTTTCTTTCTGACTGCTTACAATATTTTCTCCTTGAACTGGGAAATCTGTAATTTGACTAAAATTTTCCTAGGAATTTTCCTTTTGGAATCTCTTTCAAGAGGCCGTTGGTGGATTCTTTAAATTTTTATTTTCTTCTCTGGTTCTAGGCTATCAAGGCAGTTTTCCTTGATAATTTCTTGAAAAATGATATCTAGGCTATTTTTTTGATCATGGATTTTAGGTAGTTCAATGAATTTGAAATTATCTTTCCTGGATCGATTTTTCTCATCAGTTTTTTTTTTCCCCAATGAGATATTTCACATTGCCTTCTATTTTTTTTCTTTCTTTTTGTTCTGATTTATAATGTCTTATTTTCTCATAAAGTCATTAACTTCCATTTGTTCCATTCTAATTTTGAAGGGATATTTTTCTTCAGTGAGCTTTTGGACTTCCTTTTCTATTTAGTCATTTTTAAGGCATTCTTTTTATTGGCTTTTTGGACTTCTTTGGCCATTTGGGTTAGTCTGTTTTTTTGAGGTGTTATTTTCTTCAGTATTTTTGACGATCTCCTTTAGCAAGCTGTTGATTTGTTTGTTTTTGTTTTTGTTTTTCCTGATTTTCTTGCATCACTCATTTTTTCCCAATTTTTCCTGTACTTCTCTAACTTGATATTCAAAATCCTTTTTCAGCTCTTCTATGTCCTATCATAAATTCATTTTTTTTTTCTTGAAGGCTTTTGATGCACGATCTTTGACTTTGTTGTCTTCTTATGGTTGTATATTTTGATCTTCTTTGTCATATAAGTAAGATTCTATAGTCTGACTATTTTTTACACTGTTTGCTCACTTTCCCAGTAAATTTATTACTTTCTAACTTTTTGTCAGAGTAGGACTTTGCTTCCAGTTGAGGTGAGAGTTGGGGTGGGGTTGGAGGTAGGTGTATTTTACCAGTTCTCAGGGGTTTTGTATCAGTGCCTTGATCCTCCAACATCTGTGGGCTTAGAGCTCTGGAAGCAGGTGTTGCTGCTGCTGTTGCCACCACCCTGGGAATGGACCCCAGCCAGACTGTGCTTCTCTTTCACCCAGGTCCCAAAGAGTTTTCCCACTGATCTTTTATACTGTTTGTGCATTGAGAAGCCTGGAAACCACTACAGCTGACAATGATTTTCAGTCCCCTGAAGCCTGCTCCAGTCCTGTCTGTGCTGTTGGGACCCATAGTCGACTGTGTTCCACTCCCAGTCCAGTGCGATATACCCTTCTTATTGAACTTCCAGGCTGCCCTGACCTAGAGATTTATCTCACTCCCTCATTTTGTGGGTTCTATACATCTAGAATTTGTTTAGAGTAATTTTTACAGGTATGTGGAGGGCTTTGGGGGAGACCTCAAGCAGGTTCCTGTTCTTACTTCATCGTTTTGACTCCATGCTCCCCCTCCCCCAATGAGTATTGCTCATACTTGTTTAACCCTAGTGTCATGTGGAGTTACTCTCTGTGCCACCATCATTATACAACCTCTATTCCTTTGAAATCGATCCTCTCTTGATATCTGACCTTATATATATTATCCAAATTGAAGTGGCTGTTATATTCTCATCCTCAGGTAAGTTTCCTTGTTTTTATAATTATTTCAATACCTGGCTCAGTCTTTTTCTCCATTCTACCCTCTATCTTTATGTTATGCTGCTGTTTGTCATTTGTTCTTGCAGAGAACCAATGATATCATAAGGGTGATGGCTTGGCTTGCACGTGAATTGGATTTAAGTAAGATAGAGATGCACAAAGTTGTCAACCTTACTCGGTCCTCCAGAATCATCAAAGTCCAGTGTCAAGATGAAAGCCCCCATGACTGGAGATGTCCCACGATGCAGTAGATGATCTTGACCTTTCCAAATGAAGATCTTTCCCAGGGCTCAGTTTATCTAAGACAATGCCCACTAATGGAAATAGAGACAAAATTTGGCCTAATTTACCATCGCATAAATATCAGTCTGAGAGGACAAGAATCTCTTCATTTCTGATTGGGGAGAGAAAAGAATTGCTATAGGCTGGTCCAGAGAATAAGTGGACTTCATTAAAAACCATCTTATTTTATAAAATCTGTTTTCAAGAGTTATAGTTTAAAAAATGAAAACTACACAAGACAGAAAGTAAATTGATTTCGCTTAAAAAAAAAATCTAGCCCCAAACCCCAAGATATCTTATAAAATACAAGCAATCAAAAATTATATCCCTGTGAACAGAGCACCCACATATAAAGATATGGCACTTCAAGTGGAAAGAGGGTAATAGGCTATAGTTGTGTGTGGCTACAGAAGAACAGTTATCTCTAAACTAATCTTCCCCCAGCTTTCTCCAAGAAAAAAAAAAAAGAATTTGGCTCTGTCCTGGGTCCTTTTTCCTCTTCTCTCCATATCCTTTCTCTCTTGTTCACCTCATCAGCTTCTATATGTCAGAAGCTCAGAGGATCATTTGAAGTAAGGCTTGTTTAAAAATACTGGAGGGGAGATGGGGTCCCCTTCTTTGGCCATCTTCAAGAAGAGCTCTAATAGGGTACAGGGTTGTGGGTTGTGGGTTGGGAAGGAACTTTCCTCATCTGGAAATCCCCTATACACATGAAATCACGTTTCCTGGTCATGATCCAGAGTGGAGAAAAGTACATGTGGTCACTCATAGACCAGAGCACAGGCCAGGAGAGTAGCAACTATGGTTATCCTTGGATCATGCCATCTTGGAAGAATTGAGGGCTTGCAGACTTCCAGAACTACCTCTGAAAAAAAGCACCCAGAAGGAATGAAAGTTTCTCTGTCCTTACACCTTAGGCGTCAATATATGAGCTGACATTCCCTGAAACCCCTGACCTGCCAGTTCATTAGTTTTTTCAGTTTCTGTGACCAGAAATCCCATGCTAACACATTTATCCAAAGGGTTGGCCACAGCATTTTGCTATAATCATCTCTAACCAAAATATGTTTCTCTCCACTGTCATATCACCCTGCTTAGAAAACAAGAAAGTGCTGACTAAAACAGTGATTGGGCTCTTTTATTGTCCTTGCTTAGGCACCTGAATGACATCAGGTCAATAACTTGAAGATTATTATTTTTTCTAATCAGTGTGGGTGATCAATGTTAATCTATTGCTTGCTTTGATATCATAAAATATTTATTTAAAAACAAAGTTGTTCAAACCATCTTATTTGTTCATTTTATTTTCTTTATGTTAATGTTTTTATTAATTCTTACCTTCTTTTCCCCCTTGAAACTAAGTATTCTTAATGGATGTGGATAGTTGATTCTGGAGGGACTCCAGCTTGAAAATGAGCTGTAACCTATTGATCAATGCTTAATCAATTTCTCTATGTGTATTTCTGCATGTGTGTATGTGCCTATGAAAATAATTGGTCATCAAAAGGCAATGTGGTATAATTTATAAAAAGTTATCAGTAAAACCAGGAACACCAAAACACCTGGGTTGAAGACTTGTCCCTGACATATACTGGTTGTAACCATGTCTCTTAATTTCTCAGTGTTCTAAGCAATTCCCTAAAATTGCATATTCCAGAATATTGGTCAATCTCCACTGTGAGAGAGACTTTCCTCACCTGGGAATCTCCTATACACATGAAATCACATGCCCTGGATATATTCTCATTTTGCATTCAACATATGAAATGCCTTCTGATTCTATTTGTAGGGAACAAATTCATAATGAATTATCGTGAGACTGCTTTGTGGTCTAAAAGTCTATGACTGACCTAATTAACTATTAGTAATCCATATTTTCCAAACTGATTTTCAGCATTTTTGCTAATATGAGCCTTTTCATTGGTGTTCTAGCACCACAACATATGTTATTTTAATTTGCAGTTGCTACTGTTATTAATTACATTATCTTATTTTAACCCCTCTGACAAGATTGTTTATTAAGGTCTGTTCACTGTTCATGCTATAGCTTCTTATACCCACAGGTGAGACATTAGTGCCAGGTACATAGTAAAAGTAGATGAACAGCCCTGGAAAAGGGTAGGCATGCCCTCACACACAAGAAATGCTAGTCTTCCTTGAACACCTGCCAGTGAGTTATGAGGTATATGGGTGTCTGCCTCAAGCATGCAAAAATCAAGTCTTATACTGGAAAATGGAATGGGAGGATGAGAGCAATTTGTTCCAATGCTCATGAAAGCAGCTCCGGCAGTTGCTGTGGAGTGCTTAGAGTTGGTCAGACATAGTGAGAGATATAAAGTCATCCACTGCATTCCTGGTCATCACCAGGTACCTTGACTTTGTCTTGCTATTGAACTTCAAGGACTCTGGAATAGAGAGTGAGGCTGATGATTTTTGCAGCTCTGGTTCACTCAAATCTAATTCACACACATATCAAAATGTTATCCCTTGGTTTCATTGGTTCTCTTCAAAAATGAAGGACAAAACAAATAACAATCACTCCATATCTTCACCCACTTCCATGAGTGCTAGTGTGCAAGATATAAATATTTCAAGCTACCCTCATTCAGAATCAAAATCAATAAAAACCTATTAAGTACTCACTGTATGCCAGATACTGTGCTAGACACTCAGGATTTAAAAAAAAAAAAAGTATAAGATATCCCTGCACCCAATTGGCTTATAATCTCATGGGTGAAGACAATATATAGAAACAAATTGAAAAGGGGTGGAGGGTTGTAGAAGTTATCCAGTGGAGATATGATGGAATCCTGGAGTCCTTAGTATCCTCATTGCCTACCATTGTGGCTAATGTATAGTACGTATTTAGACTTGTATATTTATTTGTTGCTGTAGTACCCACCCTACAGGTTGCAGATTGGTCTCTCTATCACCTTTGCTATTTCATTAATCTTCAATCTCATCCTGTCTGCTGCTCATTTCTCTACTATCTACAAATAGTTCAATATCTCAGCCATCTTCAAAAAAGTATCACTTCATCCATCCATCCCCACTATCTATCATTCCATAGCTGTCTTCTCCTCTGTTATATGGTGAAAACTCCTTAGGAAGACTATCTACAATGGATAGTTTCACAATTTTTTGTTTTTACTCTGCCTCACTTCTTAACTCTATTATTTGACTTTGAACTTCATCATTCAGCTGTTACTGCTCACTATAAAGTTACTAATAATCTTTTAGTTGTCAAAATCTCATAACCTTTTCTTAATCCTCATCCTTCTTGTTCTTTTTGCAGACTTTGGTGCTGTTGGTCACCCTCTTGTACTTAATACTCTATTCGTTTTCATGATGTTGCTTTCTCCTCATTCTCCTCCCTATCTGACTTCCCATTTTTTTAACCCTTTGTCAGATCCTCCTCTGGGTCACATCCACTAACCATGAATATCCCACTGAGCTCTTTTTGGTCCTCATGCTATAGTATTTTACTTGGTGATCTCATTGGCTACCATGAATTCAGTGATTCTTAAGTCTACTTACCCAGTCATAGCCTGTCTGTTCTTCTGCCCTCTCACCTACCTCATTAACTACATATTGGACATCAAGAATTGGACATCTATTCTTCCAAACACTCCCCTCTTGCTAAAGGGGATATTATTATTAAAAGTATCACCAGCCTTCTAGTCTTTTAATTTCATCCTTGACCCCTCACTCTCTCTTACCAGCTAGATCCAATCTCCACTAAAGTTTTTGGATTTTAGCTTCAATACATCCATTAAGTAAATCACCTTCTTTCCTTTGACATCACCAACAGCTCAATTCAAGCGCTCATCACTTCATGACTGCATGATTGCAAAGGTCTAATAGTTGGCATTTTTTTTACAGGTCATTCCTCACTCCAGTTTATCCTCCATTCAGTTGTAAATTTTTCTTCCTGGAGCACATGTCTAACCATGGCATATGGTTATGTAATTAACTTAAGTGGCTCCTTATCACCCCCAAGATCAAATATCAAATTCTCTGTTTGACACTCAGAGGCCTTTGTAACTTGCCTCCTCCACCCTTCTAGCCTTTTTATACTATACTCTGCCCGTCAATTCCAAGTGACTTGTATTCCAATAATTTTGGTCTCCTTGATCTTCCTTTAAAAGACATTCTTTTACCTAACATCCCCCAGATCTGAAATTCTCTCAATTCTCATTTCTACCTCCTGGCTTCCCTGAATTCAGTGAAAATGTGTCCTTTTACAGAAAGCCTTTCCTGGTCTCCCTTAGCTTTGAACGATTTCTCTCTGTTGATTATCTCCTAATGTTTGTGGTATTTTGGTTGATGGACCATGGTTGTTTGCATATTGTCTACTGAAGTAGACTCTGAATTGCTTAAGAACCTTTACCTTTGTCTGTATTTTCAGTGCTTAGCAAAGTGCCTGGCATACATTAGGTGATTAATAAATGTTTTTCACCTAATTAACAGACTTAAAGCTTTGGTATGAGCTTCCAATGTTGTGACATATATACATTACTTTATACATTTTAGAACACTTTGTAAATATTCTTTACTATTGTTTAAATTTGTAGAGGAGTGACAGAGAAGAGAGGAAAGAAAAGGACACTGAGAAAAATGGACAGGTAGATCAAAAAGGAAAGAGAGTTAAATTTAAATGGGGATTCAGGACAGTTTTAATATGCTTGTAAGTCAGGGTGCTGGATTCAATCCTTTGTTATGGAGAATGGGTGATTCATGTCATGTGATATTATTGTGCTGTAACAAGTGACAAACTAAAGGAATATAGAGAAGTATAGGAAGTTTTAGGAAAATGATGCAAAATCAAGTAGGCATAGCTAGAAGGGGAAATATGCATATGCAATGACCATGGAAAGAATAATAACAAAATAGATGTAATTTGTGATTGCAAAATTATAATGACTTATTTGGCCATGAAGAGAAGACATCTGACCATGCACTTTTGTAGAGATCAAGGTCAGATATTTGAAAGCTTACACATAATTTCATTTTTTAATCTGCTATTTGGTTTTGCTAATTTCCTTTTGCTTTTTCCTCTTAAAAATCAGCAATACTATAAGAAATACCTTTCTGGAAGGGATAAGAGGGACAGACATATGGAGAAATGTAAAAAAGGAAAAAAATAATATTAAAATTCTATTTTAAGAGACATAAGAGTCATCCCATGAAAATTCATAACATCCTCATGGAACTTGCAATTTTTAAGGAATTTTCTTTGGCTTAGACATGGTAGGCAGCAAATGCAAGCATTATCATCAATTTTTAAAAATTCCTAATAAGGAAGCCAAGCCTCCTTGAAGCTGTGACCTCAGTTCAATCCACTGCAATTCCATTTAATTCAAGGGAACAAAACTCAGTATAAAAAGAAAAAAAAGTTTATGAAGTATATATTATCAGGCAGTAACTGTGTTAGGTGGTGTTGGGGGTATAAAAATAATAATGAAACTTATCTTGAACTCAAAGAACTTGCATTCTAAGGTAGAATGGGATGTTAGGGCAACATGTACAAAGATAATATAGATTAAAAATAAAACTGAAGAACGTTGAAGGGAAAAGATTCAGTTTGCTTGTAATCTTTTATGGTTTAATTGATGAGTCATTTCCAACATTTCATGACTCCATTTGGGGTTTTCTTGGAAAAGATCATAGAGTGGTTCTCCATTTTCTTCTCTCGCTCATTTTCCTGATCACTTCACCAGGGTTACCCAGTGTCAGAGATTGGATTTGAACTCAGGTCCTTCCAATTCTGGGGCAGGTACTCTATCCACCATGTCACCTAGATGCCCTTGCTTATGATCAGAAAACTATTAAAGATCATAGGTAAGATTGTAACAGTTTTCCTTGTTTCAAATCTCAAAGCACTACATGATACTATTTGAAGGATAAGGAAATAGAAAAAGAGAGACAAAAAGATCCAGACAGAAATAGAGACATTAAAAAGGGAAAGAAGAAAAAAAGGAAGGATGGAAGAATAGGAGGAAGGAAAGAGAGAGAAGGAAGGAAGGAAGGAAGGAAGGAAGGAAGGAAGGAAGGAAGGAAAGAAGGAAGGAAGGAAGGAAGGAAGAAAAGAAGGAAGGAAGGAAGAAAAGAAGGAAGGAAGGAAGGAAAGAAGGAAGGAAGGAAAGAAGAAAAGAAGGAAGGAATGGTCCGATCTCTATCTTCATTTTACATATTACTCCACTACAAGACACTAGGAATGTTTCTGTTTCTGGCAGATTAGATGAGTATCTATGAACCACATATTATAATCAGAAGAGTGACAATGTATGTCATACATGCTCATTGCCATTTGCTAGAATCTCTCCAGCAACAGAGACACATGATATCCATCTCTAGTTTATTAATTAGATGATGTTTAGCCCAAATCAGTAAGTTAACAGACTCATGACAGCTAGAATAGTCCAACACAGCCAATCAATATATTTTAATCATTTGAAAAAAGCAACATCAATTAAATATTTTGACTTTGATAATTAATCCAAAGTTCAAAATGACAAAGTCTCTTAAAAGGGAAAAAGAAAAACCTTTTCCTGGTCACTGAAGGTCAGTTAAAGTTTACATCCCCACCACTATTCACATTAGCACTAAAAGAGATGCATCAGGGTCAGTTAGGTAGTGCAGTGAATGGAGTATTGGCCCTGCAGTCAAGAGGGCCTACATTCAAATCTTGACACTCTTACTAGTTGTGTGACTTTGGGCAAGTCACTTAACTCCAATTGCCTTGCCTCCCCGCCTCCCAAAAATAAAATAAAATAAAATAAAATAAAATAGATGCATCTTAGAGGCTTTGTATAAAGTACTATTCTAAAGGGTTTGTATGCATAGAATGGCTCATCTCTGGCCTCGGCTCAGATACAGAGAACACAGAGGATGCTTTCAACGATGTTCAGCTTATTTTAATCCCAGAAAAATGTGGACTATGTCTGATTTCCTTCTCTTCTACTCTATATATGTTATTTTTCTCCTAATAGAATATAAGCTTCTTAAAGATTTTGTCTACCCAGAGCCTAGCACATAGTAGGCACTTATCATCTGTTGTATTGCATCAAATTGTAGAATTTTACCCTCATCCCTCCAGATACTGTATTGTGTCTTTAGAGTTATTTATTTAATTTATTTCATTCCCTCATACTCTCTACATTCTTTACTGACAGGGACTGTTTTGTCTTTTAGTTCTTATCTTTAAGCACTTTGATTTGAATATAGTAGGCTCTTAATACTTGGTTGATGCATCGTTGGACTGGATTGGAAATTGATTTTATATATTTGTAGCATGTCAATTCTGGCTTAGACTCCCAGAATAACACTAGTTAAACCTTTCTCTTGGGGTTCTAGGTACACTGAGGAGTTACAGGGCTTTCTTCTCTACTGTCTTTAGTTCCAGCCCCCACAGACTATGTTCCCCCTCTTTGTTAGGTGACAGTGAGTAGGCCCCAGGCCAATTTAATCATTTAACATCAATTTTATTTTGCAGAAGAATATTTACTTAGAGGACAAAACAAGAACAAACATTGAAACCAGCAGTCCCTCTCAACACTTTCAGGGCATGTTCTTGGCTCAATTTCTATTTGATTCTATTTGATTTTGGTTTCACCAATTTCATGTTCTAGCTAGGTTATAAGTCAAAAAAGGTCCCTGCTTGGAATGTGATGAGCAAGCCTGAAACAGTAATACAATGTCTCCCCACGCTCCATTGTTTCTCCAAGGCCCTTCCAAACCTCATCATTGAGGCTCTTCCAGAAGCAGGCACCTCGGCATTTCCACCTGGAAAGATGCCATAAGAAGCATTTTTGCCGATGTGCTAGACCCTGTTACATTTCCATTTCTTTTTCATATATATGTCATGTTTAAACTGTGTATTCTAGGTGTATGGGAGGAGTGAAATTCTCAAGGAGCTTGAGACTGTTAACTTCCATTTTCCTTCTCCACTGCTGTTGTCAATCACTTTCATTTCTTTGTCTGCTTTCCTGCCAGGTGGGCCCATCCTCCTGGCCAGTGGGAGTCAGGGACAGCCCAGTCTCAGTCTTCCTCCCTTGCTTTGGGACCCTCCTTTCCCTTTTCTTGCTGTCCCATTTGGGGAAGAATTTGGTGAAGTCTGGTTCTCAACCAATGAGAGAGGAGACAGTCAGGAGAGGGGCTTGACTGCATTAGGGTATAAATTCTTTTACTGTTTTTTGTAACATGCCTCTTCTCCATGATTGAGTCATAGGGAAGACAGCCCTCTTCTTCCAGGAAAGAGAATAAACTCCTGTTCTTATCCTAAGAGATTTCTGTGTTTATTTTTTTGCTAAATTAAGGATGAGGGTTATTTTTCATCCCAAACATAGATCACCCAGACAGAGGGCTACTCAGTACATTCACAGACATAGTTTTCAAATTTTACTGTAGCCTTTCAAAAATTCTGTGAATCATAGGACAAACAAACTTAATAGGACCTGGACTTAAATATCCTCTCTGGCCCTTATCTTCTTCTCCTACTGCTCACCCTTCCCCTTTTCTCCCCTTCCTCTCCCTGTCTCTCCCTCCTTCTCACTCCTCCCTCCTTCTTCCCTATCCTTCGCTCCATCCTTTCTCCTTCCTCCCTTCTCTGGCCTAGATGATGACGTGGTGGAAGGAGGCCACAGAGCCTGCTGAGGGGGACATTATGGGGGTGTGCCAGGACATATTCTCCAAAATGTCCATGTGCCTGACAGGAGATCTGACAGCTACCAGTGAAGATTATAAAGTTCTGGAAAATCTGAACAAACTGACTAGCTTGAAGTATCTAGAAATGAAAGATTTTGCAGTAAACATAAGTAGAAACCTGAAGGACTTAAACTAGAAATCTGCAGAACTTCAGCCTTCTCTGGATCAGATCACTTTAATGAGGAGTAAGTAGCAGCTCTTGAGCAGGCAGCTTACAAGTTGGATGCATATTCAAAGAAACTAGAAGCAAAGTACAAGAAGTTAGAGAGGCAATGAAAGAATTCTTTAGCTTAAGGACTCTACAAGGATATTTTATAAGAAACATGTGGGATGGAACTTATCACTAGGCTTCTGTTTCTAAAAGGAAGCGGTGCTGTTGATGCAAGGAGAATCCCCACCCCCACTTCTAGCTGGATGTGTAACAGGGCACCCCAGTGTTTTCCTAAACCTGTACCCCTGGAACCCCATCTTATCGTGTGCTTCATTGTGTTCCCTGGACCAACGCTCAGAAATCAGGATCAACCCCATCTGGAGCAGAGGCAGATGAGCGGCTGTCGGCTCCCTGTCTCCCCTCTTACCCCCCACCCCCCTTCATTGCCTGTTCTTCAACTTAAGCAATAAATGCCAATGTATGAAAAATAAATAAATATCCTCTCTGATATTTACAAGCAATGACAACTTGGTCAAGTCACTTAAACACTGTGAGTCTCCATTTATTCACTTCTAAAATGGGGACACTTGAAATGATACAGAAGTTTTAGTTAGACTATTTGCAATCAGTGCCTGAAAAAACATTCCCTCCTCACCTTGGCTTCTCAGAATTCTGAGCTTCCTTCAGAGCTCAGCTCCTCCAGGGAGCTTTTTGCTTCTTAGTACTGTCATCCTCCTCAATTTGCTGATATATTCATGCTGCATGTCCTTATAGAATATTAGATCCTCAGAGGCAGAATCTAGTTTGGTTTTTGTTAAATTTATTGACAGCTACATGGCATGTTGCTTAAGACTTTGAGTCAGAAAGACCTGAGGTTGAATTCTCCTCCCACTCCTACTTACTAATTATGTGATCCAGGCCAAATCTCAGACCTTTTATCAGCCTCAGTTTCCTCAGCTGTGAAATGGGGATAATCGTTACACCTACCTCATAAGGTTGTTTTGAGGAAGAGATAACATGTAAATTGATTTATAAACCTTGAAGTGTTAGATAAATGCTAAGTCTTTACTAAGTGCTTATTAAGTAGGCACTTGAGAAATGCTTATCAGGTAAGATAATATTAATAGTTTTTGTTCATGGCCCTTTGAATTTTATGAAGCACTTTGCCTGTGTTGCATCCATTGTTAAGGTAGTGCTATGTTGATAAGCATTATTGTCTGATGTTCATTTCTGTTAATGAACATAACATATGAATATTTGTTCAATAATTATATTTGGCTGATATAATTAAATGAGATCAGACTAAATGTTAGCAGTGGTATAATTTAAAATCATTTTTGGGAGAATTTTCACATTCCATAGTATAGTTAAGAGCAATTCTTTATATAAAATATCATGTTTTAAATTCATAAATTTAACGTTTGGAACCGAAGGGAAGAATGATTGTATTTTGGGAGAAAGATATATTTTAGAGAAATGTTATTTTGGAAAGAAAAATATTTTTTTCTTCCTAAAATCACATTATCATTTTAATAACTTCCCCTTTGAATTTACAGAAGTTCTATGTTCTAAGTCTGATACAATATTAAGATAACATGTTTAGAGTTGGAGGAGACCTTCCTTAGAGGTCATCTGGTCCAAATTTCTCATTTTGCAAATGAAGAAATGGAGAGGTGAGGGAGTATCTTCCCTTCATTGTCACTCATTTGCTCAATATTCCCCAGGGACTCCCTAGTTCTTCTAGTTTCAACTGAAAACTATTATGTTTTGCAATGAAATACTTCCCACCGGGTTCCCAACCTGTCTAATATTATTGCACATTATTCTAATGTATGTGCCTTCCATTCCAAGCAAACTGCCTTTGCTGTGATGATAGAGGACATTCTTTCAACATCACTGCACCCCTTCGCAGGTGGTCCTCATGCACAGAAAGTGCTCCTTTCACCTTTTACCTTTTAGCATACCTTCTTCCCTTTATATATCAACCAGCAATCACCTTCTACCCAAGGCCATACCTGAAGTCATCAGCTTCTAGAGCCGCCAAAAATTAGCCTTCTTTTTTTATGTATATAGATACTGAACATACTTCTATGTGAACATGTTTCCTCTCCTGGTAGAATGTAATCTTGTTGAGAGTAGGGAATGTTTCATTTTTCTCTTTGTAATTTCAGGGTTTAGCAAATGGGAAGGACCTAGTTAAGGTTCATCAATTGATTACCTGAGGTGACATAGGTAGAAATAAGCAAACTGGGATTCAAATTAAAAACTTTGACTTCCAAATCCTGGGCACTTTCCATTGTATTTCCTCTCAAGCTTCATTTTATAGCCTATCAATCAATCAATTGATGTGTCAGTCAGAATGTATTAAGAATAATCTGCATTAGATTCGGGGTATACAAAATTCCTATCTGTAAAACAAATAAAAGATGATATTACGTTAGGCATTTCACAATGGATGTGCTGGAGATATCCTGATCTCAGCAAGCTCAAACTGGAAATCTTCCTCCTCCCTTCCCCCACCAAATCCAAACATTTAAAAATTTTCCTATTTCTTCTCAAGTAATAACATCCTCTCAGTTATCCAAGTTTGGAAACTTGACAGTATTCTTGACTTTCCTCAATGCATCTCACAAATCCCATCAGGTGCCCCCACACATAAGTGTTTATTTATATGCATGTGTGTACATATATGTACACACAAATGTTTACATGCATATGCCTGTGCAGAAGCATTCATTTATGGTTGGACACACAGGCAATCATATAGACATTTAGACACACAATTTTGGTTTTGTTCAGTCATGTTTCACTCCTCATGACCCTGTAGACTATACTATCCATGTGGTTTGCTTGGCAATGGTACTGGACTGGTTTGCCATTTCCCTGTCTAATGGTTACGACAAACAGAGGTTATGTAACTTGGCAAAGGTCACATAACTATTAAGTGTCTTAAGCTGCGTTTGACCTTAGGTCTTCCTTATTCCAAGCCAAGCTTTATATCCACTAACACATCTAGCTGCCTCCTAGGCAAAGAGAAAGAGGTTAAGTGACTAGGCCAAGGTCACACAAGTAGTAAGTATCTATGGCAAAATTTGAATGCAGGTTTTCCTGATTCCAGGTCCAGCACTTTGTCTACTGAGCCATTTAGCTACCCTTATAGATACATATACCCATTGTTATAAAAATGCAAACATACACCTCCCAAACACACATGGATCCTTATCCATAACCATAACCATATTCATATCTCTCTGTACATATGTATATGTCATACACACATATATGTATATATATAAATATGTTCTATCCACACAAGAGATAGGTAGGTAGATAGATGGAGAGATAGATAGATAGATAGATAGAGACAGGGAAATATGTAAATTGATGCAAACATTAATATACATGTTCACACACAAACATATGTAAACAGATACACATATACATTTAATAAAAATTCTTTCAGAATTTTTTTCAGAATTTTCAGAAGGATTATTTCATTCTTTGTAGTTTTATGCCAAAATCCTGGCACAATGATGGTGCATAAGGATTGCTTCATAAATACTTCATGATCAACTGATTTGTAATTAGACGTAGGTTTAGAACTGCTGGGGAGGGTTGAGGAGTTTGTGGGAAAGCCTTGTGTATTATCAAAACAAAATAGTAGTAAGATGGTCTATAAACTAACTTGCATATTCTAAAAACCTATAATTTCAAAGATGGTGGTACTGTTTCATTAATCAACTTTTCTATTTTTAACCAGTATAGAACAACCTTGACATGTATTGCATTGTCATATAGTTTAAAATCTGGTAGTGAAGGACCTACATTTCTCCAGTATTTCCAGACACTTATTTCTCATCTGATAACAGTATTTGGATTTCTTTTACTTACCATGCCCCCAGAAAGCTCATTATTGGGATAATCTCTTCCTACTCTAAGATTCCATCTATCTTATTATTACTCTTTGACTTTCTGATTGAAGGGTAAGGTTATAGAAAAGAGAGAGCTCAGCTTCTTCTTTTTTTTTTGGTAGGGGGAAGGGCAGGGCAATTGGGGTTAAGTGACTTGCCCAAGGTCACACAGCTAGCTATGTGTTAAGTGAGTGAGGCTGAATTTGAACTCAGGTCCTCTTAACTCCAGGGCTGGTTTTCTATTCACTGTGCCACCTAGACACCCCTAAAGCTCAGCTTCTTATTTCTTACCTGGCTTCAATACTTTGAGATTTCACTGACCCACTTGCTCACTGATGGGTACATTCTCCTCCTACCTTCCCTTGAGTTTCCTTTTGTGTTTTATTCCCCCCCCCCCCATTAGCTTGTATGCTGCTTGAAAGGGGTTGGGGACTCTCTTAATTTTTCCCTTGTCTGTATCCCAAGCACTTAGCACATTATCTGTAAAATAGTAGGTGCCTAATACATGTTTTTTGGCTCTTTCAACTTTCTCTCCTTTGTTTCTTTCAGGTAAGTTTGTTTTAAGTTGACTTAGTGCTATAAAGTAACCATTTGGTTGTTTGGTATGACACACAATAAATAAATTGATTGGAGAGCATTGATACTGTATTATCTTGAGTCAAGCATGAATAATTAATATATTCCCAATTATTTGTCTTCCTTTATGTTAAAATATATATGTAGGAGCAGTTCTAAAATCTCTGTGTATATGTGAAAGGTGACCTCCCAGGTATGTCATACTTTACAAAGACATTCCTGTTATATATTTGTTTTCTATCCAGATTTTGACAATGTACTAAGAGACTTCTCCTCTTAGTGGATTCATTTTATAACATGCTCCTTTGGAGGTTATTTTAATTAATTTTAATTGAATCTCTACTGTTCTCAAAGTAAACCACTATATTTGCAAAGATTCATTTTTCTTCTTTGCCTCTCTGCTTATTTCTCAATTTATTTATCTTGTCTTTGCATTTCCAGAAATGCATCACATACTGACAGTAGATATCTTTGTTTTACCCCTTATTATATTAGAAAGCCCTCTAGCATTTCTCCATTTCTTATTAGGCTAGGGCTGGATGTCAGGTAAGCATGATTGAACTCATGAAGGAAAAAGCAACTCATTCCTATGCTTTTGATGTACTTCCTTACTTACTTGACTTTTTTATATAAACAGGTATAAGACTTTTTTGAAATCTTTTCTCATGCATTACATAATCTTGTTTTTGTTTTGTTTATTTTTGTTTTGTTTTGCTTTTTGGAAGGGAGAAGGCAGGCCAATTGGGATCAAGTGATTTGTACAAGGTCACGCAGCTAGTAAGTGTTAAATATCTGAGGATGGATTTGAACTCAGGTCCTCCTGACTTCAGGGCTGGTGCTCTACTCACTGTACCACCTAACCACCTCCATTATATAATCTTTACATACACACACACAGAGTATATATGTGCATGTGTGTATATATATACATGTGTGCATATATCCATGTATATATAGAGATATACATATATCTCTATATATCTCTATTTATATCTATGTCTCTTTGTTACTAATATGTTCCTTTCAATTTACAATTTCCCTAATGTTGAACCAACCCTCTTCGGATTTTTGTTTAATATTGCAGGCTATTAGACATTTCATACCAGATATCCAAGAGAATACCAAAATTCAACATATACAGAACAGAACTAAACATGTTTTCTCTTCCCAAGTTATTTACTTATTTCCAAGACATGAACATTTTTCAAAATTTTTTAACATCAGTGTTAGCCTTGACACCTCATAGGAAGGCAAAGAACTGGCTATTTGTAACTTCGTAATATTTCTTCCATTTGAGCCTTTTCTGTTTTCACACAGACACCACCATAGTTTAAACCATCACCACCTCAGTCCTCCACTGTTGGAGGGGCAGGGCAAGCAGACATTGTTATTTTTTTCTACTATTTGTACTTATGCCATATAAAATCCCTTTTTTACTGTAGCTTAGCAACTCACATATAGCTTATCATCTTAGATCGTGGTCTGGGGATTCTAAGAAGATATTTCAATTGCCTAAGGTCACATAGCTAGTATGCAACAGAGGCAAGAATTTAGCCCGAGTCTTATTGATGCCAATGTTCACACATTCTCTATTTCATTTCTTTGACTTTCTGTGTTTATTCTTTTATGGCTAGTGAGCAAATTTATGCAGTGGAAGGATATAGAAACACTGACGTTAGACCCAATTGAGAATTTCCTAACTGAATAGTTTCAACTCAAAATATGCCCATTTTTTGTACTTAAGTGGGCCACCAAAATCAATAGCAGTGCAGCTTATTGAATGATCCAACAACCTTTGTGACTTTATGACTATATTGCATTGAGGTGATTGATAAACTTTTTCATGTGACCATTGTGGATGATTTGGAGAAATATTCAGAGAGATAAATTTGGAATGGGAAGAATGACTGAACCCAAAGAGTACAGGCTAATCCATCAATGTGACATTCAAGGGATATTCCTAACGAAGGCTCTAGTGACTTAGTCCTGTTGTGTGCCTATGCATATGTCTGTGTGTCTGTGTACATATACATATATACAAATGTGTGTGTATATGTAGTGTGTTGTATGTATATATACATATGTTTGCATGTATATGTATATAGAGCATATACAAGTATATAAACACATATATGCATGTATCTGTATATTCACACATATAATTCTCTGTACCCACACACAGATATCATGTATGAAATTAGAGATGTCATGCTTATTAGGTTTACAAATGAAACAAAACTACCATAGAGCCGTTAGATGAATTGTGGGTCAATGTAATCGTGATAACACCACATGATATTATCTTAACAGTCTTTAATTATACGAGAAAAAAAATAAACTTAACGAGATATAAAAAATTCAGTCCAGGAAAACGTACAGTTCAATACTTTGGGAAAACAAACGAACTAAAAATACAACATGAGGTACAGGAAGTTAGCATGAAGTTGATGCAAAATAACCTCAGGATTTTAATGGACTCCAACCTCAGTATGAGTCAGCAGAATGATCTGGCAGCTGAGACGGATCCAAGGGCTTCAATCATAAAATCAGTCTCCAGACAGATGAAGGTGATAATCTATCCTTGTACAGCAACATCTCGTTCATGATTTTCTGTTGTGGACACATCCTGCCATGAAGGGAACTGGAAAATAAGAAGAGTCCTCAAAACCATGCCATTGTTTGAAAGAATCTGGGCCATTTTACTTGAAGAAGAGATTTAAGGATGTCAGGGTTCTCTCTTAGAGTGCCCTAACTTACAAGCAGAGGCAACCGGTTTCACACACAACTCATTGAGGCTAGAGTACCTTTCAGGAACAGAAGAGTCACGGCTCTGAGGTCCAAACAGAAAAGTTTATTAAGGTCTCTCCATGGGGAAGCCTTAAAGCTATATACTAAGGCAGGCTTCCAAAGATGCCTCCCAGCCCTAGGTCTTAAATAGACCCCAGATCCACATGGCACACATGATAGAACCCAGCTGAACAGAATTGTGAGAGGTGGAGTGCAATTACAAGGGTTTGAAGGCCTCAAGGTGTGGAGATGCCAATCAGGAACAGAGGGTAACCCCCATGCAAGAGAGTCCTGAGCAATGCAGTGTCCTCTGGCGGGGGACAGTGCAATATGCCCTGACCTCCATGTGACCCAACTAATTCCTGGGCCTCAAACACTTCCCTGTGGCCTGACACAACCGCTTGCAATGTGAACCTCACATAAGGGGAAACACATTTGCTATGACTGCTCCAGTCATTTTGAAGTTGAGTTAAAAGACGTAGAGGTGTCAGAACAGAGACTTTGCTATTTAAGTCTTTTGTCTTTAAGCCACAGAGATAGGCCTTATCTTTGTTCCCAATGTTACTATGGTCTGAGAATAGTTCTAGAGCTGGAGAGTAACACAAAAAGACCAACTTTCATCCGCAGAAATATTACTGAACAAGGGCTTTTTGAGTACTTGGGCACTATATCATACCTCCCTACTCCATGTATGTATATCCCTTTCAAGTGTGTGTGTTTACATATATATTACACAGATATGTATACTTCACACATATGCATGTGCATACATACATGAATACATATATAACTTGGGCTCTCATTGACTGACCAACAATAGGTACGAGGCCAAACCCTACTTGATCATCGTTTGGGTCTTGATTTGGCTTATAGTGAAAGTAAATAGCAATTGTTTCTGATTTGGCCAGAAACCCAGAGTGTCATCTGTTCCTGTTTTTTTTTTTTTTTTTTAACTAGGTAAAAGAAGCTATTCTCTGATTTATTTCCTTACCTAGCCTAAATTACTGAATGAGGCTTTGCCTCAGTCAAGGCCAAGGTCTTGCATTATATCCATCTCCAGTCATCCTGATCTATTTCTTGTCATTGGACCCAGATGGCTCTGGAGAAGATAGTGAGGCTGGTGGCTTTGCACAGCCCTGCCTCACTTAAATCCAATTCAATTTCATATCATGGCATCACCTCCATAATGTCATTGTCCTCTTTGAAAAGGAAGGATAAGCAACAACAACAATTTAACATGCATATGGAATAACCTGTGCAGTTCTTTCCACCTTAAATTCTGAAGCAGTTTCATTCAGCGAAGGACCACAAGTATAATGGAGGTGAAAATTGGTAAATAGAACACTAGATTTTTAGTCTGGAGAACAGAGGAGATCTGAAGGTCATGAAAATTGCCTTCAAGCATTCACCAAACTCCACATAAAAGTTGATTTGATTTATTCTGTTTGATCAAAGAGGGAACAAATTAGGACCATAACAGGAATTTGCAGAAATCCATATTTAGTATCTATGTAAGGGAAAATGATGACCAAACCAAAAACAAGTCCCTACAAGTAGACTGTGTAAACTGAATTGCTTTTGGAGATAGTTGGATCTCCAGACCTAGGGGTCTTTCAAGATAAGCCACATGACCTTTTGTTGAATATGTTGTCCTACCACAAAAGGAATGTAAATTTTAATCCCTGAAACCTCACAAGATGTTTTGGGGTTTATTGCTTAAATTTCTTCTTAAGGATCATACCTTAAGCCCAAATCACTCTGGCTCTCACTCTCATTGATTGAACAGTATCATATCTCAAAAAAGAGAGATCATTGTTTGGTTTTTGTTGTCTCATTTGGTCATTGTTTGGTTTTTGTTGTCTCAAAGTGGATGTAAATAGCAATTATTTCTCTTTTCACCAGAAAACCTAAGGGTCTCCTCCTCCCAGATTGATTTTTTTGACTACCTAAAAAAGAAACTAACAAACAAAAAGTCATTGTACCTCATTTTTTCTTACCTAGCCTCAATCCCTAAATGGGTGTTGCTTCAGACAAACTTAGATCTTGGAAAGACCTTGGGTTAAAAAGACAGAGGTCTCCCAATGCATTTGGGGCCATCTCCAGGCATCCTGACTTATATCTTGCCACTGGACCCAGATGGCTCTGGAGGAGACAATGAGGCTGGTAACTTTCCACAGTCCTGCCTCACTTAAATATAATTCACTTGCAAGACATGGTAACACATCCCTGATGTCGTGGTCTTCTTAGAGAATGAATGACAAACAACAATAATCATCATGGTACCTATACTTGATGACCTAGAGTGATAGGGAAACATTCTTCACCCACTTCCTTTTAAAGGAAATTCTTATCACACACACACACACAGACATACACAAACTTATATTCACACACATATGCATATGTATATATGTGGATATGTATGTATATGCATGTATCTATGCATTTCTGCATAGCTAATGCCTTCTGTCTCTCTCTCTTCCACATTCTATTTCTATACCTTACATTAGACATGCTATGTGTGGTGCCAGAGAGTTGAATCAAGAACAATGGAGAGAAATAGAGGCACAGTGTGAGGTAAGAAAGTGCCTTCCATTTAAAGTATCAAAAAATTATGTCAGCTTTCTCAACAAATAGTTTTACAGATTAATATAGGTCTGTAATGACAATGAATAAATCCTAATTAATATAAATAATAAATCCTTTGGAATAGTCTCTTTTGTATTCAAATTCACACAACCCAAAGCTTAGGTAAAATATAGTAATTGATTCCAGTTAAATAGAAATCTGCTGGTTGAATGGGAATAATGTTATGATTTAATGGGATTCAACATTGGCACTAATCAGTAGTAGCTGGGGGATTATAGAAGAAATTAATACTTCAGATATTTGATAGAGTAGATGATTTTGGAGTTTCATTTTAGCTTTATTAAACTCTTTTGTCTTTTATCTTAGAATTGCATGAAATACCTGTTGCTATATATCAACATAATGGAACTGTGAAAGATCAAGATAGGCCCTCTCACATAATTTTGCTTAAGGATTGCATTAAAATAATGTACCTCAGTGAGGCTAGGAGGCACAGCGAATAGAGCACCAGCCCTGGAGTCAGGAGAACCTGAGTTCAAATATGGCCTCAGACACTTAACATTTACTAGCCATGTGACCTTGGGTAAGTAAGTCACTTAACCCCATTTGCTCTGCCTTCCCCCTTCAAAAAGCAAAAAGTAAATAAATAAATAAAGTAATGTACCTCTAACCTATACCAACTATTGTATATGTTATTTAACTATTAGTTATTAGTTATATAACTATTAGTTATATAACTATATATTAGTTATATAACTATGAGTCCTCTTGTTCTTCATCATCATGAAGGACTTCATCAGGACATCATGATAGGATACATACAAACTTGTTTACTAAATTCTAGAA
>CM053585.1:10485594-10507459 GCA_028646515.1 Pseudochirops corinnae | reverse complement strand
TCCACGTGACCACATTCAGCCTATTAGGGAACAGAGTATACTTTCAAATATCCAAGGGTCCTCAAAGTCACGTAGCCACTTCAGCAAAGGGCCTAGGGGCAGGGAAGATCTTCAGATTCCCATAACATCTGGGAACTCTGGAACCTGGCTATAATATTCCTAGGAGGTTTCGTTTGTGGATATTTTTCAAGAGGTGAATGGTGTATTTTTTCAATTTCTATTTTGCCCTCTGGTTCTCTTAAATTATATCTCCTGGACCTGTCTTCCAACTCAGTGATTTTCTCAATGAGATATTTCACATTCCTTCTATTTTTTAATGTTGTTTGATCTGTTTTATTGTATCTTGACTTCTCATAAATAATTAGCTTTCATTTGCTCAAATCATATTTTGAAGGAATTATTCTCATCAGTGAGTTTTTGAAATTTCTTTTCCATCTGGCCAATTTGAATTTTAAGGCATTCTTCTCCTCATTGGCTTTTTGGGCCTCTTCTGCCATTTGAGTTAGTCTATTTTTAAGGTTTATTTCCTTCAGTATTTATTTAGGTCTCCTTTAGCAGGCTTTTGACTAGCTCTTCATGTTTTTTTTTGCATCATTCTCATATCTCTTCCAAATTTTTCCTCCACTTCTCTTACTTGATTTTCAAAATCCTTCTTGAGCTCCTTAATGGCCTGCAATCAGTTCATTTTATTCTTAGATGCTTTTGTTGCAAAAGTTTTGACTTTGCTGTCTTCTTCTGGTTCCATATTTGAATCCTTTCTGTCCCCCGAAAAGGATTCCTTGGTGTGATTTTGCTTCCTCTACTTGTTCATCTTGTCAGCCAATTACTTGACTTTTGAGGTTTTTGCCACAGTAGAACTCTGATCCCAGAGTGGAGAGAGTTGTGTCCCAAATTCCTGGTGTTTTCACAGTTGCCAGAGTTATGAGGAGGGTGTCCTCTCTACAACCACCACAAGCTCTGGCACACTGGTGTTTCTCACCTAAGGACCACCACCCAAGAAAGAGATCCAGATCCAAGCAGGCTAAAGCAAGAGTGTTTATGCTCTATGTGGTCACTTGGTACCCCTAAGATCTGTGGGTCAGGAGCTCCAGAGGCAGCTATGTGGTAGCAGCTTCATCCTCCATGCCACTGCCACCTCTCAGCCTGGGCACAGGGGCCAGACTTCTGTCTCTCAGTTCCAACAGAGTTCCCTACTCACCTTTTACTTTTTCTTTGGTGTTTATGGGTTGAGAAGTCTGGAAACTGCCACAGCTGCTGGTGATTTACTCTCCTGAAGTCTGCCCTGGCTAGTCTTGGCTTCTGGTCTGGGTCTGCCCTGGGTCTGGGCCCACATACCTCACATGTGTCTCCTCAGTCCCAAGTTTGGTGTGATAGTCCCATCCTGCCAACCTGCCAGGCTGCTGATTTGTTTCTCTCTGTCACTTTCTGGGTTCTGTAGCTCTAAAATTTTTTAGAGACATATTTTACAAGTATTGGAAGTGATTGGTACAGGAGCTCAAGAAAGTTCCCACTTTTACTCAGCCATGTAGGCACCACCCTTGGAACTCAAATTTTTAAAAAGAAATGTTAATAAATGATTTTTACATGCAACTGGGAAATAAGATATTCAGGCAACGGGGTAAAGAAATCTGTCTTGCCCTATAAGAAAGTAAGAAGGGTGATGGTTCTGGAATGGAATAAAACAGGGAGTGGTGATAGAAGGAAAAGCAGACTGAGGGAAGGAATAATAAAAACACCTGACATCTCAGAGTTGGGGTGGGACAGAGAGATAGGGAGGAAATTTGGAATGCAAAATCTTGTGGAAATGAATGCTGAAAAGTGTAAATTAATTAATTTATTAAAAAAGAAGTGATGAGCTCTATGATTTTAGAAAAACGTGGAGATATTTGCATGAAATAATGAGAAATAAAATGGACAAAACCAAGAGAACATTGTATACAGTAAGAGCAATGTTGTTTTCAAATGACTGAGTGAATAACTTATTTTGAAAATTATAAATATCCAAATATCTGTAAAGGACATATGAAGAAAGACTGCCTGCATCCAGAAAAGAATTGATTGGCAGAAGTGTGTGTGTGTGTGTGTGTGTGTGTGTGTTGAAAGAGAGAGAGAGAGAGACAGAGAGAGAGAGACAGACAGACAGAGACAGAGAGAGACAGAGACAGAGACAGAGAGAGAGAGAGAAAATGAGAGAGACAGAGAGAGAGAAAGACAGAGAGAGAGAGAGAGAGAGAGAGAGAGAGAGAGAGAGAGAAAGGGAGACAGAGACAGAGACACAGAGAGAGAGACAGAGAGAGAGAGGGAGAAAAAGAGACAGAGACAGACAGACAGACAGAGAGAGAAAGGGAGAGAGAGACAGAGACAGAGACACAGAGAGAGAGAAAATGAGAGACAGAGAGAGACAGAGAGAGAGAGAGCCACAGAGAGAGAGACAGAGAGAGAGAGAGAGAGAGAGAGAGAGAGAGAGAGAGAGAAAGGGAGAGAGAGAGAAAGAGAAAGAGAGATTTTGTAAAAGTTTACCATAAAGGTTCCAAGGTCATCCACTGCATCCTGGACCATCATCAGTTATTTGAGTTTTGTCTTGCCACTAGAATTCAACAACTAGAGGAGAGAATAAGGCAGACAAATTTGCACAGCTCTACCTTGCTTATATCCAATTCATGTGCAAGTCAGGACATCACCCTCATGTTGTTATTGTTCCTCTTTTAAAATGAAGGATAACCAACAATTTAATATACTGGGAGTCTTCTTTGACTTCTTCCAAAAATGTAAGGGTCGTATAGTGGTACTCAGTACACCACTTTGTGAGCCCTTTCTTTCACCACATGAACAGTTCATCTTTTCTTCCCATCAATCAATCCTTTGGTGACATCCTTTATTTCTGGCCTACTTTATTTTATTTTATTTTATTTTATTTTTTTGGAGGGCAATTGGAGTTAAGTGACTTGCCCGAGGTCACATGGCTAGGTTTTGTGTTAAGTGTCTAAGGCCAGATTTGAACTCAGATTCTCCTGACTCCAGGGCCAGTGTTCTATTCACTGTGCTACCTAGCTGCCCCTATTTCTTTTTTTTGTTTGTTTGTTTTCATTTCACTTTTATTTGCACTCTAATGTCATATTTACTCCTGTGCCATAAGCTTTTGTTTCTTCAATTTCTTCTGGGATATCTTTTTCTTTTAAGCAACCTCCTCTTCTGGTTCAGGAAAAATTTGTTCCTTTTCAGTAAGAATCATCTCAATATGGCAAGGAGAACTCATGTGTGGGTTAATTCGACCACAAGCCCTGTAAGTATGCTATGGCATTTTTGGCTCCTTGTTAAACTGTCTATGCTCAATGACAAGAAAATCCACATCCAGACCCTTAGTTCTGTGTTACTCTGAACTTTTAAGCATATGCAGCAAGAATTCAGTGTTCTTTTTGGACCACCAAACCTATGTCCAACCCCATTGCTTAGTCTGTGTATACCGGCCAACTCCATCATTATATCGACAGAAGGGAACACATTGTTTCTTCAATGTGACATCTTTCAAATACTTGGTAGCTTTTTGGATATGCATGCCCTTGATAGCCTGAGCTGTTTCATGGGTGTTTTTGAAGTGGACCCAGAGATTTGAAACCTTTGACTTGCATGATTTTGTGGAGTTGTCTGGATCAAGAGAGTACCTTCCCATTTTAAATGATTACATGCCACCTCCCTCCATGACCCACACAAGGCCAGAAAATGAAGCCTTGCCTTCCTCCACGCAGCAGGGACGTGGAGAACCACAGGGTCTCACCCGCTTTAGAGTTCCTCACTAGTTTTATGTTACATTATGATTACGCCCACCATGCAATTTCTTCCCTAATGTTCACTGTATTATATATATTTTTTTCAATTCTTTGGAGATTTTTGTCTTTCATGTCTTACTTCCAGGGAGCAAGAAACACCCAGTAGGCATTTAATAATTGCTTACTCATTGATAGTAACTCTGAGTTCTATGAATCTGTCAACCACAAATAATTTCGCTGACTAAAATATTTTTTGAATGAATAATCCATTTTTTTGATGAAGAGTAACCATTTGGTTACCCTTTCCTTCATTCCCTACTGTGTAGAACCAATGGAATCTGGGGAGGTGCCTCATATATGAATTAGACCAAACAGCCCCAGTGGCACCTTCCAGCTCTGAGATTTTGTTATTCTGGGAGATTATATATGCTTTATATGTATATATTTTATTGAAACACTTGTCAAGGTACATATAAGATATATTAAGCTATACCTTATATTAAGGGACACAACAGATAGAAATGTGGGTAGGTAGGTAAAGACAGATAGACAATGAACATATATAAAGATATTGCATATAATATAATGTTTTATATATATGTTAGGAAAATCCGTTGATAAACATACTTTTCTACATATATGTATAGATATAGATGGTATATCTGTGTGTGTCTAGTTGGATGAGAGATATGACAGACAAGCTTTCATGTTTGTGAAGCACTTTCTATATATTATTATATTTAATGCTTCAAATGCTGTATTTTTCTTTGGAAGTAAAAACTGCACATATATTCCCCTTTTAAGAGAAAAGGCTGCTGAGGCTCAGGGAGCAGATGTGATCTATGCTTAGCACAGTGCCTGGGAAATAGAAAACATATAATAAATGTTTAATAATAACTGATTGATTTGATCCTCATCACAAAACTGGTATGTGCCAGATGCAGGATCTGAATGCATATCTTGATAAGAAGGACAATATTCTGTCCATTTCACTCCACCGCTCTGTCCATCGTGCTAGCAAGGACCCCACGTTACATCAGCTCAGTCCCTGAGTTGCCTCAGTTTTCTTTACATTGATAAATATTTTTAGCAATTACATGATATTGTCTATGAAGTTCCTGGCTTTGATAAGCCTTGATCTTGGCTTTTCTTTGTATAAAAAGCAAGCAAGGCACAAATGAGAGGTGGATGTTTCCAAGCCAATTGAACTTTAATTTATCTATAAAGAAATATGGAGAATGCAGTATGTACAACTAGGACATCTTAAAATGCAAATCAGGCAATTGTTTCTGGGCCAGCTGTCAAGTCACTTAATAGACATGTACATGATCTTCTAAGAAAACAGAGACTGCCCTCATTGCCAGCAATTTTATGTACATGATCATGGTGGAAGGTGGACCAGTAACCAGGGCAAGGTAGCTAGGGCATTGTCCCAGGTTACTGGATTTTTAGACAGCATTAAATTTAGGGGGCATAGAAAACACTTGCAAATTTTTAGCGCTTATAAGTAATATAACCTAGGATCTTGTCAGCAACATAGTTTTTTTTTTTAAATAAGAAGCCACCAAATGACAAGTTGGGGAGAGCTTTCATTGCCCCTTCAATTGAAGACACATGTTAACTATCACTTGCCATAAAAGCAAAAATTCCCAATTAAATTCTCTTGGAAGGAACTTTGGTTTCTTGAGTTATGCTGAAAATATGTCCCAGATTGAGAAAATTAAGAGAAATATGTAACTTTAAACTGAGAAATTAAATCATTTCCCTTTCAACTTCTCATATTTAAAAGCAACACCAAGAAAATGTTCAGCTGACATTAAAGACTAATAATATTTCCTTTGCTTAAATGTAAAGATTGATCATAAGGGATATGTTAGGCTGTTTTTCAATGCACTAGATATTTATAAAGCCAGAACGCTATATTTAAATTGCTGTACTATTAAGGAACAGAAAAGGATAATTTAAAAATAGAGTTAACTTTCAAATCTATTGTGGATTCTCAAAAAAAACATAATGGTTTGACTAACATTCACTGAAACTCAATAAAGACTTAATCTTTCTTATTCATTTCAATAATTAAAGACCTTAATTCCTTTAGGGATGATTGGAGCTGGGAGGTCCTTCAAATCATTTATTCCAATTTCACTGTCTTACAAGTAAGAAAATTGAGGCACAGGTTTTAAGTCCATAGTCCAAGGTCACACAGGGAGTCCAGAACCATACCCACATTCTGTTGATTTCAAATACTGCACTCCTTTCATCACGTCTTATATTTCCGTCAGATATATTGTGTTTCTATTAAAAAAATATATACATGTTCTTTCAATGTAGACTCCTTGAGAATAAGGATGCTCTCATATGTGCCTATGACAGTTCCATGAACACAGTATTTCCTTCATTAGTATTGCCTTACTCAAAAGTTAATTAATCTTCTTCCATATTGGTACCATGCTGAACTGGGAAAGCTATATAGCATTAGTGATACCTGGGCCATATAGGAAGAGATAATTTGTTGGGAAATTGCTATATATTTTTATGTTCAAGGAAAAGCAAGAACCAGAATTCATAAGATCTAGGATTGGAACTGAAAGAGATCTTGTGGGCTATTGAGTCCAACTCCCTCAGCTCAGGAAGCTGAGGTACAGTGAGATGAAATGTCTCACTCAGGGTGATGCAGTTAATAAATGTCAGGGGCAGGATAAGAACACAGTTCTTTCTGAGTCCAAATTCAGTCTGTACTATCAAAGGGTAACTCATGTCTCTGACACCACTACTACCACAATGAAAATATTTATAGGGTGATGTAGTGCTGTCAAAATGATCTTTCATTTGATCTTCATGCTCACTTTCTGAGGTCAATACAATTATCATTCCCATTTCACAGATGAGACAACAGATTCTGAAGTGAAGTTCCATGTCCATCTTCAGGCAAGAGGTAAATATCTACAAGTAGCAGGATTGGAGCTCTGGTCTTCCTAACTCCAGGGGCAGGCCTCTCTACCCATTGCATTACTCAATGACCTCTCTTCATTTGTAGTTAGCTAACCTCTTTCTTGTTTTAGTCATGCTGGTCCTCTCCAACACTTTATGACTGTATTTTGGGATTTCTGGACAAAGATGATGGAGTGATTTGCCATTTCCTTCTTCAGCTTACTTTATAGATGATAACTGAGGCAAATAGGGTTAAGTGGCTTGCCCTGGATCACACAGCTGGAAAATGACTGGGCCAGATTGGAACTCAGAAAGAGGAGTCTTCCTGACTTCAGATATGAGACTAAGTCATCTTGCTGCCCATATACTAGGCCATAAAGCACAGAAATTTAGTGCTTTCAATTCAATAAATATTTATTAATCATCTGGGATGTGCCATCAATATGTAAAAATGTATGTGTAAATAGTAGTTGTATGTATACACAAACACAAATATGCCTATACATATGTGTGTATACACACATGTATACATATATACAAATATACACATATATACATATATACACATACATATTCACACATATACATCTACATACATATATACAAATACACACACACACCACACACACACACGTTAGGGGTATGGAGACAAAATTGCTTCTTCCCTCAAGGAGCATACAAAGTCCTGGGAGGTTAAATGCACCTTGACAAGTGCTTCAGTAAAAAGAAAAATGACAAAACAAATATGAATATAAAGTCAGAAGAATTGGATTCAATTGCCCATTCTGCCAATTACAATCCTTATGATTTTGGAGAGATCACTTAACCCCCTCTGGAACTCCTCATCTTTCCATTGAAGGGCCTGATTCATTGGCATTTAAAATTCTTTTGATTAGTATTAAGAAGCCAGAAATCATGAAAAGCCTTTTTTAAGGGGCAACCCTGAGCTAGACATTTAAGGGAGATAAGGATTGTTAGAGGCTTTGTGAACATAAAAAAGATACAAGCACTCACAGCAGCTTTGGGTTCCAAGTATTTTTATCCCATTTCTAGATTGTGGTTACCTAGCTAGGCACTCTCCTGACCCTATGCTTATTAACTATCTGACTATGGACAAATCATTGGATTTCCTTGTACCTTGGACAACCTTTAAGAGTCCACTCCTAAATTATAGGTGGATTGTAATATCTGGAGGGAGGTCTAAATCACACCAACTAAGTCACAGATCCTTCAAATACTGATATCTGTATCATAAACTGAACATATTTCTGACAACATTGGTCAAGAATCTGACAGCTCTCCATTGTCTCCATGATTTGGTCACTTATTGCTGTTCACATGTAACATGGGATCTCTCAATTCCCTTATTTTTCAGTGACTGTCCCCTGAGCTGAAATGAACTCCCTCCTTACCTCTGAGGTGAATGTTAAAAAAATCAAAGGAATCTAGGAATCAAAAGTGAAGAGGTACTATCATTAAAAGTGACCAAGGAAGACTTCTTTCAGAAGAGAGATGCTGAGATTAAAAAAAAAAAAGCCAGAGAAGGCAAGTGATAAAGGAGAGAGGTGAGAGAGTTTCAGGAATTCAAGAGAGCATGTAAAAACATCTACAGCTGAGAGGTGGAAAGTCTTGTAGAATTTGAGAGTCTTATGGGAGATGGAGAGTTTTGTAGGAAGAGCATTAGAATGTGAATTCCTTTAGAATGGAGACAATTTTTTTCCTTTGAATTTCCAGGGCTGTGTGACACATATTAGATGTTTAATAAATAGTTAAGCAAATTAATCCTTCCTTATAATTAGAAGTTTTGGAGGGCAGAGCCAAGATGGCAGAGTAAAAGCAGGAACTTGTCTGAGTTCCCAATTCAACCACCTCCAATACCTGTAAAATATGACTCTAAACAAATTTTAGAGCTACAGAACCCACAAAATGAGAGAGAGAATCAAATCTCCCAGCGAAGTCAACCTGGCAGGCTGACAGGAAGGGGCTATCACACCAATCTGGGAAGCAAGCACAGTCCTGTGTGAGCCATGTAGGCCCAGACCAAGGGCATCCCCAAACAGTGGCATAGACCAGCCAAAAGAAGACTTCAGGAGAGTGAATCAACAGCAGCTGTGGCCATTTCCAGAATTCTCAACACATAAACACCAAAGATAATGTAAAAGATCAGTTGGGAGCTCTGTTGGAAGTGGTTGATGGTAGAGCATTGTCAAGCCCCTGGTCCAAGGATGAGAGGTGGCAGAGGCCCAGCAGCAGCAGCTGCTGCTGCATAGCTACCTCTGTAGCTCCTGTTATGCAGATCATAGGGGTACAGAATGACCATGTAAGTGCTCTTGCTTTGACCTGCTTGGATCTGGGTCATGGCCTTGCTTGGTGGTGCTGGGTTGAGGAACACCAGTTTGTCAGAGCTTCTGGTGGCTGTAGACAGGGCACCCTGCTCATAGTTCTGACAACAGCTCTGACAACTGCAAAATACCCAGCAATTTGTGACACAGCTCTCTCCACTCTGGAAGCAGAATTCTACTGTAGCAAAGAACTTAAAAGACTAGTAATTGGCTGGCTAGGTGAGCAGACAGAGGAAGCATAATCCCACTATAGGATACTTTTGGGGGGACAAAGAGTATCAAAACTTTGAACCAGAAGAAGACATCAAAGTCAAAACTCCTGCATCAAAAGCTTCCAAGAAAAATGCCAAATTCTAGAATTCCCAGGTCAAAGAGAAAATACTACAAGCAGTCAGGGAAGAAACAATTTGATTATTGTAGAAACACAATCAGGATAATACAAGATCTAGCAGCTTCTACATTAAATGATCACAGGGTTTGGAATATAGTATTCTGGAGGTCAAAGGAGCTAGGATTAAATCCAAAAATCACCTACCCAGCAAAACTGAATATAATGCTTCAGGGGAAAATATAGTCATTCAATGACATAGAGGAAAAAACCAGAGCTGAACAGGAAATTTGACTTTCAAATACAAGAATTAAGAGAAGCATCAGAAGGTAAACAGGAAAAAGAAATCATAAAGAAATTATGAAAGTTGATCTATTAACATTCCTACATGGAAAAGCTATAATTTTAACTCATGAGACTTTTTTTCACTATGAGGATGGTTAAAGGGAATATATATGTATATGTATATATGTATGTATACATATATATGTATACACACATATATATTCTATTCAACTATATCTGTGTAAGTATACATACATATATATGTATGTATAGGAGAGTGTATGTGTATATAAATATATATGTGAGTGTTTGTATATATGTGTACACATATATGTAGACAGAGAGCACAGGATGAATTGAATATGAAGGTATGATATCTAAAAAATAAAATTAAGAAGTGAGAATGGAATATATTGGTGAAGGGAAAAGGGACAGATAGAATAGGGTAAATTATATCATATAATAGAGGCAAGAGAAAAAAGTTACAATGGAGGAGAAGAGCAGGAATGTGAAAGGGAATGAGTCAACTTTACTCTCATTGGATTTGGCTTAAGGAGGGAATAACATACACACTCAATTGGGTATCTGACCCTACAGGAAATTATGGGTGAAGGGGATAAGAGAGGGGAGGGTAGAAGGGAGGGAAGATTGGGGGACAGCATAGTTAGAAGCTCATGCTTTTGAAAAGGGACAGGGTCCAAGTAGAAAACAGAATAAGTGAGGGGAGGAATAGCATGGAGGTAAATATAGTTAGTCTTTCACAATATGACGACGATGGAAATGCTTTGCACAACTACACATGTACAACCTATATTGAATTGCTTGTCTCCCCAGTAGGGGTGGGTGAGGAGGGAAGACGTGAAAGAAACTGGAAATCAAAGTTTCAAAATTAAATACTTAATTTTTTTTTTCTTCATGCACATGGGAAATAAGTTATACAGATACTGGGATAAAGAAAACCACCTTTCTCTACTAGAAAGTTAGGGGTGTGGGGGAGTTTACAAGAGAGAACAGATTGAGGAAGGAGGTATTCAGTGCGCTCACTACCTTGGGGTGGAGTGTAGGAGAAAGATGGGGAGAAAATCTGTAACTCAAAATCTTGTAGAAATGAGTGCTGAAAACTAAAAAGAAATAAATAAATTGGGAAAGAAAGAAAAAAAAAAGTTTTCTTCTTCCATCCACTGTTGGTAAAACATATTTGCCCTTTAATAATAAAAAGTACTAGATCTTTTTACTAAGTGAACTTTTTTTTTTTTGCCTTGGCTTCAAGAGAATGGGCAACCATGGCCAAAATGTCAAAATAAAAGATGATCCCATATAAACGTTCCTACTTGTCTGTGTTGTAGGGAACCTCTGCAGGAGACTTCATTAAAGATTTCAGTTGGCATTATGAATCTTGATTCAAGTTTTGATTAATATGATGATTTTATGCCCAACTTTGGCATAAGTGCCGCATCAGAGATTCATATGTAGACCATAATTATAAAGATTACGAATTGCTCAGCACTCATTCCATAAGCAAGGTAATTTTGATGTACACAATAAGAGTTACTTTGTCTATGTATTATGCAGAATTTCAGGATAGAGTAACTTTAATGTAATTATTTTAAAATATCCCAAAGAATGCATCATATCTCTAATGATACCAAAGTATGAAAGAGAAAACAAGGATGCTTATTCATTACTGGTGGAATTGCAGTTTTCAACACAAGGTCTGGCACATAGTAGGTACTTAAAATATTTATTGAATATTTATTTGAAGTTAATATAGTGGGATACAGAAAATGAAAAAAAAACTAATCATACCATTTGAACCAACAACTCCAGTAATAGGAATATATCTCCCAAAATACTATTAAAAACAGATGATCTCCTTTTTCCTCTCCTATGCACAAAAACTGTCTTCATAGACTTCCATGGCAATAATGCAAATAATTTAAAAACCTAGAATCAACCAAATTGTTTAATAAAAGAATGATTATACATATTGTTGCAGGTTGATTTAGTGGACTCATCTAATACAATTAAGGAAGATAATAGAAGAAATACAAATAAATTTGGAAAACGTCTTCATTGAATAAAAAAGCTGAGGTTGAAGATCAAGAAAGTCTTAGTGTATAGAACATTAGACATTGGATCTTGATACTTGAGTTCAAATTTTGCCTTCTATATTTACTAATCTAATCTAATAAACATCAGTTAAGTACGAGCTTTATGCCATATACTATGCTAAGCACTGGAGGTATGATTAATAAAAAGAAAAAAAAATAGTCCCTCACCTTCAGAAGCTAATAATAATAAGGAGAAACAACATACTTAAAGGAAAGAAAGGTAGGTAGGGAAAGACCAGGGGGTGCCTTAAGGCACCTTGTTCTGTTGAATAAGTAGAAATGGGAGCAAGAGATCCAGAGCAAAATGAGCCAAAGTCTACTTTCTGCTCTCTGTAAAGAAAGGCATTGAGAGAAGTTTGTCACTCATTCTCCAATCCTCCAATCAGATGGGAGAGCAGGCTAAGGGTGGAGTCAATCAAAGCTCAAGTAGCAGCATCCTGGTGAAATTAGAGTTAATCAGTTTAACCTGAGAGGGACATCCTGGTCAATGAAATTGAAAGCATGTATAACAGCAGATGCAGAGTACTAGCTATGTGACCTTGGGCAATTCATTTCAATAAGTTAACCTCAGTTTTCTCATATTTAAAGTGGGTATAATAATAATTTAGATACTAGATACGTGATTTCTATGATACAAAGAACTCTGAGGTAGGGAAATTTACTTCATAAATATAGTTTATCTCTCACTGCAATTTGCAGTCTTAGAGGCTGTGGTAGTTCACTGAAAACTTAAATTCCTCCTTCCCTTCCTTCTTTCCTTCCTTCCTTCCTTCCTTTCTTCCTTCCTTCCTTCCTTCCTTCCTTCCTTCCTTCCTTCCTTCCTTCCTTCCTTCCTTCCTTCCTTCCTTCCTTCCTTCTTTCCTCTTTGCCCAAAGGAATATGATTTTTGATTGCTCAAACTTAGAGGCTAGATTTTTTTTTTAAGGACCATGCTTTAGCAAATCACTATAGCTCTCAGTGATTGGCCAATAATACATCCCAGTTCAAACTTCACTTGGTCATTACTTGGGTTTTGATGATTCAGAGTGAGTGTAAATAGCAATTGTTTCTGTTTTGGCTAGAGATCCTGAAAGTTTTCCCCTCTCAGATTGATTTTTTTTTCTTTAACTAGGTGAAAGAGGCCATGTTTTGCCACATTTCAGATTGAGAGTTGCTTGAGACAAACTGAGACCTAAGAAAGACCTTTGCTTAAAAAGGCTAAGGTCTCCCACTGCATCTGGGGCCATCTCCTGTTGTCCTAATCTATATCTTGCCACTAGCTCTAGCTGTCTTTGGAGAAGAGATTGAGGCTGGTGACTGTGCACAGCCCTGCCTCACTTAAATCCAATTCACTAGCAAGTCATGACATCACCCTCCTGATATTATGGTCCTCTTAGAATGAATGACAAACAACAACCACAACCACAAGTACTTTGCCTAGGGTTACCCAGCCAAAATGTGTTAGAGGCAGGGCTTGAACCAGGATTTCTTGGATTGCAGTCACTTTTCTCTCTAATTAATCATGCTGCCTTTGGGAGATCAACGAAAATAGTATGTTGAAAGTATTTTGCAAACTTTAGTGTTAAATAAATGTTAACTTGTTAAATGTCATACTACTTAGGGGACAGTGTCTAGCAAGTGATGAAGTTGAGCTTGGATAGACTTTGAGAGAGAGTGACAGATAAAAAGACCTGATGTACTATCATCCATGGGATCACGAGGAGCTGGACACAACTGAACACAAAATAAATCATACAAGGGCAGCCTGCTGTCATAGAACTCCCTTTTGAACTGGGCAGGTCTGATTTCAAGTCTAACACATTTTCTAATTCTTCTTTTGACACATCTTCTCTGTGTAATCCCTGGTAAGTCACAGCCCATTGTCCAAGGCAATTCCCTAAATCACCAGTTAAAGAGAAGCCATCAAACTGGATTGGTAGAGTGTCCTCTTATGGAGTTCCTCATAATTTATTTGATTTATTATTTATATTTATTAAAATATTAAATATTTTATTAAATTGTTATTACAAATTTTATTCATTAATTTTTTTTGAATTTATACTTTTATTCTTTTTTTTCCTCCAGAGTGGATGTATTGCAATCTTCTAAATTATTGGAATGGGAAAAGGCTATCAACTGTATAGTTAGTAATTTCATTTCTAAATTCAGAGGTGAACAAGACAAAATAAGAGCCATCCGCCATCTTCCCAGCACTTTTGAGAATATAAAGTATACCCAGGCCAATATTTTTAGCATATAAAGTATGGCCTGGACAGACTGACTGCCTCGATGAAGTTATTATCCTACAGACCTCTATTACCCATGCCTATGACATTCTGGGCTTTGACTTTTTCTGGAGCATTTCAGATCCCATGAAAAAGGCCCAAAGGAATGCTATTAGATAAGTCACTGATCAATGATATCCTCTTGGTGAGTGTTTCCATTTATATTCCCAAGACCCCTAGACTTTCACAGGACTTTTTCCATGACAGGTAAGTGAAAAGTTTCAACGGTGCTGATGAAGTTGTTGCTGATGGTGCATGGTTAAGGCCACCATCTTGTCTTGGAATAAATCTGATAACATTCAAAAATTGGTCATATTGCAGATGGAATGATGACAATTCTGATAAAATTCAACACTGTCATTCTCACCAAACAGATAGGCAGCATCACCAATCACACAACCAACCCCAGTGCTCATCCAAGTGGATAAAGGGGAGAGATCAATGACAGGAAAACAATGTACTTAGCAAGTATGAGTTTAGAGTACTCAACCCTGGTCTCTTGGGAGTTCCTCAAGTTGAAGTGACATTTGGCATGTAGCAAATGGTAGTGCTAATGTGGCGTAGAGCCGAAATTGGTGAGCAGAATGTCACAGCACAAATGGCAAAGGCTTCCTGAAGAAATATAATTGAGACATGATGCAAAAAGCTCAAAAATAAGTCTGAAGATAAGAAACAAAGAGAGAAGTTGTTTTACAGAAGCTCAAATCCTTTACTTTAAACATCAAGGCAATAGTAGAGGATGCTAGTCACTTAGTCAAAAGACATTTATTAAGGGCTTCATGTATGCTAGGGACTGTGCAAAACACTAGTGATAAAAAAATAAGAAAAACATGACCCAGGAAGGTATACACCATAAAGAAATACACGTATTAAACTAATAGGTCTGAGAAAGTCAGAGGGATGATCCAGTCTGAAGATCTTCCATGCTCCTTTGTGTTGGCAAATAAGCAGGTACTTAGCACCTTGTTTCAAGTTAACAACTTGTTTAAGCTATTTAATTAACACAGAAGTAGTTAACACCTTGGAAGGAATTTGCTGATGTAACAAAAAGGGGCAGAACAGGGAGGAGCTAAGGCATATATAAGGAAAATTCCCAGCTGGGAATGGCAGATTTTCTTGTGGTAAGCTTCTGGAGGCTGGACTGTTACAGCTGGACTGAAGACTGAAGTGAGAATTGAGAATCAGCAAAACTTGAACTGGAAGTAGCACAACTTTTGCTGAGATCTTTCCTCTGGGAACTTCTGCTGAAGAGCTTCTGAGAACCAACCAGAACTTCTGCTAAGGAGCTACTGTGAGTGAGAGAGGAGGATCCCTGCTTGACTGAGCCTGCTGTGTTGGTAAGGCTTGGGAATGTGTGTATTCACTGAATTAACCATGTGTACCAACTTTGTGGCTACTCAAATGACTTTGGCTTTCTGGTTCTGGGACTAGGTTTTCTGGTATTTGAATAAAGGCTTTTGTTCCACTGTCCATGTGGAGAGTTTGTTACATTTTGTAATTCACAAGTATACCAGCATATTAATAACTACCATGGGTGTTATGAATATTGCATTATTGTTACAGATGAATAGATGAATGGGAAAGAGACAAACATTTATAAAGCATCTATTAAGTGCCAAGAACTATGCTAAGTACTTTACAAATATTTTTTCATTTGATTCTTATATTAACCTTGGGATGTAGGTAGTGCTATTATCTTCATTTTACAGATGAGGAAACTGAGGTAAACAAATTAAGTTATTTACTCATGGTCATGCTACCAGTATCTTATGTCAGATTGTAGCTCAGGTCATCCTGACTCTAGGTCTAGCATTCTTATTCATTGTGCTACCTAGATGAGACAGAGAGAGAGAGAGAGAGAGAGAGAGAGAGAGAGAGAGAGAGATCATATATTTATACATATATAATAAATAGTTAATCTCAGAAGAATGGAAGAAGAGAGTAGTATATCCTGATGCAAAAAGTAGAATTTGATCTGAGTAAGCTGAGGAGAGATGGGCCACATTGAAGAAAGCCTTGCAGGAAGAGGACAAACCTAAAGTAAATTGTAATAGGCCATGGGAGATGTGAAGCAGGTCTGTACCACGCTGGTTACAGAGTGAGAGGAGAGAACGGGACCCAAATGGGAGAGTTTGGGAATGTAGAAAAAGCGATATTTCGTAAAAAGATTTCAGTAGAAAGATTGGAGGTGTAGATGTACAGATTTAGTGAAAGGGAAAAGCAGAGGATGCCATCTTGGTTGTGATCCTGGATGATAGGATAATGGTTGTGCTCTTGGTAGTAATAAAAATATTGGGAAGTAGGGTAGGTTTTGTTTTATTTTTTGATGGGCAGAAGCAGTCAATGCTGTTTTGCACAAATTGAGTTTGAAATGTCTGAGTAGTACATAATTCTAGACGATCAAGAGGCAGTTGGTGATGTGAGACTCAATCTTAGGAAAGAGGTTAGGACTAAAAATAAATGAATCTGGGATTTCTGTGCATAGCAAAGATAATTGAGTCCTCTAAGACCTGTAAGGCTAACTGGTGAAAAATACAAACAGAAGGTTTTGACAAATGTAATGAAATAATCGACTGAATAGATAAGTACCAGCCTACTTAGAAATAATTTGAGTAACAGCAAAAATAGTTAGAAATGCTTGGCGACCCCATCATTATTAAGCAGTACTAGAGTTTAGGGGCCATGATGGGCAGATTCCCAGAGCCACCTCATCCAGGAATGACTTTTCTGGATGCATTATTCAAGATATCAACTAAATCCACAAGGTTAGAGGACTTTCTGTACATAATGTCACAAATTGAAGTGCCCAGATTTGTAGGAAAGCCTGGGTTCAGTATCAATTTAAAAATCACGTTGTGGGGATTAAAATTGTCCAAACTACAGTAAAAGAAACTGAGGAAGAGTTGTGAGCCAAGGGCAGTTCATTAAAGGGTCTACGGTACCCTATAATGAAGTGGACTTCAGATCTTCCTCACACTCTGAGAGGCCTCTTTCTTCTGGGACCTTGTTTTCACAGGGTTTGACACCCAAATATGCAAAAGAGGCATGGTAAAACAAAGAAAATCATTGGTGGCTAGACCGTGCTATTAAGCGTAAAAAATGACATATTAGCAAGGAGATCATAAGTTGGGTAAAACATGGGGAATCTCCACTTACTAAGAAGTCACAAGATGGTTCTGGTTTGGACATACTCACTTTTACATGTTTATTTGTCATCCACTTTGAAATTTCTGGAAGGATATTGAAGGTAATAAAATGAAGGGCAGGCAGAGAGATTAGGGCAGGATAAGTTGATGTGAAATTCAACAGCATAGACACTGTCAATACCTGGGAAACTCTGGGACCCTAACCCAGTTCTGACTTGCATATTCTAATCTTCCCCTACCCCCAAGGTAAATTCCTGGGAATATCTGCTGTGATCAGCAGTTTCTAACTGCTCCTATTCCTCCACAGAGATGCCTCCAAGGACACTAATACAACCCCTGCTTTCATGCAGATCACCCTGGCTAGGGGCATGGGTGCCATCCTGCCTCTGTTAACTAGAAATAGCTTAAATCAGTTCCATTATTTTTCTAGGAATGTGCTATTACACTTCAATAAACAACTTGTGACTCACTGTTCCATCTCTCTACCTAGATGTCCCTACTGAGAGTATATAACCTCTATTTGTTACTTCCTGCACTAAACTTCCAAGTCTGAGTAAGAAAGGGTGTTGTTTCAAATTGCAATTCTTTGACCCTCAATAAATGCCTTACTTTATTTATTGATTACCTTGATGATCTGATTTTTATACAGATTTGATAAGATGGTAATTAAATCCATAGGAGATGATATCACCAAGTGAATATAGAGGGAGAAGAAAAGAGGGTCCAGAACAGAACTCTAAGGGATATCTAGAGTCAGGAGATATGAACTAGAGGTGGATTCAGCAAAGGAAACAAAGAGGGAATGGTCAGATAGGTAGGAGGAAAATTAGAAGAGAGGGATGTCTCAAAAACCTTAAGAGAATAGAGTATCAAGAAGTTAGTGATGGATAGTGTCAAAGGCTGCAGAGAGGTAAAAGAGAAAGAGAACTGAGAAAAAGCCACTGGTCACTTCCAAGAGGCTTATCCCCAGAGATGCCACAAAGGGGGTGAAATTCATAGCCACTTCATGGCCATTTCCTACTGGTGCTTCCTTTATTCCAAACTGCTTGTTAACATCTCAGTGGAATTTGGTTTCCTAGCTTTGAGACACTGATCTCTGATTGCTGAAATTTCTCATTCCTCCCTCCATCTTCCTCCCTCCACCCCACACACCTTTTGCCTTTCTGTTTCCCTTAACAGGTATTACCCTGCTGATTAGTTCAAAGACAGTCACCATCTTGCCTCCTAGTACTTGAAGCCCAAGTAGTTAGCACTGTGCCTGGTACAAAATCAATACATAATAAATGCTTTTTTCTTAAGTTTCAAAGACTGTCTACACAATTGTATGGTGTCATGATCTCTGTGAGGAGAAAATTTCTCACATCAATGGAATCACAGATCCTTGAAGCATTATCAGAAGCTTGAGTGTGAAACAGGGAACAATTCATTTAATGTGCCCACCAAACATCTCCCAAAGAAAACAGGACACCATACAAGTTTTATTTTACTAAGAAAAAATAAAACAAACTAGGTTTTATTAATAAAAACCTATTAAAACAAAAAAGGATTATCACATATTTAATAGTATTCCAAAACCTGAAATCAAGATGTATTGACTTACCCTAATGAAGGCCATTTAGTTTTTCTTCAGTTATTTTTTCTATTAATCTCATCTTTTCAGTTTGCAGAAGTGCAGGTCTCCCCAACAAAGAGTAAATATGTATCTTTTCTTTTGATTAATGGATAAGTAATGTATACAGAAGGAAAAAAAAACAGAATTAAATGCTTATATTTAGCATGATTTAGAATTAATTATTCAGATTCCTTCATTCTACTGATCAGACAATTTTAGTGCCTAAAAAGGTCAAGTTACATATGTCTATGATGCTTTGGTGGACCTGATATCATTGATGTGTGAACTGCAACTATTTTTGCCCAGGGGGCAGTGAAGTCAAAGTTGAAAGGGCCACTTAGATAAATTCCAGGAGCAGTTACCTTTTCTGGCTGACCATACTGAATGCATGCTCTTGCATCTCTGATTCCAAATGAATCTTCAGGAATGGACCCCTCATTATTCTGGAGGCCATAGTCCTAATGCATTACTAACTTTGAATCCTCAACAGAATATTTGGTCTGTCTATCTACTGTCTTATTTTCTTTGCATGAACGTTTCTAAGTTTTGTGACAACAAGGATGTCATAGTCAAACAAGTCATCATGGGGAGTATGCCACGATCCATTTATACCTACAACTTTGCTACATCACCCATAAAAGACAAGGCACCAAGCAGTTTTCATTTTACTAAAAAAATAGATTTTTATCAATAGCAACCTATTAATGTAGAAGACAATCACATATTAGATAGCCTTCACAATGTAGTTTTTCATTGCACATCAGGTAATTGTAAACAGGACGTCCTCTGAAAATTACTGTGTTCCAACATTTCAAGCCATGTTGTAACTACAGGACATAACCAGCATTGAAGAGATGAGTTTTTGCAGTGCTAATTTTAGAATATTACAAAGGCTACAACCATTTCCAAAATGGGATCCAGATCAATCTCTTTCTCTGGCTCAATTCTGGACTCTACCCACTAACTTTTTGGAGTATTGTTCTAACAATTATGTATTGATGGAAGAATTTGATGGACCCACCTGCATGTTAGAATTTGAGCAATATGTAGTCAGAAATAATTCAAATTAGACTGCTATGAGAACATATGGGGAGTATAAATTGCTGGGAGTTTGATTTTGTCTTTAACTTTGATGTAATTAGCATATGCAGTCAATATATCCCAACAATGTCTTATTGCTTTCATGGTCTTTATTTTCATAAGTGTGGGTGCTTCCTTCAGAGACACATTATGACTTTCTTATAACCTAATGGGAAATCTTCAAGTTTTATGCTGCTCAAAAATTCATCATACATGTGTGTATGTATGATATATATGTGTGTATACCAACCACAAACTACAAAACTTTTAGTGAAAGTTGAAGATCCCTTCCGGAACCTGTAAAAGTTATAAGAAACATTAATTACTTCAGAATTAATAACTGAGAGAAAAGATTATGTCTTTCTCATATTAATAACCAATTATTTAATTAGAACTAAGATTCTTTCCCTTCCTCCCTTCTATTTCCTTATTTCCTGTAGGCTACTCAGTCAACCTTTGAACGGCAGGGCTGATAAAAAGATGAAATCCTGGGTAGACTCATCACACTGGGAAAATTCAGATCTGTTCAAAAGGTAAAGGAATTTTTATTTAGGTGAATTAATGGATTACAGCCCTTTGTATTTTAGTCAGGTATGAAGGGAAGTAGATTCCACCTTTGTCTAGATTGCCCGAGACTGGGGTGATCTAAGAAGAGATAAGTCTCTTCGACCAAGAGTGAGTGATTGATTATATTCCCTAGATCCTCAGTAGAATAAACTCATCTTTCAATATTGAAGTCATTGTCAATTACTTTTTAACAAATCAGAGTTGATTTCCACTCTCAGATTTCCATGGCTCTATAAAGGAGTCCAGTAAAGAAACTACATGATTCCTAAGGGAAAATCCATGCAAGAAGACTTCCAGCCACTAGAGCTGGGTTAACCCTTTGCAACTGGGTGTCTAAGCCCCAGTTCAAGTTTCCTTGGACTTTGCATGTACTTTGCAAGAGAGTGCTACAGATTTGGGGGGGGGGGGCGTATTTTGTACTAATCCTTCTGATTGTGGTGCCTTAGTAAATTACCTTTTCAGAAAAGCTACTTATTGTCTCACTGACTGATTCTCAGGTAAGAATCTTGAAGTGGGAGGACAATACCAGGGACCCGAGCCAGTGGAATAAGAGACGACTTACCCATTGCCTTTCAGGGCTACCTCTAAACCCTAAAGGGGAGTTATAGCCAGCCCTCCTCTGGGAACTGCCCTGCTACTGCGAGCATCAGTTGGGAGTGTGAGGTTGGAACTTGGTTACACTAAACACCTACTGTGTGCCTAACACTGTTTTAGGCATTAGGGGGTAGAATGAGCTTGTCCTTGTCCTCAGGGCCTCATGTTATACCAAAGGAAATGCCATATACACAGATAAGTATATCAAACACTATGAGCATGTTAGCTTTCTAAGTAGTTTACAATCCATTAAGAGAAGCATCATTTGAAGATGGCGGAGAGTAAGCAGTAACCTGAACAAGCTCCCCAAGAATTTCGTCCTTGGGAACTAAAAAGTAAATTTGAGCGGATTTAAGAGTGACGGAGCCCATTGTGAGATGGAGAGTGACAGATTCCCAGCCCAGAGAGGTGCCTAGTTGGGTCGGGGCAGGGAGAGCAGAGCGCGCGGGGAGTGGCGCCAGCGCGGACCTGGGAGCGGAGCGCGGCAGTCTGGGAGGCCCTACCCAGCAGACTCACCCAGCTGGAGGCTTCTGCAGCCCTCTCACTACCCAGGTGAGGATCGACGGAACTGGATAGAGGGGAGTGCAGGGCGTGTAGCAGGGTCGGCGGTTTTTCCGGGGGCTAGCAACCGACGGCTTGGATTCTTGAAGCTACACGCTCAGACTTTCAGAAGTTGGGATGGAGGAATGAAATCTAGGGGCTCTCATCCCCCTCCCCGACACACAAAATCAAGAGGTAAAAGCCCCACCTAGAGTACGTTCTTGCATTAGCGTAAACATCCCCAGGTCTGGAAATCACTGAGGAAGGGGAAAGGGAGATTGTACTGTACTGAGCCTAA
>CM053585.1:10468503-10485094 GCA_028646515.1 Pseudochirops corinnae | reverse complement strand
AGAGGAAATTAAAGCAACAATTATGAATTGTTTTGTCCAATTGTATGAATTCTACAATCTTAGTGAAATTAATGAATATTTACAAAAATATAAATTTCCCAGAATAACTAAAGAGGAAGTAAAATACTTAAATTACCTCATTTCAGAAAAAGAAATTAAATAAGCAATCAATGAACTCCCTAGGAAAATATCTGCAAGGCTGCATGGATTTACAAGCAAATTCTATCAAAATTTTTAAGGAATAATTAATTCTAGTACTTTATAGACTATTTGGGAAAATTGGAGAAGTCCTACCAAATTCTTTTTATGATACAAATATGGTACTGATACCTAAAATGGGAAGAGCTGAAACAGAGAAAGAAAATTATAGACCCATTTCCCTCATGAATATAAATGATTTTTTAAAAAATAAAATAGTAGCAAAATGTTAACAGTAGCTTATTTTGAGAATAATACACATTGAGCAGGTAAAATTTATTCCAGAAATGCAAGGCTGGTTCAATATTAAGATAACTATCAGTATAATCAATAATATCAACAAGAAAACTATTAGAAACAATATGATTATCTCAATAGATGCAGAAAAAGCTTTTAGACAAAATATAACACCCATTCCTATGAGAAACACTGGAAAGCATAGGAATAAATGGAGTCTTCCTTAAAATAATAAGTAGCATCTAGCTAAAACCATCAACAAGCATTAAATGTTATAGGGATAAGCTAGAAGTATTTCCAATAAGATTTGTGGTGAAACAATGATGTCCTTTATCACCTATGATACTCAGTTTAGTACTAGAAATGTTAGCTGAAGAGATAAGAGAAGAAAAATGTATTGAAGGAATTATATTAGGCAAAGAAGACACTAAGTGATCCCTCTTTGCAGATGATATGATGATATACTTAGAAAATGCTAGAGAATCAAGTAAAAAACCTATGTGAGACAAATAAATAAATTTAGCAAAGTTTCAGGATATAAAATTAAACCCAAATAAATCCTCAGCATTCCTATAATTTTTTTTTTCTTTTTGGAGGGAAGTAGGCAGGGCAATTGGGGTTAAGTGACTTGCCCAAGGTCCCACAGCTAGTAAGTGTTAAGTGTCTGAGGCCGAATTTGAACTTAGATTCTCCTGACTACAGGGCCAGTGCTCTATTCACTGTGCCACCTAGCTGCCCCTAATATGTATTTCTAATGAAGCCCAACGGCAAGAAAATGAAAGAGAAATTTCTTTTACAGTTACTGTAGATATTATAAAAATATTTGGGAGTTTACCATCCAAAACAAGCCCAAGAATTATATGAACACAATTACAAAACACTTTTCACACAAAAAAACTCAGATCTGAATAATTGGAAAAACATCAGTTGCTTGTAGCTGGGCCAAGCTAATATAATAAAAATGACAATTTTATGTAAATTAATTTACCTATGTTGTGTGATACCAACCAGTCCACCAAAAAAAAAAAAAAAGAGAGAGAGAGAGAGAGAGAGCTAGAAAAAAAGGAGCAAAATTCATCTGGAAGAATAAAAGGTCCAGAATATGAAGGAAATTAATAAAAAGAAGTGTTAGGGAAAGTGGCCTAGCCATACCATGTAGCAGCAGTCATCAAAACTACTTGGTACTGGCTGAGCAATGGAGTATTTGATCAGTGGAATAGATTAGCTACACGGGACACAGTAGTCAATGACTATAGAAATTTACTATTTGATAAACCCAAGACTCCAGCTTCTGAGATAAGAACTCATTATTTGACAAAAACTCCTGGGAAAACTGAAAAATAATGGCAAAAACTGGGCATTGAACAATATCTTATATTGTACACCAAAGCAAATTCTAAATGGATTCATAATCTAGATATAAAGCCTAATACTGTAAGTAACCTGGGAGAGCAAGAAATAGTTTACTTGTCAGATTGATGGAGAAGGGAAGATTTTATGACCAAACAAGAGTTAGAGAGAATTGTGAAATGCAAAATGGATAATTTTGATTACATTGAATTGAATAATTTTTGTACAAACAAAACCAATGTAACCAAGATTAGAAGGTAAGTATCAGTAAAATGTACAAAAAATGTGAGGAATGAATCTGGATTGTTTGGTTGACCAAACCGCGTATGGTGAAATGAAGGTAAGAAATTGATGAGTTAAATTGCATAAGTAAAGGGAATATTTCCATGAATAAAATTACTCTTCATTATAGTTCTAGAGATGAAAGAACAGGAATCCTAAGAGACATGAATTTCATGATAGACTTATAAGTGCCTTATCTTCCCCCAGATGTACCACCCACTATTGCAATGTCTGAATCTGATACTGAAATTAAACATATGGGTAAGGTCTCTATCAATCTCTCTTTGTGAACTTTGATGAGAAATACAACTCTTAATATGGATATAGCTCAATGTGACACCTGAGGACTTTTATAGAAAGTTTAAAATTTTCTTTTAGGGTAGTATAATGGTAATGTAATTTGAATTTGAAGACCCTCTTGTATTGGGAAGTAAGCAGATACTTAGCACTTTGTTTCAAGTCAACACCTTGTTTAAGCTATTTAATTAACACAGAAGAAGTTAACGCCTTGGGAGAAAGTTGTTGATGTAACAGGAAGGGGTTGGCTGAAACAGGAAACAGCTGATGCTGTTTGTATATAAGGAAAAGTCCCAGGGAGGGACAGTGAGATTTTCTTGGAGCAGGCTCAGTGGAGGCTGAAGAGTTGCTGAACAGGCTGAAGAGAAAAGTCCCTTCCAGGTTTGAAGAGAATGATTTTGATTTTAAAAACTCGGATGGAGTGATTTTGATTCTGGGAGCCAGCTGAGATTTCTGCTGAGTTTGAACTGGAGTTGCCAGGGGAATGAGGAAGCATGCTTGTGATGCTGGTATTTTGCATGAACTTGTTTGTGGCTTTGGGGAGCCTTGACTTCCAGGAAGCAGAGACTGTGAAGGATTTAATGTGGACTGGATGCTGTGAGCTTCAGCATGGAACAGAGACTGCACAGAGAGCTGGGCAATGACCTGGGAGCTGTCTTCCTTTGAACGCAGGTGACAGTTTGGTGAATTCAGGTAGGACCTGGGACCATGGAAGGGGATCCAGGGAATCCAAGGGACCACCCCAAGTCAAGCTGAAAGAAGACTTTACCTGGATACTGTGTACTGACTGAGAATTTTCAAATATACTAGTGACCTAGGGGTTGAGGGTCTGTGTATTTTCTGAAGATTGAATAATGAATAATGAAGGATGATTAATTGACTAAAGGATCATACCTAGTGATTGATGACTGAATAAGTAATTGATTTGTAACCTAGTATGCCCCATGAGTGGACAACTTTGACTATTGTACTTTGTGATTGAATTAAGGATTTTGTGAATGCTTGAGTTACTAAATGATTGTTCTTTGTTCAAAGCTTTGACCATTGTAGTGGAAAATATGTGGCCATTTCCCATGATAAGTCATTGTGAATACTGTATTTTGATTATCTGTGATAAGTTGTAATATTGTGAATGCTGTACCTTGATTTCTGTGAATGTTTTGCTTTGATTTGTTTTGGAAGAGATAGAGTGTTCACTATACTATGTAATCAGAATCTTAAAAGTTGTTCACAGTAGCATTCTTCTGCAAAGCTGCTAGTGCTTGGCTTTGCAGATAGTGCAAAACAAAATGGTTGGTTCATTTGCTTAGAGATAATATTTTCCCACTAATAATTTATTATCTACAAAAATACGAACTCTGGTTTTGTTGAAAAGCCCAAGGGTGGTTGTCAATAAAGGCCACTGTTTTTATATTTTTATTTTTCCTTTATCACAGTCTTCTTCTTTTTCATATTTTCTTTGAATTCTAACAAGAGTATATTGTGAGAAATATTAATGTTACCTTTTCCTATTTCTCTCAGGCTCTCAATTTAAGACTGGGGATTATATCTAAGTGCACAAAAGATCCTAGCCTGAGCCCACATAGTAGATTTCATATGGTGTAGATTTTCTACAATTAACATTATCTGAAAGTCCATTTTCTTTCTTTCTTTTTCCTATCTTACTTCCTTAGGCCTTTCTAAACCACATGGGATAATAATTCAATTTTAAAATGTAAACAGCACCAGCTTTTTCTGTCTCCCAACACACAACACCTGTATTGAAGTTTAGATGTTTTATTGATAAACACGATTCCTTCCCCTGGAGAATCTCAGATTTTAATGGCAGGTTCTCCTCTAGGACTGGCCAGAGTAAATATTAACAGATGGTAGCCATGTGTGTGGGAGCTTTCATGTCCAAAATTATCATTATGAATACATTTTCCTAAATAATCCAGTAGGCACTAGATTCTTTGTATTTAAGTTGTGAATGGTCCATTCTCTCTTCTGTTATGGGTCTTATGCAGACCCCAGAAAATACTCACACACACACACACACACACACACACACACACACACACACTACAAAAACACAGAAAGCAGAATTATTATGTTTTGGACAGTTGATTTTCCTTTCTAAGTCCAAAATGTCAGAAATTGTTCTATAATTTCAACATTAGTTGGTGAATCTAATTATATTATCATGGGGAACTCCTAATGTGGTTACTACTTCTAATGTATTTGCATTTTAATCTAATATATTTAAGTTGCAAGTGTTGAGTGTTGCCCAGAGAGGTTAGGTGATTTGTGTGGCATCATACAGATAGTATGTGGCAGAAGAAACATTTGAGCCTATATCTACTTGACCTAAAAGGCCCTACTCTAGTTTCTCTCTTTCTCTTGGTCTTTTTGTCTTCTTCTATAAGAATTACTCATAAGAACCTGCTATCAGCTACCTCTGAATAGGCAGGTTACCATGAGAGTGATAAATGAAAGGTCAGATTGTGGAAGATTCCTACTGACTTAATTGATTCTATGTTAAAACACATTTAAAATTTTTCATTAAGACGTCCATTTTCCCCAGAGTTTTTGAAATCACAAATTTCCTTGCCATAAGAAACTCTCTGCAGTAGGATTTGGGGAATTTATTCATTTCATTGACCCTTAAGGTCCTTGAGGCTATAAAGATATCTCTTTACCTTTCTACAACACAATTTTCTCATCTGTCACAGCTATGACAAAGGAGTTCCTAAAGCACGGTGGTGATTATGTTACTCCTTTGCTCATGATGCAGAAGCTCCCTAGGGACTATAGTGGAAAATACCAATTTTTTGACCAATATTTAAGACCCTTCAATATGACTTCTACCTCCCTTTACAAACAGACCTCATATTGCTAGGCCTCGTGCATTTTAGTTTCCAGACAAACTGGCCAACTGACAAGGCACCATCCTATCATGGAAAGAGGGTAAATTCAGGGTAAGAGTACCTAGAATCACCTGCTGCTATCCACAAGACTTTGGCCAACTCACAACTTATTTCAGTTTCAGTTCTTTTATTTGTAAATTAAGAGGAGCATTAGATGGACTCTGAGATGCTTCCACCTCTATATCCATGATCCTATAATCCTACCAATTATTTCTCTTACATTAAATTTCATTCAATCTCCATTGTCCATGCTTTTGCAGAATCTATTGCATATGTTGATTTCTTCTCAAGCCTCTACTTTAGTGCCACCTACTAAATACATGATGCCTTTCCAGATGCCTTGGTTATTAGTGACCTCTGCTGGCCAAAACTAGCTTCAACTTTATCTCTATCTCTGGCACATAGTAGGTGCCTATTGCTAAGAGTCACACCATATTTGGAGGACTGGCATTTAGTTTAACCAAAAGGAATAATGATGGAAGAAGATATGTGAAAGAATATTCATTAGACATGCAATGAAAAGAGCAGGATTCTGGTCCTGTCTCTAAGATTTTATGTTACTAAATCAATATTCTGTCTGGGCCTTGGGTTTCACATCTGGAAAAACATGAGGTTAGTCCCTTTCCTGTACCTATCATTTAATGAGTCAGCAATTCTGTTTCTGTAATGTCCTACCTGGATAATCACTGCCTTGTTGACTTCAAAATTGAATTTTCCAGTATGTTTCTGTTCCTGGCTCCAGAATTCCCAGACTCATCCAAATGTGAAAAGATCATCCAAGGGAAAAAAGTGAAAAAGTCAGTGCCTATGTTGAGTAGAGTGAGATCCTTTTTCTCTTCTATCTGGGAGAGCAAGTTTGGCTGGCCCATTGAGAATGAAATGACAAAGTTTTAAACCAGCATTGTTGTCTTCTTTGTTGTTTTTAAGATGAGGGAGACAATGAACTAACTTGGGGTTGAATTAAAAGTGCTGTTATTGCAAAGGAAGAAGCAGCATGCAAAGAAGTGGTATTTCCCCTGTTAGTGATCGATGTGTTTACATCCATAAAACTCGGATAACACTCCTGGGCTGCTACTCCCTAATCGGCTCTTCTAGGCCATTTTTTTTTCAGGGATGAACAAGAAAAGTGTTTATGCAAATTTCTTGGTGACCAATTGAGATATAAAATTGATGGAAACCATCCATTCAGCAATTCTGTCTGCCAGAGAACTCCATAGCATCCATAATTATCACTAAATTTGCAAGTGCATACCTTATGATAATCTCAACCATACATCATTTCTCTTTGCTATTTCTAAATGAACCTATGTGACAGATTTAATATTTTAGGTTTTTACCCTGAGAAAACAAAATATCACAAGAGCACAGATTGCAACAAGGATTGGACAGGTCATCTAATCTATTTCAGCAGCTTCTGGCAGGAAGCCCGTCAATATCCTCAGATAAGCAAAGTGGTATAAATTCCAAAAAAACATTAAAGGAAGAATCTGGAGCTTCTGCTAATAAGGATTGTGAGGTTGTAAGCTACATGAGAACAGGGCCAAAAGTGGCTTATCTGCCATTTTTAAGACACCTAACACCCCATAAATTGCCTTGGTAGGTTCTTAACATTACAAAATATTCAGTGGATCTGTGATCTTGTTGTAATGAGAATTCTATCTAGATGCAGAGCTCATTCTATCTATCCTGTCTACCTTAAGTAAAATTGTCCATACACTTCCATAACTTATCCATAGAGGCTACCCTTAACATGCTGATATTTTCTTGAATTCTCTTGCTATCTTGGGAATATGAGGGGAAAAATATGCTGCCCATCCACTCTCCCTGAGTCTCTTGCCATGGAAACAAAAGTACACCTCCATCTCTCTCTGTCTCTCTGTCTCTCTCTCTCATTATATATCTGTAGCTATCTATATATCTATCTCTGTGCAATTGGTTGTAATTCTTCATAGTGAAGAGTGACAAAACTGATATCACTATGTCAGGGTCAACATATAACATGTTCAATAATGGCTGATCAGACATATATGAGCATGGAAGACTCTACCACAGGTTGAACACAAATAATCTGTATGGATATCTAAAATGAAACATGTCTCCAAATCTGTGTATCTCATATTACTTTTGAGCTGCTGAAATTCTGCTTTGTTCATGGAGCACAACACCTTCTTTGATACAAGCATGACATATTGGGCAATCCTGTTCTATCGTCTCATGTCTCACAATCAATTCCAAAGTTCTTCAGAGAGACCTTGAGAGTATCCTTGTATTTCTTATTCTGACCTCATGTGAACTCTTGTCATGTGTGTATTCTCTGTAAGATAGTCTTTTTTTTAACTTTTTGGAGGGCAGAGAAATTGGGGTAAAGTGACTTGTCCAAGGTCACATGGCTAGTAAGTGTTAAGGGTCTGAGGTCAGATTTGAACTCAGGTCCCCCTGACTCCAGGGCCAGTGCTCTATTTACTCTGCCACCTAGCTTCCCCAAGATAATCTTTTAGGAAAATATATATTTAGCATTGAAACAATGTGAAAAGGCCATTGGAGTTGTGTTATTAGGAGTATAATTTGAATGCATGGCAGTTCAGCTCAAGAAAGAATCTCAGTGTATAGTACCTTACTTTTTCAGAAAGTCTTCAAAATCTCCCTAGGATAATTCAAGTGGAAATTTTTTAGTTTCCTAGCATGGTTCTGGTAAACCATCTCAGTTTCATAGGCCTATAACAATGAAGTCAGCATTTTCATAGAATTTCAGTCCAATAGGTGGCCTAATAGCTCATCCCTCTCACTTTCCTTTAGAGCCTCCCAAACACTGAGTTTGCTCTTGCAATGTGTGTTAACATCACTGTCTATGTGTACATTCCTGGAAAATATACTACCATGGTAAGTGAACTTATCCACAATTTAAAATTTTTTTTTCCATTTTCAATAACCAATGGGTACACGTATGAATGGTGTGGTGTTGACTGGTGGAGAATTTATCTTTTTTTGGTGTTTTCAGGACAAAATTAAAACAACTATCAGAGCATCAATCCATGCTCTGTTGCATCACAGAGGGCACAATAATCTGTGAACAAAGGATAGGTAGGAACTCTCCCTCCACTTTAGTCTTGCGTTTGCAAGTGAAATAATTTAACATTAGTACAATAACTAACCTTAATTCTGTTTTCATCCTTGTTGAAAGCATCCAACAACATAAATGAAAATATGCTAAAAAGTTTGGGAGCAAGCTAACAGCCCTGCTTCACTATGCCATGAAAACATGATGCTGTGGAATTAATGTACAATACTGATGGACTTCTTTGGGCAATCAAATTTTGCCATGATCTTCCACAAGCTGTCATAACTGACAGTATCAAAGGTCTTGGTGAGACTGACAAGTGTTGTATACAAACCTCAGTCCTGTTCCTGGCATTTCTCCTAGAGTTATTGGGCAGTAAACACCAAATCAACCATTTCTCAGCCCTTACTGAAGCCACACTGGCACTCAGTTAGATGACTATCTTCTAGGTGAAGGATCAGCCTATTAAGGAGTAACCTCGGAAGAATCTTGCCAGCAAAGACTAAGAGAGAGAACCCTTCCCCTTGGGATTGTCGAAGGACAACCTATTTTCTTTTCCCTTATAGAGATTGAACTCTCAGGGGATAAGTTTCCCTTGCCATATAACGTGAAAGATTTCAATCAGTTTTTTGTATGAGCAATAGACCCCATGCTTGTAAATCTCAGGTGGAATAGAATCATCCCCAGGTGCTTTGCTACAGGAGAGAAACCTAATGTTATTAAAAACATTTCCTCTGGTAACCTCTGTGGAGTTCTTCTTTTTATTTAGTAACTTCTGAATGTCCCTATCATTTTCATCAAGCCAATTCAGTTGTTTTCAAGTGCCCTGACTCAGATGAGTAAATATGGTAGTGTTCATCAAATCTCTGAAACAGATTTTTCTCCTTTTATCCTCCACCCTTGCCAACGATGTACTGGGTCAGCTTTCCCTCCAAGTTAACAATGAATTGTTCAAACTTGAAGAAACACTCCAATCTGTTGATGTTAAGTCTCCCAGTGGCCATCCTGACTTGGGGCTGCCACTTTTTTTGAATGTCAATGCTTAGCTTGGAGAGGTTAAGTCTATGATCAGTCCAGCACTTTGTACCATACACATCCTTCATCACTCATATTGTGTCTCTTCTCTTTATAATGACATAGTCAATTAAATGACAGTGTTTGATGCAAGGGTGTATTTGCAAACCTTTATTGCATTTAGGTAAACAAAAAGCCGTGCTGTTGATGAGAGGGTCATACGATACACAATTCTTAGGTTGTGACTATTGCTATTACTGTTTCTGACTCCACTCCTCACAAGAACTTCCTGGCATGTCTGTGCCTACTTTGGCATTAAAGCCAGCCAGAATTGCAAACTTGTCCTCTTTTAGCACATTGATGATGAGAGGCTCCAGGTCTTCATACAATTTTTCTTTGACATTATCAGGGTTTGCCATGGTGGGAGTATATGCACTGATAATGATAGCATGGAACTTTCCTACAAGTGGCAATCCCATTGCCATCAGTCTGCTATTTAATCCTTTTGGTAGACATACAAACTTGTTGACTAATGTAGTTTTAATTGTAAAACTCATTCCAACTTCATGGCACTTTATATCACAGTGACCATCTGCTCCCCCCCCCAAAAAAAATGTATCCTGCTATGACTTCAGTAAACTGACTTTCATTTCCAGCCTTGTTTCACTTAGGGCTGACAGGTGGATATAACATCTGCTGAAATCTCTCATAGCAAGAGCTTTCAGGTCTACTAGACTTCATGTTGTCCATAAGCATGCCAGCATTCCATGTAGCAATGCTGAATAGAAGCATCTTCGCAAAATTTTTTTGTTTGTTTTTTAATTTTTTTTTTTTTGTATTTCCATGGAAAGTTAGCATCCTCACCTGCCACATTAAGCAAACCAAGATTAGGTTAGGTGAAGCAGACAATCTTCAGAACATTTTTACTAGCCACTTCCTCATTCTAGGAGTTGAACAGCATAGTCCTTAAGGGACTGCCAAAATCCACTGCCCCTACAGTCCAGTGACAAGACTATCCTATGAACTGGGCCCCCTGTGTGCAAGTTGTGACTACAACTCCCAAGATATCCACATCAGCTACTTTGGTACTTGCCCATCACTATAGGCCTTCAAGACAGGTTGAAATGGTAAAATAGTAGATGATGTCTTTTGACTAATGCATAAATTTTATTTAAGTGAAACAGAGTTGTGAAAAGTCATTAGTCTTGCTCCCTTTTCCATGGTCTTTGAAGACCTGTGGCAAGACAAAAGCCAGGATGATTGACCATGCCCTTCAATACAGCAGACGACTTTGGTGTCTTCAATGTCTAACCAAGCTCTAAGCACTCCACAGTACCTAAGCCACCTTGATGGTTGTTGGCACAAATCGTTCTCATCTACCCATTCTACCAGAGGAAGTCTTCATGTGTTGGGGTAGATACCTCCCCTAACACACATACAGGTTTAAGGCCCTTTAATTACCCTCAACCTGGTTTATCCCATCTACCAAAATGTTTTCCCTTGAATGGGGCTATTGCCCATGCTACAGCTTCTTGGAGCCACAGGTGACAGTTGGGTGGAAGGTGGACATGACAGATAGAAAGGAACCCTCACACAAAAAGTAATCTTTCCTCAATACCCCATACTCCTCTATCTATATAAGTATATGTACATATGTGTGTATGCATGTGTATGTATATATGTATATGTGTATATATATATATGTATATATATATATATATATATATATATATATATATATATATATATATCTAGGTGCTATTACTATCTCCAATTATTGTATAATTTTTCAGATATGAATGAGTCTCTGTGACCACTTTTGGAATTTTCTTGGCAAAATGCTAAAGCATTTCCTTCTTGAGCTCATTTTAGAGGTGAGAAAACTGAGGCAAAAAGTATCAAAGGACTTGCCCAGGGCCCTGTAGCTAGTACATGTCCAAAGCCATATTTGAACTCAAAAAGCTGTCTTCCTGAGTTCAGGCCCAGCATTCTATTCATTCTTCCACCTGACTGCTCATCTCTATTTTACAGTTGAGGAAACTGAGGCAAACAGAGGTTAAGCTTCTTGCCCAGGCTTGAACAGCTGATGACTGTAGGAGGTCTGATTTGAACTTAGGTCTTCTTGACTCTAGGTCCAGTGGTCTAGACATCCACTGCACAATTAGCTCAAAATAAAGACAGACATTTACTAAGCTGTCATTTAAGACCGTAGCTATAAAACATCCTCACAGCTCACTGAATCTTTGGTCTCTCTCTTGTTTTTCTTTCTCTGATAAGTGAGTTTTATTTTTTCATCTTACCTTGCCTCCTCATCACCTCCAGGTGCTTGACAACAATCTCCTTAATAATTCATTCCTTCTCTTTTATGCTTCATTTGACATTGATAATCAGTGTCATTGAATAGAGATATCTCTATGGTTGCAATTGTCAAGGAATCTTGTGATGTTAGCAAATTCATGAGAGAGCCCATATTATTTGACAGTAGAAATCATAACCTAAATAAAAGCAATCTATGATGTTTTTTCATACTATAAAATACTTCACATACACTGATCAAACCTGTAACCCTGTAAAACAGAGGGAATATATATGAGTAAACTGAGGCATAAAGAACCTAAACAACTAATTTAAGGTTATCCATTTTACTGAATTCAACAGTTCTTTGTTGCATACCATTTGTCCAGAATTACATTGAAAACGAGTGACATGAAGACAGAAATAAATCAGTTACCTACCTCGAAGAATATGCATTCAACCGGTGTGATGTACAGAAACAAGTACATTCAAAATATGTAAAATATAATTTCATGAGGAAGAGAACGCTAAGAATTGAAGCATTCAGGAAAGACTCCAGGAGAAGGTGAGACATTAATGTTGCTATTATGGTATCTAGGGATTCAATAGAAGAGAGGCAAGGAGAGAATGCTCTCTAAGTATGAGGGGTAGCACAGAAATGAGATATAGAATGTCTTGTCCATAAAATAGACAGTAGTCAGACTGCAAATGGCAGAAATATGAATTAAGACTGGGCAATTAGCTGAAAGTTGGAATAGAGGGATCTTTAAATGCTACACTGAGGAATTGGAAGGTGTTTTTTTTTTTTTTTCTCCTTTAGGCAATAGAGAATCTTTCAACATTCCAAGGCAAAGAATGACATGGTCATATCTATGCTTTGGGAATATCAGTGTGGGAAATATGTGGGCAGCTAGATTTAGTGTGGAAGTTGCTCTGAATTTGCACAGCACACATGTCCTTTGTGTGTCTACCATTCTGCTTTGTTCATAAAGCATAGAGCCTTCTTTGTTGTTAGAAAGCCTTGCTGGATGGCCATGTGCAAGCATTTTCCATGTCTCACAGTCAATACTAAAGTTTCTCATAGATACCTTGAGAGTGTCTTCTTTGGACCATTATATAAGCATTGACCTTGTTTGAGTTTTCCATAAAATAGCCATTTGGGTAAGTATGCATTTAGCATTCGAACTACTTGGCTAGCCCATTGGAGTTGTGCTCTTTGTAGTAGAATTTGAATGCTTGGAAGCTCAGCTCTAGACGGGACCTCAATATACTGTAGCTTATCTTGCCAGGTGATTTTCAGGATTTTCCTGAGGTACTTCAAGTGGAAGTAGTTCAGTTTTCTGGAATGGTGCTATCAAGTGTTCAGGTTTCACAGGCTCCACAATGATGTCCTCACAATGGTTCTCTAGACCTTCAGTTTGGTAGGCAACCAATACCTCCTCTCTGCCACATTTTCTTTCAGAGCCTCCCAAAACTCTGAGTGAACCCTGACAAGATCCTTGCCAGAAATCTTCTTAATTGTCTGATTAATTAGCTGAAAAACAATCATCTGCCCAAGAATCATGTGATTTTAGAAAGGACTGTAAAAAGATCAACATGGTGTTTACTATACAAGATATCTACACTTGTGGACCTGCCCAGGGCCTTTGACACTATCATTTGTGAAAGTCTGTGGAAGGTCCTGGTGAAATTGAGTTGGCCAGAGAAGTTTGTGAGCATTGTACACCAGCTTCATGATAGCATGCTCGCACAGGCACTGTGGGAAGGACAATGCTTTCATACTTTTCCAGTTGCCAACTGAGTTAATCAGGGTTGTGTTCTTGCTCCTATGTTCTTCAACATGATATTTTCCATAGTTGTGTCTGACCTTAAATGATGAAAAAAACAGTATCAAAATCAGATTCCACACCATGACAAACAAAAGCCCAAAATACAGTTTCTGTGTAATGATCTATTTATTAATTAGGCTGGTAAATAATCAATAAATTGACCTTTCAGTAGTCTCTCTGGGTAACCAAAGATAAAATCATTGAGATCCTTGAATGCTTAAATATCTTTAGCAAAGAGGGTCTCCTTGACAGGTAAAAATCAACCCTGTTTGGTGAACAGTTGATGAGGGGGTGAGCTTTCAAATGGAGGGGTGAACTGAAAGACTTCAGCTCCTCCTGCTGAGAAGGTGGTTTGATCATGAGAATCAGTTGTCTTCAGCCATCTAGACAAAGGAATCCATATCTATCCAGACCACGCTGGTTTGTTTTCTCCTTCATAAGCTGTGATCCCCTGGACTCCAATACAATGACATGGCCCCAATGTGTTAGGGATGGCCGGAACCTAGATTAGATTCTGTTCATACTATAAGCAAAAGTGAGGTCCTCTAGTTCATTGGGGACCAGCCAAGATCACAGAGCATGTCCCCTGAGGATTAAACAAAAACATCTATCAGCCTTGTCCTTTAGACCCTGGCTGAATGGTATTACTAAGGTTGCTCCCTGAACGAGGAAATAACAAGGAAAAACTTTAATCCTAATGTAATCATTGATTATGAATATAATAGAAAAATAATTGCTTTTCTCATTGAACAATGACGATCAGCTTTTTAATTTGAAAAGACTAGGACCAAAGTGGAATGGGAGTTGTTATGAAACTTTTCTCTGGAGATTCATTCAATGCAGTCTCTGAGGCCAGTAATGCAGCAGAGCATGGATTGATTCTCTGCCATCTGTGATAATTTTGGCCTGACAGTCAACATGGGCATGTGCATGCACAGGTGCATGCACACACACACTCCCCCTCCCCCTACACACACCACCCAGAGGTCTTCCACCAGTCAGCATCACCCCATCCAAATGTAGAACCATTGGTCACAATAAATGAAGACATTTTGAATGGATGGATAAATTCATTTAGTTTGGCTGTACGCTTTCCAGGGATAGCTGCATAGATGCTGAGGTTGATGTATACATAGTCAAGCACCAGGTGATGACTAAAGGGCAGAAGTGGAACTGGAAATTAAGCTCTTCCTTCCATCCCATGGAAGTAAAAAAGAAATACTTCTCAGTAGCCAGCATTTATATAATGCATTAAGGTTTACATAGCATTGCCAAATATCTCATTTTATGCTCATGATACTGGAGGTAGGTTCTATCTTTATCTGGATTTGACAAATGAGGAAACTGAGGGATACAGATATCAAATGGCTTGCCTTTGGTGATATAGCTAGAAAGTATCTGAAGTCAATTTTGAACTCAAGTCTTCCTGATACAAAACCTAGCACTCTATAAAATGTGCCATCTATCTACTGATGTGAAATAAGATTTATAAAAGCAATTAAATAGTAAGTATATCGAAAGTAATGCAAACTTATTTCAAGCTAAAGATAAATCTAAAAACCAATGAAATCTAGAAAAGTTCCCTCAGCTAGTAAGGAAGGAAGATTTGGATTCTACCAGGCTCCCAGCATAAAGACACTTGTGTACCTCTTCTAGTCCTGTGAGATCATGGGTCTCTATTTTTTAAAACTGAAAGGTATTAGAGAGATCATCTAACAATATCCTTCATATTTACAAATGAAGACACTGAAGCCCCAAGAAGTATTAAATACCTTCAGGAAAGGGTTTAGGTGATTTTGTTTTTTATCTCCATCTACATAACAGCCAGCATAGGGTCTTAGGCAAAAGGAATTTCAGGTTTCTTGAACTGAATTATATTTTTTTAAATTGCATTTCAAGGGCCCAGAAGGAACCATTACATAGGAATGCAGTCTCCTGGTTTGGTCACACAGTCCTCACTGGACCTATTCAACACTTCATAGTACTTCACTATTGAGTTTTGCAAAGACAGAATTAAAACAAAACAAAACAAAACAAAAAAAAATTGCTGCCTTTCACAAGGTCTTGCCCATAGCCACCACTCAATATATATTATCTGTCTGTCTGCTGTCTATCTATCTTTCTTTCTGTCTGTCTGTCTGCCTGTAGGTCTGTTGGTCTGTCTGTAACTCTATCTGTCTGTTAATTGATTCTTTTTGTCATCTGCTTTCAATTCTTCCTCCCAGTGGAATAAAAAGCAATCATTTTTCTGTATCCTCCTATTGTTTCTAATATATTTAAGGACTGTTTTTCTATTTCATTTTATGTCTTTGGCAAATTACATCCTGTTTTCTGCTTTCTTGACCTTACTCCTACAAGCCTTAGCAATTTCTATTTCCTGCTAAACTCAACTTGCTTTCTCTCCTTTGACAGTTCTGTTCTTAGCTTGGCCAACTTGCTTCCCCATCATTTTGCCCAGGAAGATGATCTCTTCCTTCCCTAAGCAGAAAAGTTCTTGGCTGATATTAGATATTTTTTGGAAAGTTTCTATTTGTCCCATAAACATATGTACTGTTAAGCTGCTTCCTTTAAGCCCCTCTAAGCATGGCTCATTGTGGTGTGAAGATGACCCTTTCTGGGTACATGGAGGTTCTTTTAGGACATAGAGAATAACTATGTGTCTTACATCTGCCATTTGAGCCTGAGTAAGTTTTGAGAGTGTCCTCCTTCATCTATGCACTAATCACCAGGGACAATTTTTTTTTTTTGGGGGGGGAATGGAGCAAAAGCCTTCTGGAGATACTGGGTTCCCATTAATTTAAGGCCTTCAAGTGAAAACTGGATGACCATATCTCAGGCAAAAATGAAGCAAGAGTTATTCAAGTTGTCCTTGATAGCCTGTCAGGGCCCATTCAGCATTAAGATTTTTTTTAAAACTTGAATTGTATGAATAAATAATTTTATCAAGGCATTGAGTGGTGGTGACAGATAGAGTCACAGACAGACAGACCAACAGACCTACAGGCAGAGAGGCAGAGAGACAGAAAGAAAGATAGATAGAGAGCAGACAGATTAGATAGATAGATAGATAGATAGATAGATAGATGATAGATGATAGATAGATAGATGATAGATGATATATAGAT
>CM053585.1:10456865-10468003 GCA_028646515.1 Pseudochirops corinnae | reverse complement strand
AAATGGGAAGGAGATGGACTTCATAATTACCTGGAGAGGCTTATACGGACTGGTGCTAAATGAGAATAGCGGAACTAGGCGAAACCTGTACACAATCACAGACACATTGTACACATGATGAGCAACCTTGATAAACTGGACTATCCTCAACAACACACAGCTAAAGACAACTCTACAAGCCTTAGGATGGAAGGAGATACCTAAACTCAGAGAAAGATATAGAAAGATTATAGTTTAAATGGAGACTGAAGCAAAACACGCTATCGTTCTCTTTCATGTCTGGTTTTGCTTTTTATTTTGTTTTCTTTTCTCAGTGATCACTCATTGGTTACAACCTTCTATATTACCCAACTATTGTACAATGTGAAAGTATTTGCAGATCCTATACATTATTGCACGCCACCATGGGGGGGGGGGGAAGGGAGGGGAGAAAATCTGAAACTCAAGTGATTGTGGAACTGAATCTTGTAAATTAAAAGTAAATGAATAAATAAATAAAGCAATGAAAAAAAAAAAAAGAAAATGGCGATTGTACTTCTATTACCGCTCCCTGGCTGGGCTGTTGTTAGGCTAAGGGGAGATAATGTATGTAAAGTGCTTTGAAAACTCTGAAGCGTTATAAATACATAAATATTAATTGGAGCCATAGTGAAACAGTGACTAGAGTTCTTGGCTTGGAGGAAGCAAGGACAGAAGAAAGGGAGGGAGGGAGGGAAAGAAAGAGGGAAGGAAGGAAAGAAAGAAGGGAGAAAGGAAATGAAAGGAAAGGAAAATGAAGAAAGGAGGGAGGAAGGGAGAAAGGAAAAGAAGGAAGAAAAAAGATACATTTATTAAAATCTATTATATTACAGGCATGGTGTCAAGGCTTTTGTAAGTATTATCTTGGTTAACCAAATACATATGGGAATCCTGTTTCTTAGTAGCTAGGGAAGTCTGAGCAAGCAACCTAGCATGTGGCCTCTTTAAAGTGGAGATAAGAAATTCATTAGTCAACAAGTATTTATTGAACAAATTACAAATATGAAACTGAAACAATTCTTTCCTGCAAGGATGCTGTATTCTAATGACATCTATACACATATGAGGGCATATAGACTGTAATTTAACAAGATAACTTTGGGAGAGGGAGGACTCAAGCATGAGTCTTGAGACAATGAAGAAGCTTGTGGGTACTGCAGCTCACTTTCAAAGGAAACAGGGGGCTCCAAGAAGCAAAGGTGAGTACCTCTCAGCCTCATTTTCATTCTACCTATAATATCTTCAACACAGAGTTGCTCTGAGGTCAAGTAATATACTTTACATAGAACCCTTTGTACACATTCAACACTGGATACCTCTCCATCGGGAACACAATGGCATTATAGATAATGTGCTGGGCTTGGAATCTGTAAGACCTGATTTCCTGACCTGACTCAGAACATGTCCAGCCAGGTGATCCTGGGGAAGTCATTAAAGCTCTGTGTACCTCAGTGTGAGAAAAAGAGTCTAGTAATACATGGAGTCCTGCTTCCACATATACTGCTATGCAAGGAGATGCCAAGGGATAAAATGTTAGCGGAAAAGCTCATTCTGTCTTGCAAGAATGATGGTCAGGGCCTCTTAGCTCAAGGAAGTTAGAGAGAGTGAAGCTGGCAGCATTCCTTAAACCGGAGAGTTTATTCCCTGTCACTGAGACTTAACTACTGCACATGCCTAATAGCCTTCATGCATATTAACTGAAACACCCTCTAAGAATTAGAGTCTCTGTATCCAAACATGTGACTTGTGACCAGGAGGAGGATCATGATAAAGAGGAACATGTAATAGGTAGGTCAGAAAGATGGTAGCCCAGAGGATCTGGGACCAATCCCTGTTCTGGGGCTGGGGGGCAAGAAGGATTTATCAGCATAAAGCTCAGTCTAGACTTTGTCTTCATACATGAATCCTTATGAGGTACCCTGCATTAATTCCAGAGTGTAAATAAATACACACATATGTATATATAAACATAAAAGTATATTGTGTACATGTATATATACATGCATGCATATATTTATTCACATATATATATAAAGATAAATACACATATATACGTGCATACTTGTATACATGCATACATACATACCTATAAAATACAGATAAAAATAACACCATTCAGCAGCCCAACAGACAGGGTTTCTAGATGTCTGACTATTACACACATACATATATAGTTAGTTACGAGAGACAGAAGCACCAGCATCAGAATTTTCAAAGCCAGGGTGCTCAAGGGCAACCCAGAGTCTCATCTAGTCAAATAACACAACTCTTCCCATAAGTGAATTCTGTAATGGTAATGGGATTTAAAGATCTTCCATGCCCTTGAACTTGCTGAAGTGTCAAGAAGGGGAGGGGCAGATAGGAGCCGGAGCCAAGTAGGGGCCAGGTTGGAGCCATTGTGGTGACTGGAAGTAGTGGTGGCAGCAGCAGCACAAACTTCTTCTGAGAGCTATTCAGAACTTTTGCTGAGGGCTGCCAGGGACAGGAACTGTGGGGGGCTGGGAGCTAGCTGCGTGGAGGCTAAGCAGTTACCTTGAGTGAAGAGAGAAGGATCTTTGCCTGATGGAGCCTGTTTTGTTTTGAAGGCTTGATTGAGAATGTGGGTGTTTACTACGTTAACTATGTGTGCCAACCCTGTGACAACTGTAATGGCTTCGATTTTCTGGTTTTGGGACTCAGCTTTCTGGTATTTTAATAAATGTTCTGGCTGTGTCCCCCATGTAGAAAGCTTGTTATTTTTTGTGATTAATAACTATTCTAGCATATTTATAGTTACTTTGGCATTGTGGATATTGCATTGTTGTTACAAACTCCAAAGAAAAACTTCACATCGGAATATATACACCCTTCTTCAGGGACAGATGATATCACAACCTATGTGACCCACTGTCTAGTTACAAAGGACAAAAAGTATGGGTCTTTCTGAAAAAGAAGCCTCTCCCCTATCTAGCCCCTCCTGTTGGGTTCCACTTGAGCTTTATTAAGGGACAGTGAAGATCTCCAAATTCCCTTACCATTACAGGAACCTAAAATCAAATAGGTTAAGGGATTTGTTCAAGGTCATATAGATTGTACAACATAGTCAATAGGTTTTGAAACTAGGACCTTGGGTTTTAAATCTAAGTCTGAAATATCAGACAAGCAATTTTGACTAAACCAGAAAAGAGGTGAGAGCTAGCCCTGTTTTTTTTTTTTTGTTGTTGTTGTTGTTTTGTTTTGTTTTGGGTTTTTTTTGCTGCCTGAAGAAAAGCTTGGCACTGCCTCTGGGCCAAGCATGCCATTTCCTCTGCTGTGGCTAGGCTAAGCTGGGTGGAGGGTGAGTTAGGAGATTGTCATGATATTTCTATGATCATTTGCACCCAATGAAGTGACAAAAATCTTGTGGAAAGGCTCAGGAGTCCTGATGAACAGACAAGATAGCAGAATCAATTGCGTCTGTGGAGAATATTGTGTATCCGGCTTATGAGAAATGCTACCAACTGGGAAGTCTGACAGTTACTCAATGTCTTGAGCTAAGTCAATGACCAACAGCCATAGGTAAACATCTTTCAGCATTTGACTAGACTAGCAGGTATTGACAAAATCACTGGGATACAAATCCACAAAAGGATACTATTAAGACCACCCAAAAGGCCCATTCCATATCACTTAAGGAATTACCTTTTACATTAATCTTTTAAGATACATGAGTTTAAGGATCTAGAAATTCAAGGTTCTGATTAATGCCTGTTAGTTTGGATAGGTAATAGCTCATATTTATGCTATGCTTTTAAAGAAGTTTGCAAATTCTCTCTCTCTCTCTGTCTCTCTCTCTCTCCCTCTCTGTTTCTGTCTCTGTCTCTCTCTGTCTCTCTCTCTCTCTCTCACAGGATTGCTTTTAATTCTCTCAATGACCCTGTGAGGGTACATGTTGTTATTACACTCATTTTCCAAATGAGAAAACAACCCCAGAGAAGTAACTTAAGTTTCCCAGGGTTCCCCAGCCATTGTTTGAGGCAAGATTTGAAGATCCATAGTTCACATCACTCCATGTTGAGTTAATCATATAATACAAATGCATCATGGGGTGGCAGAGAGAGTCATTTAGCCTGTCAACACTCATTCATTAAGTGTCAGCTCTGTGCCAAGCACTGTGCTAAGCACTGGAGATAAAAAGAAAGGCAAAAAATCAAATAATTGCTGCCTTCAAGGAGCTCACAATGGAGGAGACAACGTGTTTATATACATACTGGATATATACGTCAAGTGTATTTGATGTCAGATAGAGGGATCTAGCATTAAGAGGGACCAGGAAAGGCTTCATGTAAAAAGTAGGATTTCAGTTGATATTTGAAGGAAGTCAGAAAACAGGCCTTGCCAGAGGGTTGGGGGATTGAGGCTTTTATGTTATGCCTCTAACACATACTAGCTGTATGACCTCAGGCAAAAATTTTAACTTCTCATTGCCTCTGACCATAAATGAGATTGATAGCTACAGATGAGATGCTACCCTTTTTTGGTGGCTGGATTTCATATTTTATCAAGACCTGTGTTTTCACTGGCTTATTAAAACATCTCATAGACAGTTGCCTGGATTAGTAGGAAGTTAAGTACATTGTGCAGGACCTGTGGACCAAAGAGCCTTGAAGGATATCTTCTATGTCTGTTTGTGCTTTTGTGACAGACATAATGGGCGAAGATAAAGTGATGTGCTTAACAACTGAAAAAACAAACAAAAACTTGCCTTCAAGTATAACTTCCCGCCCTGGCTTCCCTCTGTTCTTCCCATTCAGCATTTCTTACAGTGTAGTAATACTCTCTTAAATTCAGGGACAATCATTTGTTTAATTTTTCCCTCAATTGATTGTCATCTGCTTGTTGCCAGTCCTTTACTCCTGCAAAAACAAAACAAAACAAAACAAAACAAAAACACTGCTACAGATTTTTGGTGTGTATAGGATCTTTTTTTTTTTTTGGACTTTGTCCATCATAGTGTATTTACTCTGCTTCAGAAAGCGCAACTCTGATGGTCTGACCAAGTTATTCCGATGCAAAATCTATGCTTGCCAAAAAGATTTTTTTATGAAGAACTGACACAAGGCATGTGGGCACTCACATGATGGTCAGAAGAAGCCATACAAGGACACTCTCAAGGTTTCTCTTAAGAACTTTGGAATTGATTGTGTGACATGGGAGACAGTGGCACAGACCACTCAGCATGGTGTACCCACATCAGAGAAGGTGCTGTGCTCTGTGAGCAAAGCAGAATTAAAATAGCTCCAAGGAAACACAGGATGAACAAATTTAGAGAATCCACCCCAGAAGTTCACATGGACTATTTGTGCCTGACCTGTGGTAGAGCATTGCTAGCTTGCAATGGTCTGATTAGTCACAGTCAGATATAGTGAAACTTGACTGTAGCATAGTGATGTCATTTTGGTCGTCTTCAGGGACTGAGTACAACAGCCAGCCAACCAACCTTGCAATGACATATCTGGCTCAAAACATACAGATATTTCCATAATTTTAAGTGTTATTTAAATGCTACTCCAGATTTTGTTTGGATGTTTGTTTGAATGGATTAGTTTCTAGATCTGCCCATAATGCATTAATGTCATCATTTCCCCAAAAATCCAGACAACATCAATGATTCCTAAATTTCATCATGTTTGGCATGTTGCTGGGTATAAAGCAAAAACCTTGGGTTGTTTTTATTTGCATTCCTCCATCTTGCATATAGTTGTTTATAGTTTTAATTCTTCTTTGAATTGTCATATATATTCATAAAGCTATGGGACAATTAGCCTCCTTTTCTGTCATAAATTATCTACTGATTCATAGGCAGCTTGAATTCAGGAATCAGGAATAACCTCTATGTTTATATGTAGTTTTCATTAAGCAGCTAAACCCTCAGTTTACATATGAATAATAAAACGCTTTACTGATGTAGGCTGGTAACTCATCTATAATTTACAGTTGGGGACTGGGTAGCCGAGATGTTAGTAACACAGAGCTACTTTAAAGGGGCAGCAATGAAGCCCAGGTTTTCAAGATTCCAAGGTCAGCCCTCTATCCACTATACCTCATTCCTTCTGTAATATTTGGATGAAAAAAAGTCATTTGTAAGGAATTTGACGTTAATATAAACAGAAAAGTAAACAGTGCAGAATAGAGATATGACAGGGTGCTGACATGTGAACCTGGAGGCAAACGACAGAGGATTTCTTTTCTGAGCACATTGTGTAGGCAGCGAACGGTGAGAAAACATCTTTCCTCTCATGAATGGAGAACGGGTGTTTACTGTGAGGAAAATAAGGACCCAAAGTAAATGATCCCTCTGCCAATTTATGAAAAAGTTGGTTTAAAGGAGAAATGGTGTGCTAAAAATCATGACAACACTATCGGTTTCAAAAATGAGCCATAAAATAGGAACTGTTTAAATGTTTGGGTTTTACTCTGTTTTTCATCACAACTACAATGCCTGTCTTCTTTCTTTCTTTCCTTCCTTCTTTTCTTTGTTCCTTCCCTCTCCCTTCCTTCACATTTTTATCCTCCCTTCCTTTCTACCTTCTCTCCTTCCTTCCTCTTTTCCTCCCATATTCCTTTCCTTTCTTTTTACCTTCCTTTTTCCTTTTCTTCCTCTCTCCTTCCCTCACTTCTTCCTTTCTTCTGTCTCCTTGCTCATCCTTAAAACTGTAGCTTTTAAACAATATATCCTTTAAGCTTCTCTGAAGAGATTCCAAGGAGAATCAGCATCCAGAAACATGGCTGATAAAATTTTAACAGAAAAAAAAAAACACAACAGATTAAAGGTCTTTGAAGGAAAGTTGCTGAGTTTGAGTCATTCATCTTTGTTCCCATATTTTTTTTTTTCCTTCCCAGAAATTGGGGGAAAAAACCATCTAAATGATATGTATTTCCATTTCTTTTTTCATTACTGGAGAAGGAACCTTGTGCGATATTATGTTTCTCATAAGCAAAAATAAAGTTTTGAATCATTTTGTTTGGGCCCTATCTAAGTTCCTGGTTCACATTGAATGACAAGGGCAGTGGAAACACATCTGTGGGTTTTAGCCATGGCTCATGTGTCAACAGGAAGTGGACTACCATGTATGCAGACTGTGGGCCTGCAGTCATCAACCACTGTAGGAGCAATCTTCCAACAGAAGCAGTCTACCATCTTAATGAGTAGGTTGAAGTTGAAAGATACTTGCTAGAGAAAAGAGAATAATTTTTTTTAAAAATCCCTTTTCTATTACTCTTCAAAGTCTGTTGTGATTTTAAGGAATTCTACAATTTTTAGCTATTCTTCTTTTTAATAGACCAACCAAGTCTTCTTCTGTTGCTGTATTCTACTATGGAAGGTGACTGAGGCCTTGAAATCTATGCCCCTGGATGGTTCCTGCTGCCTAGCATCAATCTTAGGCCTATTGATGCTCTGCACCAGTGGCCTTCTTAGCTAAACTCAGAAAAATTGACTGTGAAGTGAAGGAGTTTTTTTATCCACAGAAATTCCCAAAGACCATCTAGGAGGGCACAAAAAATTGTAATGCAGGTACTTGTAGGCCCTGGCCATGCCAACAGAGAGTGTCAGACCTTAGCAAGGTGGACAGTATCGAGCCCAGTTGTTGCATGAAGGCCTTTCCTAATGTGTTTTTTCCTAATGTCCACAAATGCTGTTGATCTCTGTTCCAGTCTATTTTGTATTTAACACATGCATATATTATATGTATTTTTTTTCCTTATATGTATGTTTTAAATGTATTTGTCCTTCTCATTAGTGAGTAAGGATTATTTCCTTCTTTGTACTTGCAGCCCCATTGCCTAGCACATTATTTGCAGTTTAGTAGGTGCCTAATATGTTGCTGTTGGTCAAATAAATAGTTTATAAGAGCTGACAGTCATACAGATGTCTCTGTCTCCCTTATACCATATACCCAACTCCTCTGTAGGTGATCTACTAAGCACATGGGAGGTTTTCCTCTTTCTCATTCTGTATTCCAACAGTACCAGTGGAACATAGAAGTTCTGTATCTTGCTTTTGTAACCAACAATTCATATTTTTATGAACCTATGACCTAATTCAGGGTACAGAAGAATCTTGAAGATTTAATAGAGCAATATGTTACTGGTGGAATAAGAGATATTAGGTCTAATATTTTGTGAATGGATAGCCCCTCTTGGAGCCTTTTCAAAAATAGATAGATAGATAGATAGATAGATAGATAGATAGATAGATAGATAAACTATTTGACTTAATAAAGGTTGAGAAATCCTGGTTAGAAGAGACTGTGCCAGATTGACCACCCAGAACTTCTAAATAGATCCTACAAGATTAGAACCAGAAAAAAAAATCATAAGGAAATACTTTAAATTTATAAATCCAATGCTATTTTCCATTAGATATATGTCATAGATAAGAATAGACAGTTTTCTTTTTTTTTTAATTTATTCATTTATTTTTAGTTTACAACATTCAGTTCCACAAGCTTTTGAGTTCTAAATTTTCTCCCCCTCTCTGTCCTCCTCATTCCCCAAGATGGCATACACTGATATAGGCTCTACATATATATATATGCACATTAAACATATTTTCACATTAGTCATGTTCCAAATAAGAATTATGAGCAATGGAATGAAGCACAAGAAAGAAGTAACAAAAGAGAAAAGAGAGCACAAATATATGCTTTGATCTGAATTCAGCCTCTGTAATTCTTTCTCTGTATGTAGATAGCATTTTCCATCATGAACTTTTTGGAGTTGTCTTAGAATCTTGCATTGTGAGAAGAACCAGACTTATCAAACTTAGTCGTGGCACACTGTCACTGTAACTGTGTACAATGTTCTCCTGGTTCTACTCCCCTCACTCAGCATCAGTTCATATAATTCTTTCCTGGTTTTTCTGAAGTCTGCCTGCTCCTCATTTCTTATAGCACAATAGTATTCCATTGTGTTCATATACCACAACTTGTTTAGCCATTCGCCAATTGATGGGCAGCCCCTCAATGTCCACTTGCCACCATAAAAAGAGCTGCTATAAATATTTTTTTACATATGGGTCCTTTTCCCATTTATATGATCTCTTTGGGATACAGCCCTAGAAGTGGCATTGCAGGGTCGAAGGGTGACAATTTTCAAAGGAAGAAATCCAAGTTATCAACAGCCAACTTAAAGGGTATTCTAAATCACCAATAATCAGAGAAATACAAACTAATCAACTTTTATGTTTTACCTTGTACCTGTAAGACTGGAAGAATTAAACAAAGAGGAAAATAACAAGTGTTGGAAGGAGTTCAGGAAAACAGGCATACTAGTTTACTGTTGATGGGACGAGGGATTTGTCTAGCCATTCTGGAAAACAATTTGGAACTATGCTCTCAAAGTTATTAAACTGTGTATATTTTATTATATTTATAGTAGTATCCTACAACTTTACCACTACTGACCTTCAAAGAAATTGAAGAGAAAATTGACATATGTCTACAAAAAATATATTCATAGTAGCCCCAAACAGGAAAATTAAAGGATTATCCTCGAATTGAGGAATAGACAAGCAAATTATGGTAAATGAATGGAAAAGAATATTAATGTACTACAAGAAATATAAAATGGAAAATATCAGAGGAACCTGGAAAGGCATCCACTAAATGATGCGAAGTGATAAAAACTAGAAGAAAAATGATATATTCTCATTGACATGGTAGGGAAAATAAGTTTGAAAGATTTTAGAAAATTGATCAATGCAATGATAAATAAATTCCCAAAAGTGAAAAAGAAACATGTCACTGATATCCAACCAGAAAGGTGATGAAGCTCAAATATAGAAAGAGATAACTATTGAGAATGGTCAACATAGGAATTTGTTTTGTTGGACTATGCATGCTTATCAGGTGATTTTTTTTCCTTATTTTTCTTTTTCAGGGAAATTTAGTTGGTCAGTGTTGGGGGCAGATTATAACTGAATAAAATATTAATAGAGTTACTTAAAATTAAGGCTCTATAATGTTTTAAAGTATAATATACCAATTTTAATTTTAAAAAAGTCTGTAAGGGACCACAAATATCATCATATAATTCCATCCATTTATGAATGACAAAATTGAGATCCAAACTTTCTCAAATGGGTCCAGCTATTGAGTTGCAAATATATATCCTTTACTCTTATTTCCAAAATTTGCTTCTCCTCCCTTCTGCATTCCTTATCCCATAATTTGTTAGCAAATCAGATTAGGATTATCTGTTCTCTTAGAAGTAGTGTAATTGAAAAAAAAATGCAGAACTTGGAATTAGAAAAGACAGATAATAAAATTCAAAATTTGTGTTTGAACCCTACCTTTGAACCTTGTCAGTTTTTAAACCATGGTTTGGTCATGCAACTTCTCTGAGACTCAGTTCCTTGATCTGTTAAACGGAGGAAGTAATAACAATATTACTTTGCAGGACATTATTTTTAGGGGGTAAATCATCACCACTATCAAATAATTTATCAAGTGATAAATCTTTTTGTTTAAAAATTTGTTTGACAGAAAAAAAAAGTATGGCAGCATTAATGAGTCACAAATTCAAAATGAAGAGACAGCTTGACTTTCAAACATACCTCAGTTTCCATTGATATGATTACTGTCTTTTCCACATTACAATTCACCCACACTCTGCCATCTTAATAGAGTCTTGACTATTTCTTCCCATAAGTTTGTCATAGGTTTGTCATAGTGCCATATATACTGGTATTCCTCTTTTCTTTCTTTTCTTTTCTCTTTGACATAGAATTATTTCCAGGAGAACACATGAGCTGTCTCTTGATTATCATTCGCTCTCACCACCCTGCAAAATATCAAGTTAAAAAGGGTGATGTGATCTTAGCCTACATCCCAAGTGGCATACATTCTAGAAATCAGGATGTGGTAGTCCTCTGCCTAATAGTTTGGTCCAACTACATCTGGAATATTGAATTCATTTCTGAGGATTATAATTTCTCAATTGTTTGCTTTGCTCATTCTCTAGGGTTTTCTAAATAATTTAGCATGGGTTCAGCAAATAGCAATAATTTTTTCTCTTTACCTTTCTTATGCTTTTAATATATTTATTTTTCTTATTGCTATGGCTAATATTTCTACAAATATATCAACTAACAGTGAGGG
>CM053585.1:10415436-10456765 GCA_028646515.1 Pseudochirops corinnae | reverse complement strand
GTATAGTATTCACGTTTAGGGCTAGAAATTAATCAAACCAGATTGTTTATTTTTATTTTTATTTTTTTGCTTCTGCTTAGTAGGGATTTTTAGGATAAATAAGCATTATATTTTATCCAAACCTTTTTACTACACCTCTTGCTACACCTATATACATGTACTCAATGTGTTTTTTTTTTTTAATGCTTTTACATTGAATAAAATTAATTATATCAATTTCCCTAATATTGATTCTCAGATCCTTGGCATAAAAATATCTTGATCATGTTGTTGTTGTTGTTGTTTTTATATGATGTGTCTTTTTTTCCCCAAGTACTTTACATTTTAAATTGTTATTCATAAATAGTATTACTTTACATTTAACTTTGACTTATTCTATTTTGGTTTGGTTATTAGAATTTTTTCTCAGAAAAGCAATTTTGGTAGAGTGTTTCATTTTCTATTATTTGATAAAAATTTGTATATTATAAGCATTAATTATTCTTTAAATGTTTAAAACAATTGAACTGTAAATTCATATGGAGCACATTTTCTACTCCTTTACACATGCTCTCCCTCCCTACTTTGTTAGTTCTTTTACAATTACATTAATTTAATTTTCTGAAATTGTGTTATTTCAGATTTCTATTTGGTGGTATGTTAATTGGATTTAAAAAATCATCTGTTCATTTAAATTCTCAATTTTGCTGGCACATAAATGTGTAAAGTATGTTCTGAGAATACATTTGTTTGTGATTTCACTGTATTCAGTTGTAAGATGATTTCTTCTCTTTAATGATTTTGCCTAGAGTTTTTGTTATTTTCCTTGTTCATAATGATTTTGATTAACTGACATTTGATATTAATATATGAACAGATTTAAATACACAGACATACATACTCACAAATAAGCATGTATTGATATATTCATATATGTGAATATGTAAATATATTTATGTACACTTATTTAAATAAATATCTCTATGTACTTAGGATATATGAATTTATATCCACACATGGGTATGTTTTACATACATCCCAGCAATTTTATGGTCTTTTCTATCATTGTTTCTGTCTTTTATATAGTTATTGTTTCTATAATTCAACCTTTGATTCACTTATTATACAAGGTATCATTACGAAGTCTCTATTTCAGTATATATCTTTTGAGTTCTATTACTATTTTAATTACAACTTTAATTGTGTTATGGTCTGCAAAGCATATGCTTAATATTTATGCTAATTAATATTTATTTATAATTTCTCTGCTAGGCTTGGTTGTTTGTTGTACTTTGTTCTTGCAAAAGGTCAAAATGACATCACTATGCTAGAGTTAAGTTTCAGTGTGTCTGACTGTGGCTGTTCAGACCAATATGAGTCAGAATGCTCTATCACAGGTCAGGCGCATACAGTCCATATATACATTTGCGGTGGATACACTGTATTTGTTCCTCTCACATTTCCTTTGAGCTGTTTCAATTCTGCTTTGCTCCCAGAGCACAGCACCTTGTCTGATGTGGGGACACCATGGTGAGCAGTCCTGTGCCAGTGTTTCCCACATCACAAAATAAATTCCAAAGTTTTTCAGAGAGACCTTGAGAGTGTCCTTGTATCACTTCTTCTGACCACCATGTAAATGTGTACCCTGTGTGAGTTCTCCATAAAATTATCTTTTTGGCAAGCATACGTTTTGCATTTGAAAAACATGGCTAGCCCATCCATATTGTGTTCTATGAAGCGAGTTTGAATGCTTGACAGTTCAATTTGAATAGGGACCTCTGTGACTGATACCTTATCCTGTCAGATGATCTTCAGAATCTTAAGTCCTAAGACTATTCAAATGGGAGAGAGTTTCCTAGCATGATGCTGGTAGACTGTCCAGTTTTTGCAGGCATACAACAAAGAGGTCAGCACCACAGCTCTGTAGACCTTCAGCTTGGTAGTCAGTCTATTACCTCTTTTCTCCCACACTTCCCTTCAGAGCCTCCCCACAAATGAACTAGTTTTATCAATGTGTGTGTCAACCTCATTATCAATGTGTACCTCCCTGGTAAGTACACTGCCAAGGTAAGTGAGCTTATCCACAGCATTCAAAACTTCTCTATTTGCTTTAACCAATGCTTCCACGTATGAATGATGGAGTGTTGGCTGATGGAGGACCTGAGTTTTCTTGATGTTAATTGTTAGGTCAGAATTAGCACAAGCAGCAGAGAATTGATCCATACTTTCTTGCGTATCAACTTTAGAGTATGCATTGAGTGCACAATCATCTGCAAACAGAAAATCCTGCACCAACCCTCCCTCCACTTTGGTCTTGGCTTGTAGCCTTTTCAAATTGAAGAATTTATCATCTGTATATTAGTTAACCTTGATGCCATCTTCATCCTCATTGAAAACAATTGACAACATGGCTGAAAACAGGCTCCAAATTTTAGGAAGGACATTGCTAATCTGGGGAATGTTTAGAGGAGGACAGTCAAGATGATGAAGGATTTCAAGTTCATGACATCAGTTAAAGAGGCTGTGGATGTTTGGTTTGGTAAAGAAACAGCTGAAGTGTTAGGGCAACATGAAAGCTGCCTTTGATTGCTTTAAAGATTTTCATGTGGACAAAGAATTCAAGTTGTTCGATTTTATTTGGTACCAAAGGGCAGAATCGGGAGCAATGTTTGAAATTTGAAAAGAGGATAATTTAGGACTGATTAGGTGGAGAGAGATTACCTCCTGCACATTACTTCTCTGTGAAAGTAGAATGTCCTGCCTCAAGAGATGAATTCTTCCTCACTGGAAGTCTACAGTGTATGGATGGACATTGATCATGTATGTTGATGTAAACACTTTTGGTGGGACAGACTGAATAAGGTCATTGTGGTTTTTACTCAGTCTGAAATTCTATTATTCTGTATGTACTGACATTTAAATCTGTCCTATCACTTTGTAGAAAAAAAAAAATCTCACCATTTGATTTAAAATTCCTCTTCTTTCATTCTCTTTATTCCCAAACACCTTAAATTATCTCCCACTCTTTCTTCCTTTTTCAAAGTTTCTGAAAATAAAGTCATCCTTCTTCCTGCTGAGATCAACCCTTCCACATGTGTCCTTGATCCCGTCCCTTCTCACTCATTTTTACCAGTAGATTTCTTACAAGTTCATATGTACTTTATTATATTCATATGTCATTTCATTCACTGATTCACAACACACATAATATACATATGTAAATGTGTATGTGTACAGGTATATGCAATTAAAGTTTACATGTATATACATGTACCTGCATGCTTATATAAATATGTCTTTTGACCTGCTTAGACCATTATACCTAGTGGTGATATTACCATGACTTTGAGTTCTCTAAAGCTGCACCTGGAGACAGTAAGCTCTGAAGGGATCTATATAGTTGAAAAGGATTTGACTATATGTTATGTCATGAACAGTGCTAGCTCTCTGAATATCACTCTGGCAAAGTGCAGAAAATCATATTATTAAAGGATGACAACCAGATCATTTCTCTCTCTCTCTCTCTCTTATTCTCTCTCTCTCTCTCTCTCTCTCTCTCTCTCTCTCTCTCTCTCTCTCTCCCCTCTCTCTCTCTTTCTGTCAATCTCTCTGTCTTCATCTCTCTTTCTCTCTCTCCCTCTGTCTCTTCCTCTCTCTGTCTCTGTCTCTGTCTCTGTGTCTCTGTCTGTGTTTCCGCCCCCCCCCCCATGTCTCTGTGTGTTATTGGCTCTCTTTGTGTCTCTCTGTATCCCTTGATCTCTCTTTCTGGCTCTTTCTGTCTTTGTTTCTCTCTCTGTCCCTGTCTCTGTCTTTACCTCTGTTTCTCTGTCTCTGACTGTGTCTCTTTCTGTCTCTGTGGCTCTATTTCTTTGTGTCTCTTTCTCTTTGGGTTTCTCTCTGTCTTCCTGTCTCCTCAGTCTTTCTCTGTCTTTGTCTCTATCTCTCTGTCTCTCTCTTTTTTGGTCTTTGTTTCTCTCTGCGTCTCTGTCCCTTTGTGTCTCTTTCTTTGTCTCTGTGTTTCTCTCTGACACAATAATCAGAACCATGAAGACAAAAAAAAAAAAACAAACTTGAAACAGGCAAGGTAAAGTGAGAATGAATACCAAGAAAATATTTAAGGAATGAGCCACAACCACATCCTTCTTTAGCTCTCCTTTTCTCTAAATAGCCTTCATAATTATAACAGTTAATTATCACATTGCTCTAATGAGCTCAAAAGATTCATGGATATTTTTTTTTCCATGGGTAACTTTTTCTTCCTGAATTTTGATCTTCCATGATAATAAATGCTACTTCAAACTAGTGTAAATATCATTAAAAAACCCAAAGTAGACATTGTTTTCCAAATCCAGCTGGTGCTCAGATGCTAATGATAACTATCACACCATTCACTGCCCTAGAAATTAAGGTAATCAATTCAGGGAACAGGATAAAATTGGAGAGTCTCCTGCCACTGTCCCTGTTTTAGCATCCCTAGCGAAATGAAAGAAAAGATGGAATATAAAAATATGAATTTTACAAGGGATTACATTTAAAGTTGTATATTTGGTTCAACACATCAACATAGTATATATGAGATTAAGGGATCATCTGGCTAGACAGTATTTTGTCTGAAATTTTTAAAAAATGTTGGAATTTTAGTGGATTGGAAACATAAGCAAATGGGGTCATAGGGTAGTCCAATAAGTTAATGTGACTTTAAGAGAGACATAGTTTCAGAGTCTAAGAAAGTAATCTATTTTATTCTACTCCAGTCAAATAATATCTGGATTTCTAAATTCAGTTCTGGGTCCTGCATTTTCAGGCAATGACACTCTTCACTCATGCTTGCCAAGAAGGTCTCATTATATCTTCCCCTTGGGGCTTTAGAAGTAGTCCTAAGGTGTCTTTAATTATCACATTATTTAATGTGGAGGTATCTTTAATGCTGTGCTCTCTAGCCCCCATTGTAGTGTATGCTTCCCAATGTTAACTCTCAGTGATTAGTGTACAAGTGTTATTTAACTAATTTACCTTAATTAGCTAAAAGAAAGGTATAGAACTCTAAAGGTAGAGAAAGGCAAATGGCATGGACTACTTTCCCAACAGGTGTATGTACTCAGTTCCCTACATTATCCCCCTCTCTGGGAAGGGTGGGTTCAAACTTGAACTCCTTTCTTTCTGTAATCAGCAAAACCAGTGGATGGATTGCCATAACTCCCTCTTAACTAGCTAAGATCTATGCTGACTCAAAAGGTTCATTCGGTACTTGTAATGGAAATGGGAATTTGAAGATCTTCCCTGCCCCTTAGTAAGCTTACATTGAATTTGAGGACCTTTGCTGATTTGAAAATATACTCTGAACCCTTATGGGCTTCATGTACTCACCTGGAGCCTGTGGTAGGAGACTTGGTTTTCAGGAAGGTGTAATTTTTGTTACTTTGTAGTCAAGTGAATCAGGAGCACTGTGATGTTCTCTGACCCTGGAGAGGGCTATATATATACCTTAGAGGCAAGGTTTTGCTTCGGGGCTCACTTTGGGAAGAGTTGTGCGATTTGGCAAGTTGAGACTCTGGGCAGCCATTGAGCCCCCAGCTTTGAAAACCCAGATGCTGGTGCTTCTCTCTCTGGTGACTAACTAGGTATGGACGTGATGGTCGGACAGCTGGAAGCCCTGTCTTCTAAATTGTGTTATTTTCTCTGTCTGTATTTTTGTGTTTGTAACTTATGTTTTTATTCTCTGAAGTTCTGGGTGCTGACTTTTTCCCCTGAACTAGGTAAATGATATATGTTTGATTGATTAAAATAAGACTATTAATCCTTTTTGAGTTCCTTTCCTTTAGAAAAGCAGATCAAAGGACTTGTGCTAACAGCCATCCTGGGTATGCTAGGATTTTTGCTGCTGAAATACTTTGCTTCTCACCATCTGACTTCTGCCAAATCTCAGCAGAGATTTACTACTGCATATCTAACCTTATGTCTTCTAACCTTTCAAAACTCTTAAGGTCATAGCCACATCAAATACCTCCCTTCAATCAAAGTAGTAAGGACTCAACATGAAGAGGTAAAGAATAAGTCTGCCTCAGTAGGGCAAGCTAGCAGCTTCTCGCCTTTCTGAGGGTGACTTCATGTTTCTTTCCCCCAAAGATCAGCAAGGCTGGAAAATTAAAGATCAAAATGTCACATTACAAAGCACTTTCTGAATGCAACCAATTTCTGGTGCAACAGCCAATCAATAGTCCTTTTTCTCCCCATGTCGTTAGTGGTTGGAACCATTTCTAGAATGTTCCATATGCTACCCACCAGGAAATAGGGCTCATCCATTACATCCCTCCATGAATTTGGGGAACCAGGTTCCCCAGCCTCTTCCACGTGGGCTGGCAGTAAATAGAGCAAACTGATCATATTCTGGAATGGAGTACAAGTGGCCAAACCTTGTTATTGAAGGAATCTGTATTGGTAATGGAATTTGGAGATGCCCTTGTATTGGCTTGGTTTTTGGGTTAAGTATTAAATCCCAGAGCTTGTGAATCCCACTTGTGGGATGAGCAGTATTCAGTATTGCGGAGCCTGAGTTGCTGAGAGAAAGACTGCTGGGAGCCCATTGGAGTTGCCCCCCGGAACTGCCAAAAACTGAGGAGGCATGGCTGTGATGCTGGTATTTTGTCTTTCTGTTTTGATGTTGTTTTGCCAGATTCACCTGAGGGTGAAGGACAGTGCTGCTGTTGTAGAGGTCCTGGAACCTGGCTGTTGCTTCAGAAGCCCTGAAGGAGGATTTTCTTGTTGTATCTGCACAGAAATCCTGGAAGAGTGTCTTGCTGATGTTTTCAGGGGTTCTGGGACTGTTCTACAGGAAGAGAATGACTTGATGAGGACACTGGCTATGGCTTTGTTGAGCCTTGTCTCCCCAGGAACTGAGATTGCTGAGGGCTGGCCTTGAGTGAAGATGAAAGAAGGCCTTTTCCTTGGGTTCTCAATGCTCTGATGATATCTTAACCTTGTTGTAGCTTAAGGGTGAACAGCCTTTTGTGCTCTCCTGCCCCTTTTGAGATTCAGGGGTGGGAAGCCTTTGAGTGTTTTTTTTTTTCCTCTGTGATTGACTAAATGAATGTGCTTTGTTTATGGTTGGAGACTAATCTCCATGTGAGAAGAGACTTTTGACTGACTAAATGAATGTACTGTCTAGGGGTAGAGTAGTACCTGGATTGAATTGAGAACTTACTTGCTAAAGGAACAAGTTACACTGTATTTTGACTTTCTCTGTTCTGTGAATGTTTGCTGAATAAATGGGGTTTACTATGCTGGTAATCTGAACCTTGGAAGTTGCCTTTGCTTGGCATTATAGAAGCACATTGATAAACTGGAGAGTGTCCAGAGATAGACACAGGTTATATGAGAAAAAGTCAAAGAAACTGAAGATATTTAGGATAAAGAGGGTAAAGGTGGGCAAAGGGATGCTATCTGTGTGGAAGAGAGATTAGCCTTGTTTTCTTTGACTCCATTGAGCAGAACCAGGAGGGATGGTGGAACATTCCAAAGGGACCAATTCAGACTTGATGGTAGGAAAAATGTTTTACAAAATATAAATCAATATGTCTTTGATAAGTGACTAATACATGCCAGTCAATGGTTGCTGGAGTTTGTCTCCCCTCCCCTACCTCCTCTAGTAAAGGCGAGATAAAATCTTTCTGAGTTATACCACGGATTCCTCTTCATATAGGGGCTGAATTAAATGGCAGCTGAAAGTCCAAATCCATGTTTCTCTAATTCTGGGCATATTTCTTCACCCCATAGAAATCCATTCTGTATAAATTTTGCAGTGCGATACTCAGCAGAAAATGTTTTGGTTTCAGGATAACTTTGGAGGTGATTAATTGATGTAAAATTAATTAATTAACACACAACTTGCCACAAATTACATAAAACATTACTTTCATAGGACTTCAAATAAAAACATCTTCCCTTCACCAAAAACTTTAACTTGAATCAAAATGTTTTTCAAATCAACTATTCAATGTGCCTCCCATGAATATTTCAGGAATTTTCCATTGAGTGTTTTTTTGTCAGTAATAAGCCAAATGGGGAAATTTACAAAAAGTTATAAGTCTTTTCCCTCTACCTCCAACCCTCAACTGGATCTATAGCTCTGAATTAGTGATTGTAATTCATTTTTTATTATTATTTCTATTTAATGAACTGGCAAAAAAAAATTACAAGGAAGCTTTTTGTTTCTCAAAATCTTATTAATTCTATGTTTTCTGCAATGGGTGCAAAAAGTCATTAAGTTAATGAATCAAGGAAACAGAAGTGTTGACTTATTTAATTGTGTGATTTGTTTTGAGTACAAACACTCAGAAAAGAAAGAAAACGAAATACCTCCTGACAAACTTGTGTGAAATTTGTTTTCCTTGAGGATACTGACTTTTCTTCTTAATTTATTTGCTAATTTTGTTTGAGACCAGAAAAGCAGGGGGACTGTGGAAATAATGGCTTTAGATTCCTTTAGACTTTAAGTTGAATAATTAAAATTTGCATTTGCAAATTAAATTCATAGCAACAGCTTCTCAAACGTTATGCTCTGATAATGACAGGGACTTGGATTCTTATCTTTGAAACACTTAGCTCTTACTCTTTTTCAGATCTATACGCATTAGTACTAATCTCCACTTTTATTTAATATTGAGAGAGAAAACATTTCTCAGTTATATTGACTTTTCAGTCAAATGGGGCTACATGTTCTTCCCTAGACAAACATTTCATCCTCTCTCTGGTCCTTTGTATAGAACATAAGCCAATATTGAAATGTATTTTTTCCTTATTTTACAATTATGTTTATTCAAAGAACAGCTGATTTGACACTTCCTGGAAGTCTTTCTAGATTGTTGCCTTCACTTAGGCATCCTCCTTGGGATTAAGATGAGGTAGATGGCCCAGAGAAGCCTTCTGGTGCTGATACGCTGAGATTCTTTTTTTTTTTTTTTGATCCATATTGTTATAATCCCAGAGTTTTTGACTGAAATAACTTTCTGATGGCCGATATGTCCAAATTTTCAGTACATTGTATGCAGAATTTTTTTTTTCCCATTCTGATGCTCTATTACTAATGCTGTCTATAACTCAAGCAATAAAAGCAAAACCCAAGCAGGACACCTGAGTGGCCTTATAGAATAATAAGCCTTTGTAGCAATGACCTTGCTATGTCATGGTGTGGCAAGGAGTTGTTATAGTGATTAAAACACTGAATGTGATGCCAGAAAGACATGGGTCTGACATATTTTGTCTCAGATAAGTAATAGTTGTCTTACTGTGAGCAAGGCTTTTATCCCATTTCAATCTCAATCTCCTCATCTGTAAAAGAGGGATAATTAATAGTAGCTACCTCACAGAGTTGTGGTGCAGATGAAATGAGACAAGGAAGAAAGGAAGTAAGCCTACTATGTGCTAGGCACTGTGCTAAGTCATTTACAAATAACACACTAAATTAATAATCCCAATAACCCTTAGAAGTAGGTGTTCTCTTAATCCCCATTTTATAGATGAGAACAACTGTGGAAGACAGAGGTAAAGTGATTTGCCCATGACCATTTTATAATAAGGATGTGAAGTGGGATTTGAAAAGAGATCTCCCTGCCCCCAAGCCCACGACTATGTACTGTGCCACTGACCTGTCAAAATAAAGCGTTTCCAATTCTTAAAGCACTCTGTAAAGGCTAGCTATTTTCATTAATAAACTCTAACATCCTCTTCTTCTAGCTTCTAAATAACTCTAAAAATTCAGTTATATCCAGACCTATTCTATTCATCAAGTATTGTTAAGTGCCTACTATGTTGCAGTCACTGTGCGGAGTGCTAGAGATACAATGTAAAAGGGAATCATCCCTGCTCTCCAGAATCTTACATTTTACTGGGGGAAAAACTTCTTTGGAGATCACTGATACACGTGATATACTTTTTTTTTTAAATTTGCTCATTTACTTTTAATTTACAAGATTCAGTTCCACAATCACTTGAGTTTCAGATTTTCTCCCCTCCCGTCCCCCCCCCCCCCCATGGTGGCGTGCAATCGTGTTACACGTGATATACTAAGTAATTTTAGATATGGGATAACGAAACCAGGGCTTCAAGTGAGTATGTGGACTGTGACAAATCTTACTGTCTCTTCAGAAGCACTGTCGTATTTTTGGACACAGTATTGGGCTTGGAATCAAGGAAACTTGGGATCAAATCCCCTTCTGATGCTTAATTTCTCTGTGAACCTCAGCAAGTCTCTCAAATGTTCTGGGACTTACTTTCTTCATCTTTATAATGGGGTAGTTATAAGATCCCTTCCAGTTCTAAAACTAAGAACTAATCATCTTCATCTATAGTATATATAGAAAAGAGTAGAATACCTGCTGCTCTCACCAGCCTTGATGATCTACAAAGGTAGGATACTGATCTATGACACAAAACAGGTCACAAGAAAAAAAAAATGTTATTGTTGAGGACTCCACTAAGAGCAAAAGCAGAAAAAGCAAAAATGTGGAGGAGCACAGTGTAGTGGAAATATCATGACCTTGGAGGCAGGAGCCCTGAGTTTGGTTTCCAGCTATGTCCTTTACCCTGTGTGACCTGGTTTCCTCTTCTTTAGAGTAAGAGGGTGGAATTTCATTGATTGCATCTATGGTTCTTTTCCATTTCTAGATCTATGATCCTATGGTCTGGGGAAACTTACCCTCTCACCCCCATTTCTCTGTTTCCTCCTTTGTCAAATGAAATTGTATTGGAAGTTCTCAGAGACCTCCAGAAATCCGAGAGTTCGATCCACCTCCAACTCTTAGAATGTTACCATCCTTTTACTGGACATCAATCGCATAAGTCTAACTCCTTGCTTTTTTTCTCTCTCCAAAAATATGCAATTTTCCCAACATTTAAAACAATCCATTTTCCAGGCTGTTTTTTTTTTTAGCCTTGGATATTAAGTTCTAATTAATGGAACTATATTCCAAGTGTATCATTAACATGAAAAACCATTTTTGCAAAATATTAATAGCTGCTTTTTATATTAGAGAAAACTAGAACTAAACTGTACACCCAAGGATTGAGAAATGGCTAAATAATATATGGAATATTGATGAAATCAGACATTATTGTGCCATGAAAAAGATGAATCTGGGAGGGGAGGGGAAGCAGATTTTGAAGAAGACTGGATCTGAAACCAAAAGATTCAGGATTAAGTCCTGGATCAACTATTTATTAAAATTGTATTACTTTGGACAGGTTATTACTAGTTTCTGGGGCTCAACTTGGTCTTCCAAAACTTCAGGATTTAGAATTTATGATATTTAAGGCTGGTTATTTCTTGCTCTGGCATGCTGCCTTCCAAAGTGACTTCAAGCCTTAAATGCCTCCACCAATTGCTGTGTACTTTTTCTTCCATCTTTTACCATACCTTGAAACACTCTTCACCATCTACTCTGTCTTCCTTTACTTTAATGGCAATGTGGAGCAAATAACAAGTGTAAAGTGCTTTGAAAACCTTAAAGTGCCATATAATTGCCAGTTACTAATATTATCACAACCACCACCAGCACACCTCCTCCTCCTCCTCCTCCTCCTTCTCCTCCTCCTGCTGCTGCTGCTGCTGCTACTACTCCTGCTCCCACTTTTCTGCTGCTCAGCTTCCTCATCAGGAGAAGGAATTGGAGGTTACTCCCATCTCTAAATGCACAATCCTATCATCTTGTGATGAAGATCCCATCAAGGTAACAAGACCCCATTGCTACAGAAGCACATTTGGAAAGGGAAACTCAACATAAAAATCATGTTTGTACTCACTTGGTTAATGTGCATATTCTAGTATTGTTCTAATCAGAAAAGTAATTAGTTCAAATTGCAAGGGTTTATTTGAATTAATTCACATTCTGTTCAAATGTTTCCTTGGTTTTTTATTCATTGAGAGAGTTATAAACATTATCATAATATAAAACAGAAATATGTTATTATTCATGAGTCTGTGAAGTTTTCAACGCACAATCTCCCTCACCAATACATATCGTAGCCCCTCATAACTTCTATTAGAATGGAAACTCGCATGAGGCTGCTATTCTTTCCTTTGTCTCTCCTGTAACCAGTGAAGTAGCTGAGTAAAGTTTAGAAAGTACTTAGGAAATGTTGGAAGTGCAGTTTGTTGTCTTAAAGAGATACTGCACCTTACAGATTCATCACCCTCCAGCAAACAGGGTAATGAGCCTCTCCACATGGGCAGCCCACAGACATGTCGTTCATCACCTGCAGAACTTGAAATCTTTCTAGCTTCAAGTTTGGTAGGCACTACCCAAGCCTTAGGTCAGATGGCAGAGGGAGAAGAGAGTAGGGGAAGAAGAGGGGAAAAGAAGGGGCAAGAAGGAGGAGGGGGAAGGCAGAGCCATTCTAAGCACACTGGGAATTTCTGTTGATAATTATATTCCTCTTGCGGGGGAAAAAAATGTGTGTGTCTACATATGCATAAGCATATACATACATACATACACACATCTGTACTCTATTCATGTGTACATTTATATATGCATAAATGTGTCTATGCATGTGTATGTATATGTATATATGCATAAATGCATATGTGTTGATGAATATATGTGTATGCATATACATACACATATGCATATGTGTGCATAAATGTATATGTGTATACACATACCTACACATGCATTCCCAGAGCTAGTGGGAGCCCCGAGAGCAAGTACTCCAAGCCTCTTTTTTTTCACAGAAGAGGAAAAACTCAGGGAAATTGAGGAAAGGGTCTCAATGAGGAACCAAATTACCAGATTCAAAATATAGAGTTCTTTATATTAAGCTGTCCTTTGTCTGTGTGACCATAGACAAGTCAATTCATTTTATAATAATAATCAACTGTGAAAGACTTCCTTTATTATATGTGATGGGGCTAACATGGGAATGGTGTTTGCATGATTTCAAATGTATAATTGCTATAATTTTACTTGCCTCCTCAATAGGTGAGGGTGGGGGAGTAGGAGAGAGGGAAGGAATTTGGAATTTAATTTTTAAAGAAAAAAAATGTTAAAAATAAATAATTTTTAAAAGGAGAAAAATATCATTTCCCAGAATTCTTCCTGCTGGACAGTCGTAATCCCACTTAGCTATGAGAATGAAAGAACAGAACCAAAGCATATGTTAATGTCAGGAAGTGCCCGAATTGCCTGGGAAAACCTTCAGTCCAAACCCTGAGCTTTTAATTAGGAAGAGAGGGTAAGGATGGGGCAAAAAGAGTGAAAATTTAAAGAAAAATGTTTTGTTTCACATGTTGTCTTAGACTTTGACATTTTAGCTGCAAAAATCAGGGGAAATGTCAAAATTTTATAAAATTTATCTCCAAGGCATAACAATTTACATTTTTTTTTTTTTTTGACAACAGGGAGAAAGAGACTTTGATAGTAGCACTATGGTGCACTAGCTAGACAACCAGACATGGAGTCAGGAAGTTATGATTTAGAATATATAGTTTACTAGCTGTGTGGACTTTGTCAAATCACTTAACCTTTCCTGCCTCAGTTTCCTCATCTGTAAAATGAGAATAACTATAGCACCAATTTCACAGTGTTGTTATGAGGATCAAATGAAGAAAAGCATATTTATGGTCCTTTGTAAAACTTAAAGCACTACCTAAATGCTGGCTAACATTATTATTATCTCTGAGCCTCAGTTTCTTCATCTGTCAAATGGTGCCTGCAGAGAATGAGCTCAGACTTACTATTGACTGCTCACAAATGCCCCCCCCCATTTCAAAAGGTATGAAAATTATAAAGATCTATAAAGACAAGAGCTGTGATATCATATATACCTTCTCCTTCCATCCCCAATGTTTACAGACTGATTAAGTTCTGCATGACTTCTGTCTGAAGATTAGCCTTGTGAAGTCCAGAAGGACACATCACCAGGCTAAGATCATATACCCCTTCTCCTTCTTCTGAAGGGCTCAAAATATTGGGTGGATTTGGCACAGATGCCTATTGGTTTTTACTCTACTACAGCTCAGCCGTCTAAGTTCAAACTCAGCCTTAGCCTCCCAAATACCAGGGATTACCACTATGTGCCCCCATAACAAGAGAGAAAGGTGCAATCAATAAGAGTGGAAGTCATACTCACACCAATAACATCCCGGAAGCACAAATTGGTATCATTAAAGTATTTACTTCTCAAACACCATCTTTAGCCCTTGCTCTTTTCTATTCAATGAGTATCTTTGAAGATTCCTACATTTCAAATTAATACTCATCCTATGGTGGACCATCTTTTCTTAAAGAAGTTTAATTTTAAAAAAGCCTTTTATCATGACAATGTAGAAGGGCTATTATTTCAATTATTCCAATTCATTAGGAGGAAAAATAACTGATCAGTTTTAATAAATCTTTCAGACATGACTTTGTTTCCTCCTACAAACTCATTTATAACTATTTATTATATCCAAATTGAATTAGCATTGTCTGGCACTCTCAGAAGTGACCTTTCTTTGCAAACTCATAAATGCAATATGATTTCTTAAAAGCTAAAATTGAGATTCTGGGTGGAGGAATTTTTAACACTGTCGAAAAATTTCACACTTTTCATTTATCTTTCAAATGGAAAACTCAAGTGCTTGCCCACTGTTGTGGTGGCACACAGTGGTAATTTCATTAGTGAGGATAAGTCTGGCAGATAGCTTGAGCTAAGGAGTTCTGAGCTGCAGTATGGCAAAAGTCAATCAGGTGTCTGCATCAAGTCAAGCACCAATATAATGAGTCCCTTAAGAGGGGAGGGGGGAGGGCAGGGAGAGGATCACCAGGCTCCCTACAGAAAGATGAACCAGCCCAGTTTAAGGAAACATAGCAGGTCAAAGCTTCTGTGCCAATCAGCTGTGAATGACCACAAAAATTTTAGATCTAGGGAGACCCTAGTATTGAAACAAATGAGCCAAAAATCAAATAATGTCAATTATATTCCAGAGAACACAAACCTGCTACAATGGAAGTACTTAAAGTTTTGGTTTTGGATTAAAAAAAAAAAACCTAAAGAAAACCTCCCCATGATTTCCTATAAGATATCCTGATTTCCATAACTGTGGAAACGTTTTACTGCCACCTTGATTTCCTCCCTTGTTACAAGGTACAAGAGAATACAAATTTCCTTCTCCCCCTTTCTTCCAGATCTCAGACTGCTAGGGAGAATGCCTTGTGTAGTGTACTGCCCAGGAGCCTATTTGTCCATATCATTTTCCTTGTCAAGGGTCCAAGTGTCATTGATAGGTGTAATAGGAGATATATTGCGCCTCCAGAAAAGTATGCTGGGCCAATATTGAACCACTTTTCATATGTATTCTCTTCTCAGAGCTGTTGTTGAATTATTTCAGTCATATCTGACTCTCTGTAACCCCATTGGGGGTTTTCTTGGCAAAGACACTAGAGTGATATGCCATTTCCTTCTCCAGTTCATTTTATGTCTGAGCAATTGTGGCCAACAGGGTTAAATGACTTGCCCAGAGTCACACAGCTAGTCAATGTCTGAGACCAGATTTGAACTCAGGAAGATGAGTCTTCCTGATTCCAAGCCCAGGGCTCTATCCGCTTAGCTGCCCTAAGAGCTTCCCTTAGAGCTCCTAGATCTAATTAGAAGGAAATAGTCATTCTTTCAATCAATACGAGCATATATCAAGTCATTACTATGGGCCAGACACAGTTCTTAGTGTTGGACAAAGACAGACAAAAGCAATCTCTGCCTTTGAGCACTGTGCCATGTACGGGAGGAGAGCACACACATACGCAACATCCTCTCACTTGAATTTACTTCTAAGTCTGAGGAAATATGATGACTTGGCAGGCCCATATAGTTGCTTTAGGGAGTTTACATTCAATGAAAATTAAAAGGACCATCACAACTGTTCTGGGCCCCTAGTGAGCAATATTATGAAATGCTTTACCAGAGAAGCATTGGTCTCTTTATTCATTTACATGTTTCTCTTTCTAATTCCCTGACCTCTTTATGTTGTGAAGAAAAAAAAAAAAGGTGATTGAGATAAACCTTCCTTGGCAAGTCATTAAGTGACTCCACCTTTATTCTAGGGCCCTCCATTTTGTGATTCTCCCCTATGGATCCCCTCTATAGACTGTATATACTTGTTTCAGGCTGTCTCTGTCATTAGACTGAGAGCTGCTTCTCTGTCCTTTGTCTTTCTTTGCTTCCCCAGTCCTTAGCCCTGTGCCTGGAATGTTGGTGCTTAATATACACATTGATTGATTGGCTGATTGAAAGAAGCAGCTACAGTGTGCAAATAGATAGACACCAGGAAGGGAAGTTGAGGAAAGATCAAGCCTTTGTTTGGAATTTCCCTCAGTCTTTGAGCTGAGGGGCATAACGTGAGGAGACTGGGACAACTGGCAGAGCGAGCCAAGTCTGGTCCAAAGTGTTGTTAGGGCTGAAAGCCTTCTTGATTTCTCCTTTCTCTGCCACACTTCAGTACCACTTGCTCTTTCTCTTTTCCCAGTTGTCCCTTTGCTTTTGTTTCTTAGCAGGTTACTTTTTGAGATCCTTACTCCTTCCTTTTTACTGTTGGCCCCCACAAAACTGTGCCCTGGTTCAAACTTGGCTCCCATGTGGATTCAATTTTCTCTAGCATGGCCAAGTCCTTTCCTTAATCAGAACAGACTTTCTGTTGCACCTAATCGAAATGTCTTCAATTGATTTCAGGAGATTTTAAGGTGTTGTTCACACCTAGTTCAAATTGATTCAGTCAAAAAGTGTGCTTAACTGATAAAGGAAATGACTTGTAAGCTGGATGATGGAATCAGTGGATGTTCACTGTACAGAGATAAACAGATAGATACAAGATGCTCATGATTCAAAAACGGTTTGGTAGGCAGGATTCTGGAGAATGAAGGTGAGTGGAGCAGGGCATAGCCCAAAATGAGTGAATGGACAGAATTGTCCTTCTTGTGATGGAATTTCGGATCTTGCTAGGAAAAGAGATGGTCTCCATATAATAGATAAAAGGGTTAAATCTGAAATCTGAAAAGCTGTTTTCCAAACCCAGCAAGGTTATTTATGTAAAGACTTGTGACACTGAATAAGTCATTTCATCTCTTAAGGGCCCAGTTCCCTCCTCTTTTAAATCAGGAGGTCGGACTATGAGATTTCTGAGTTCACTTCCAGCTCCAAATCTATAACATACTATCCACATCTCTTTTAGCATCTCCTTTGGGGCACCTCCCCCAACTTGCCACTTACATGTTTTTCTAGTTAGATAAATACAACTATGTAGTTTGTAAAACTTTATGTTCATTCTATCATTTTATCCTCTCAAAAGCCACATAGGAACTGAAATTATTATTAGGTCCATATTACAGATGGGAAAACTAATTCTTAGGTTAAGTGACTTGTCCATGACCTATAATCAGACTATAGTAGATATGGGATTTCAGCTCAGGTTTCTCTGGATTCTGAGGAAGAATGGCATTTGTCCCATGCCAACTTGTACCTTTCAAGGCATTCTTCTAAACTTTGGGTCTTAGACATTCCAAAATCAAGCAACCTGGATTAATCATTCTCCTAAAACTGCTCTCTCCCAAGTTACCAATGAACTTTTAATTGCAGAAGCTAATGACCTTTCTCTTAATTCTTATTTTTTGCAACTTCTCTGTAGTATTTTAAAATATTAACCACCCTATTGTCCTGGATACAGTAGCCATGTCTGAGTTTTTTTCCTTCTTATCTAGATCACTACTTAGGTCATCCCCACCATCTGCCTTGTACCCTAACGCTCTGTGGTGGACCCTCTTCTTTCTCTATGCTTGGTGTTCTCATCAGCTGTAATAAATGTAATTATAATCTCTATGCTGATAAGTGCCAGACCTTGATTTCTTGGTTTTGCCTTACTCCTCAGTTCAGATGATTGATGCCTATTAGCTATCATGTACATCTTGTTTTCTCTGATTGAATGTAGGTTCCTCGAACTTCGGGATGGTATAATAGGATCTCATATGATATGCAAAGCAAATTTAATGAGACAAGGCTTAATAAACAGAGCTATCCAAAGAGGAAATGGGCCATCTGAGAAGATAGTGGGTCCTGCACTGCCAAAGGACTTCCAACAGAGATAGAAGAATCACTTCTCTGATGTACTGTTAAGGGGATTCATATTTTCGATATGACCTCTTTGGAGACCATGGATAACCTTCAAAGTCCATTGTAAATTTGAAGATATTTTACTTCATGAGTTTTATAAACAAAAAAATAAAACCAAAGCAAATAATCATTTCCTCTCATTATAGTCTTATCTCGTGTTCTTGTCCAGTGTAGGGACATCTCAATCATTTCCTTTTGCTTTTTCTAAATTTATGTTTACTGATTAGTGCTATACAGAAGGACTTGTATCTCATCCACAAATGATAGCCCACAGTGTGAGGAAAGGTAGGTCATGTGTTCCTTTGTCAAATCATCAAACAGATGATGTCAGAGCTAAAAGAGAAATTATAACATCGGATGTGGAGTGTTCAAGTTGGGAGACAGTGCTTACTCAAAACATAGAATGTTAGAGTTGCAAAGGCTCTTAGAACATGGGATACTTGCATCCAGTGTGATTTTAGAACTTGAGATGTTAGAATTTGGAAGACATCCAGCCTTTACTTGAAGACCTGCATGACAGGGACCTCACCACCTCCTGGGGAAGCCCATTCCATTAGGCACCAGACAAATTCTTAGGGTGTTCCTCCTTTCACAATATGTAGATCTAACTTTTTTCTTTTTGCATTTTCAAATATTAATCATAATTCTGCCCTCTGAATGAAAGTAGAGCAGATTTATTTTGCTGCAACAATAGAAAACAGGCTTTCAAAAAAATAGAACATGCCTCCAACAACTCCAGCCTTTTTTTTCCAGGCTAAACATTATAAGTTCCAACTAGTCCTCTAATAACGATCATAAGGTCACATATTTAGAACTGGGAGGGATGTCAGATGTCATCTAGTCTAACTAATTTCATAGAAAAGAAAAATTAGCCCAGAGAGGTTAAGTGACTTACCCTAGGTCACATAGATAGTAAATGGCAGTGCAGGATTCAGAACCAAGTCATAAGACTCCAAATTTGATTAGATTTCACTCAAAGCTGTTGATCCTTCTTATTTTCTTCCTCAGAAAACTGTCCAGATTCTCCATCAATGCCTCTCCCAAAATATGACATCTTTATTATTATACATGAGATATTACCAGTGCAAAGAAGAGTGGAATAATCAAAAGTCCTTTTTAAGGTCTCACTAGCGTAAAGCAGTTATAACAGTTTATGTCTCAAAGGATCTATGGCCTCACTGTTAAAATGTTAGCAAAAGAAATGTTCACATGGCACCTTATTTTTTATCTCTCTTCCCCTTCCTCTCTGTCTCTTTATTTCTCTGTCTCACTCTCTCTGCTTGTTTATATATGTATAAATGTATGCGTATGTGTGTGTGTATATATATGTATATATGTATTCATTTACATACAACCATATGGATATTGTATATGTACATATACAATGTACTTAGACACACATATTATGTGATATATACACACATTATATAACACATATTATATTTTATTCCCAACCCTATGTGTTTATATAGGTGGTTTTCACTTTCCTCATGGGCTATATTTCAAAATTCAATTTGTAAGATAACTAACCAGAACTCAGATTGTGTGATCCTTCCTAGTTATCTCTCCCCTTTGTATATTTTTTATACCATTATAATGCTTAAAATACTATATTATACTTATCCTCATATAATTTAAAATTTTCCTTAAAGACAGGAGCCACTTTTGCTTTGTGTTTGTATAGAGATTACTCAATACCTGGCACATAGTAAGTGATCATAAATGTTTTTGTTTTTTTTTCACTTATTCACTCAGGATAAAAACAAACAAATCCCCTCCTATCTGACCATCCAAGTGTTCTGTAATTTAGCTCTCCTTGAACTTTTCAGGATTTTTTTCCATTACAAAATCTTAGAATCTCTGATTCAGATTAGTTGAATCTCAGGGGCTAACAAGTCCAAGGACCTGAAAAACAAACCCTTATGCCACAAAACTTTGAAGGGTTGTTCATTCTTTTTGTTTATAGGAAGCTCTAAGAGGAATGGAGGGAGAAGATTCTATCTCCCAAAAGGAGTCAGTTGACGTTGGAATAACTGGTGCTTAGGAATCTTTTCTATATCAAACTTAAGTTTGCCTCTTTGTCTCTTCCTTCCTTTTGTCTTAGTTTTACTTTCTATGGCCAATCAGAGAAGTCAAGTCTTTCTTCTACATCACTTCCCGCTGAATACTTGACAATTATCACGTTCCTTCCCTGCCAACCAATCTTTTTATCTCTAGGCTGAATATTGCCAGTTTGTTCACTCTGTTCTCATGAGATGGGACCTTAAGGACTTTCTCTATCTGGATTATCCTTCAATATACATACCTTATTTCTTGTATGTTCTTCAATGACAAGAGTAACGATTTCCTATTAATCATGTTATTTCATTTGACCTGGCTCTTTTAAAGTTGTGTTCTGATGCCTGCTTTCTCTTGTATCTGATTATTGTGCAATTGTGATCTGCACCTCTTCTTGGCTTTGCAAACAGCACTTTAATCTGAGTTATTTTTTGTCCATATCAGAGCTTCCTCACAGGAATGAAAAGAACTTGAGAGCAGAATCTGTGGGATTTTTCATTTTGCTGTTTCCAAGTCTCTAGCACTTTTCTTAATACATATAAGGTGTTTAATAGCTACAAATTAAACTGAATTAATATGGCTTGCAGAACTGTGCACTGAACAGAGACCTGGGTCTGGAATCAAAGCTGCTGATACCAGAGGTATCTCTAACAATTTAGGCACCTATAGGGAGCAATCTTCTCAAAAGGTAACCAGTGTGGAAAAAAAAAATCACCTTAAATCAACTTCTTAAAGACAAATTCAGTTCATTGAATGAGGAGAGAAATTGAGACAGAAGGCACTTCATGGGTAAGGGATAAGAAAAACCCCAGGACACCGTTTCTGGGGTAGAGAGGAAACTGAAAGATCCTAAGGCTGGGGATATTGTCAAAGGGATGGTCCTGATGGATAGGAATTCACATGTGTACAAAAGAGTCTTCTGCTGGCTTCCAATTTTCATCAATTATTCCTCTTCTTTAGTTCAGTTGTTTTTAAACTGATAGCATAAAAAATGATGTCAGAACCTTTTAAATCTCAATGCCTGAGCAAGGGAAGCTCCACTTGATTTCCCCTACTTAGAGCTAGGCTAGAATCTGAAACAAGCTTTAAAAAACTGTCCATACTCATTACTTTACTTCCTCTGTTCTCAACCCTTTGCAATCTGACTTCTGTCTTCTCTAGTCATCTGAAACTGCTTCCTTCAAAGTTACCAATAATTTTGTTTTTTTTTTCCTTTTAAAAATATCTTTTAATTTGTTGAATAAAACAAGCATTGTCATAACATATACAATAAAAATAAATGATTGTACAGAAAATTGCAAATATAAGATGTGCAACTTTGTGTTCCTTTCAAATATACAACAAAATCTTGTAAATTTCTTTTTTTCTCTTTTTCTCACTCTCTCCCCTCCACCTCACCCTAGAGATGGCTACCACAAGACACAAATATATGTAACATTATTCTACACATACTTCCATTTATCAGTTCTTTCTCTGAATTCAGTGTCTTTCTTCTTATGTTCTTAACAATGAATTCTTAATTGGCAAATTGAATATTATTTTTTCTTAGTCTTTATCCTTCTTGACATCTCAGTAGACTTTGGCACTGTGGACCATTCTTGGCTCCTGAGTAGCCATCTCCTCATTATGCTTTGATGACTCAGCTCCTTTTTGCTCATTCCTTAGACTCCTTTGCAATATTGGCTTCCATGTAGCAACCAATAGCTATGCCTCTACTCCATGACTTTGACCTTACCCCCCTTTTCTTTTCCATTCTTGGTCACCTCATCAGCTCCCATTGGTTTAATCATTCTTTTTTTTTTTCCAGTAGGTTTCCAGATCTAAATATCTAGACCTTCTGATGCTTAGCCATTTGCCCCTTTGTATCTCACCCCTTTTATCTTAGCTTGCCCTCTTGCTGGCCAATAAAGTCAAATCCTTCTTCCATATCACTTGTATTTGAATACTTGACAATTATCATGTTCCTTTCCTTTCAACCAAATCTTATCTCTGTGCTAAATATTGCTAATTCTTTCATCTTGTGCTCCTGAGATTGGACCTCAAGGCCTTTCTAGATTGTCCTCCTATCTAAACATATTAGTTCTTGTATGTTTTTAATTGACAAGAGCAGCAGTTTCCCATTAGTAATTCCCTTCATTCACTTGGCTGTGCTCAAAAGTGTGCTCTGATTTCCTCCTGCTCTCTCTTGTCTCTGCTTATAGCACAATCACGATATATGTAAGTAGTACATCTGGTGTGAGAGTGGCTAAACTCTTTTCATGTCTGCTCTCCACATTTTGTGTCTATTTGATTAACCCAATTCTCACCTTGGCTCCAAGGAGCTGTAGCATGTGCAGTGACCACACCCTACTAGGTCATTTTGGCTGACAGGTTAAAAAAAAACAAAACAGGTTGAGGGTAACGGAGTGGTGTCAAACTCATTAATGAATTAGGATGGGGTGTCTACCCCAAACATGTGAAGGCTTCTCCCAGTGAAATGGGCACATGAGAACAATTTGTTTCAACAGCCCTGAAGGTGGCTGAAGTAGGTACTTCAGAGTGTTCAGAGCTTAGTCAAATATTGAAGGCTCCAAAGTAATTTCCAGTCATCTTGACTTTTCTCTTGCCACTGGACTCCAATGACTGTGGAAGAAAGAGTAAGACTAACTACTTTGTGCAACTCTGCCTCACTGAATTTCAATTTATGTATGGGTGAGAAGACATCATCCATACCATTTTACCATGTTACTTACTTCAAAGTCCTGTGGCATCAGGCAAGTGATGAAGCAGCAGCTGTGGACACACTGGGAGAAATATTCACAAGCATGCAAACAAGTGGCTCAGGTCATAGGGTTGCCTTCTCTCTGGACTGAACTAGCAATGGGATTTGGCAACCCCATCAGGGTCTGAGCAACCTTTTTTTTTTAAAGACCACATCTCACCTCCTGCCATTTGAAAGGGGCTAGAAAAGGTGCCCTGAAAGCTGTCTGATTAACCCAGCCCTGGCCTGCTTACTACAGGTGTAGATCTCACCCTGTGGTCAACACATTGTATTAACAAGCACCCTAGAACGCCAAGGATGGCCTGCTAGCACAGGTCCTTCAATCTGCTTTTAAAAGAAAGACTGCTCAAAAAAGGGTTAACAATCCTACTTTTAATTACATTCACCAATACCCTGAACTTGGAGAAAAAACAAACAGAGAAAATACAAGCAGAGAAATTAACACAAAGACCAACAGACAGGGATGTAGCTCTCTGAACATGGCAATATTGCCATACACTTTACATGCATCACTGGATCAAATGAGCATAGAAATCTGAGCAGTCAGGGGACTCTAAACAAATGATTGCTCAGAGTCTTAATCAGGAAATCAAAAGATCCTTCTCATGAGCAAACCCACAAAGCAAAATGCCAACCACCCAGAATATATAACAAAGACTTGGCCTCTGATTGTCTCAGAGTCACAAGGTATGAACCTATTTGACTTGGCACAGCTGTGAATTATTAAGGTTCAAAGGCGATTAATCCTTTGGATGTTTACAATTTAGGCTGAGCCTGGGAAACTAAACTCCTAAAAGAAAACAACAAAAATCCCGCCTTGCTTGTGCTTACACACACGCGCACACACACACACACACACACACACACACACACACACAGAGTTTATAAGGATTATTCATGCCAGATCTGTGGTCAAGCCTTCCAAATTCATTATGGTCTGATCAGCCACAATCAGAAACATTGTACCTTGACCCCAACATAGTGACATCATTTTTGTCCTGTTCAAGAATGAAGGCCAAGCAAACAACCAACTCCTTAGCTGTGTGGGAAAGTCACTTTACTTCTGTCTCACTTTGTTTCCTCAGTTGTAAAATGGGGATACCTAGTACCTAGTCCCAGAGTTGTTGAGAGTATGAAATAAAATAATTATTACTAAATGTTTAGCACTGTTCCTGGAACGTAATAGGTGCTTATTAAATGCATGTTTCCTTCTTTCATAGTCAGTCTTAAGTTACTCCAAACTTTTCCTACACGTCATCCTTTACCCAGCTAGTAAAGTGATTCTTCTCAAGCTTATAGCTGACCATGTTTCACAGTCCTCACCAAGTAAACTCCATTGGTTTCTTATTACCTTATGGAACAAATATAAACTCCTCTATTTTTAGCCTAGTCATAATCAAACTTAACAGTGTTTTTTTATGGTGATATTGCCACACTTACCCTGTGTTCCAGCATATTGTCTTCTCTTCCCTTGTACCCAACTGTCTATTCCCCATCTCTCTGCCTTGGCACTGACTGCACCCCATTCTTAGAATGCATTCTTTCCTTGCCCCTTCTTTGTAATTCTTTAATTTATTTAAAAACTTCACTTAAGCACCATATTTTGCATGCTATCTTCTTTCTTGGCCTCGCTATGTGTTTATTTCTTTCCACAGGATTTCAGCTCCTACATGTGTTCATGTTATCACTCCCATTAGAATACAAGCGTTTATGGTTAGACACATTTAGTGTCTTTTTTTTATCCTCAGTGGCTGCCATTCTATCTAGCATGTAATAGGTGAGTAATACATTTGTTGAATGAGTGAATGTTTCAGCTTCCATCTTTGCCATAATCTACCTGGATATCTTCAAGTAAGTCACTTAATTGCTTTGTAAATCAGTTTTCTCATCTGTAAAATAATATCCTTGATTATATTTCCTGAAAATTCCTTCCTGTTCTCAGTAAATAAGCCTATGAAATGAAAATGGGTTATTATCCAAGTAAAAAAATGAACAAGTTGTCCTTCAATGTTCCCAGGAACAAAAGAGTCAAGCAGAAAATCTTAGTATACAAATTAGTTTTTGAGAATACATGTATATTCACACTCTGTAACAATTTAATGGACAGAAAATACATATTTCAGGAAAGTATTTCTAAACAATGTACTATAAATAACTATAATTTAAAATGCTCACAAAAGAGCAAAATCCATTAGAGCCCAGCCCTACTGAGTCTCTTCTCTGTGTGAGATCTCTGATAGCTCATTCAGTCCCCTGAAGAATTGAGAAGTTTCAATCTCACAAGTTCAAAAATGGCTAGTGCCAGGTTCAATCTACTGAAGACCCCAAAGATATGTGTCTCTTTATTCTTTGAGGAAGGAGTCTCTCATCTAGCTAAGACTTATAATGGGGCATTGTAAAAAACAAGGGATGGAAAATGTTCCTCGGCTAGTTCAGGGAATACAGAGGTAGCTAAATTATGATACAGTTCCTCGGAGAGGAAGAGGAGAGCAGTGAATTTAGTAGACTAGATGGATGTGTTTTGGGGGTTCTGACAGATCCTAAAGGCTTAAAAATCTTATCGGTTCCTAGCTCACCTTTATTTAAGGGAGCTGTCATGCAGTAGACAAGTGCTGAGCTTGGAATCAGGAAGCCCTGAGTTCAAATACAGCTTCAGACACTTTCTATCTGTGTGACGCTGTGCAATGGAGTTAAACTTGGTTTTGCTCAGGTTTCTCAACTGTAAAAAGGGGATAATAATAGCACTTGTCCTGCAGGATTCTGAGGGTAGCATGAGATAATAATCAGAAAGTTGGTAATGTGGTGTTCTTAACACATAGCAGGTGTTGAATAAATACTTCTTTCATTTCCCTTTTCTTTCTCTTTCCACATATGATTTGGAGACACATTCACTAAGTGACTAATTTAGGAAAAGCTTCATCAAGACATGATCTTAATCAAGTCCTTCCAAACTAACAGTGTTTCTTTAAAAAAAAAATTACTTTTCATAGGATAATTTATTCAGTTAAAGGAACACAGACAGACTGAGTTCACAACATGAGGTTTCATGGCCCCACAAAGAGTCTGTCAATATATTTTACATAACTCTGATTTTAAAAATAAGTATTTCAATAAAATTGGTTTCCTTTGTCATCCTAAATATTTCATTTTATGAATTTAAAAACAGTATTCCAAGCATAAATACCTAGGCTTCCCTAACATAGCTAAAGGAGAGCCTGATATGAAAGAAAATGGCAAAGAACGACTTTTACGGAGTAGACCTATATTTCACCAAAGCATTGGACTCCCCCTTACCCCATGGTATCCTGTCTTTAGGAATTAGGAATAAAATCCATGCATAGGTTTTTAATGATATAGGACCTTTTCAGATGAGTAAACTCCTGGCAATAGAGGTTGGCACTTTATCTGCAACTTTCAGCATCCGAGAGTGGCATAGAACACTGACTGTTGAGGTGACTTACTGAAAACCTCACAGTCAGCATGTGCCAGAGGAGGGTGTTGGACCTCAGTTTTCCCAGCTTAAGGCTAGCACTTTCTCCACTAGACCACATTGGTTTCTGTGTATGTGATGAAATAATACAGATTGGTTAATGATATAATTGGTTGGATCCAGGATTGGGTGAATAGCTAAATCCAAAGAGTAATTGTAAGGTGTTCAAAGGCAATGGGTAAGTCTCTAATATAAAGTTGCACAGTTCTGTTCTTGGTCCTGAACTAATCTATCTATCTATCTATCTATCTATCTATCTATCTATCTATCTATCTGTATATATGTGTATATATATGTATATGTGTATATATATATGTACATATATACATATTAGTGATTTTATTATTTCTATTTGTTATCTCTGTTATCTCTATTTCTTATCTCTAGATAACATAATCCTCAAATCTGCATTGAAACACAATTTGGCATGGATAACTAACAACTTAGACCATTGAGTAAAGATCTAAAAAATATCTCATTGGGTATCTCAATGGACCAAACAGAAAATGTAATTTAATAGGGGATATTAATTCCATTAGTGTAGCTAGGTGGCACAGGTCTTAGAGACTGGAAGACTCATCTCTCTGATTTCTAATCTGACCTCAGACACTTACTAGCCATGTGATCCTGGGCAAGTCACTTAAGTCTGCTTGCCTCAGTTTTCTCACTTGTAAAATGAGCTAGAGAAGGAAATGAAAAGCCACTCCATTGCCTCTGCCAAGAAAACCCCAAATTGAATCACAGAGTCAGGTATGACTTAAAATGATTCAACAACAACAATTGATCTCATTAACAGAAGTAATATCCAGTCTGTCAGCACGAAATTATTAATCACTATGATATGCCAGCAACTCTACTAAGTGCTAGGGAGATAAGAAGAGACAAAATCAGGCTTTGTTGCCAGGAAGTTTATAGTTTAATTCTTATATTATTAATTACACTTTGGTTTTGTTAATGCTCCTTCCATAGGTGTTCATCTCAAGCTTCTCAACCCTTCCTGGACTATAGTTTTCCAGCTATATTTTGCTTTTTTTTGCTTTACTTTGCTCTATACCTATGATTTCTTCATTGCATAGCTTGAGTAGAAATTTCTTCCATGAATACATATTATTAAATCTTTTGTAATTTAGTCTTTTAGAACTGTTATACCTCTGAGTGTATCTTCCAGACAGCACCTCCACAAACACTGAATGTCTTCAACTTCCTTTTTACCATCTCCAGGGCATGCATGCTCTACTTGGACTATCCATTATCCATGCTTGCCACTCACCACATGATAGAATTGGATAGAATTTCCTCCTTTTGTTGTTGTTGTTCTTGATGATGTGTTGCTTCTAAAAGACCTTTTATGCTATGTCTTGCCTACATTGACAATATGCCATTGGCTGATTGTGCCATTAGGTGTGTTCTTATTTCTTTTTATATACTTTTTGTAAACTTGAAGTTCTGTAAAACAAAATTGGGAGAGAATGATGTTAAAATGTACATTCAACAATACTTTATGTCAAACCCACCTCTATTCTTTTTGAAATGGTAACTACAGAGGCAGATTAGGCAATTCAATTCTGGAAGCATTTGTTGGGTAGCCATTAGGTGCTTACTATGTGCCAGGAATGGGGCTGTGTTCTGGGGATATTAAGAAAAATAAAATGCCTTCAAGGACTACACATTTTCATGGGTGAAACATCATTTTTATAAGTAGGTACATATAAGATTCATGTCACAGAGATGAAGGATAACCATAGAGAGAAAGACTTTAGTGTGGTGGGGGAGGCAGAAAAAGCCCTCCTGCAGAAGGTGTCTGAGTTACAAATTGGAGGAGACCAGAGGAATTAAAAGATGGAGGAGAGGTTAGAAGGGACATTCCAGATATTGAGAGCAGCCATACGAAGGCAGTTATATTGTATGAAATGTTATGTATGACTGCAGCAAGTAGGACAGTTTACATGTTCTGTAGTGTAGGAAAATGTATGTGTGTGTGTGTGTGTGTGTGTGTGTGTGTGTGTGTGTGTATGAGAGAGAGAGAGAGAGAGAGAGAGAGAGAAAGAGAGAGAGAGAGAGAAAGAAAGAGAGAGAAGGCCAAATCAAAAAAAAAAAGATTTAATAGTTGTTTAATAAAGATGGTAAGTCTAACTGTCAGGTTTGATGAATCATCTTCACAAGTAAACGATGGATGATACAGCTGTTCTTCTAAAAAAAAATGCTCCAGAGCTTGTAGTGGAATAAAAGTCTGCCCTGTGTGACCCATAAGGTAGAATTAGAAGCAGTTGGTGCAATTTGCAAAGAGATAGATGGTGTCTCCATGTAAGTGAAAATTTTGGAACAATTAAAGGTGTCTAATAATGGAATGAACTTTTTTGGAGTGACTGGATTTTGCTTCATTAGATGTCTTTAAATGGATTCTGGTGATTGTTAAAAGGACTACATAGGACCTCAATTCCCAGATAAAGTTGAGTGTGTGTGTGTGTGTGTGTGTGTGTGTGTGTGTGTGTGTGTGCGCATGCGCGTGCGTGTGTGTTTCTTTTGCTCTTTAGACTAAATGGCCCTTCTGCTCCAGGCAAGCCTAGGGATTTAAATACCTTTAAGGAGAACAAAGGAGGAACATAATATTGAATGATAGCTTAGGTAATCACATTTTCCTTCAATGGGAGGGACTTGTCAATGTTGATATCCTTTGAAAGGCATGATGCCCATAATTGATTGCCATGTTCCAATGCATACATTTTTGTTTCATTAGGATTTCTTCCTTTAAAGCCTTATTACAGCAATAGGAAGCCAAGAGTATTGGGGAATGAAGTGAATTTGAATCAGTGTAGATAAGTGATTTTAAAAAAGAAGAAATGATAATGTTAAAAATAAGAATTAGAGAATATAAATGAGAAACAGGAATTTGGGCTATGGGGCTGAGTTGCCACATTGTGAGAAGTAGGATGAGAGTCTCCCTCAAGCCTTCTGTCCAAGTTGAAAAGTGACAAATGGGATGAGCTTGTGAGTCACTCATATGGCATGGTTGTGCTGAATGTGAAAGGTAGCAAATAGAAAGAATGGTAGAAACAGACACATGGAGCTGAAAACTAGTGTTGGGCCCAAATAGAGAAAATGGGATTGTCACTTTGTATAGGGGAACTAGCCCAGTTTTGCTCACCTTTGACCATTGAGACATAAATCTGGGTCATGTTACTTACATGTAGAATCAGCACCAAGGCACTAAGAGGTTCTGGCCAGACTATGGAGGTAATGCATCAGTATTGGAATTGCCTTCAGAATTTCAAATACTGTATGACTCAGAAGCTGCTAGGTCAACTTCTTAAACGTTGATAGATCTGTGATCTTACCTCTCTTGGCACTGCTTCTTTGGGTGCAGCTAGAACCAAATCTACTCATTCCTATGCTGAGTGATCCTTGTCAACTTAAGCGCAGAAGTCTTTCACTGAGAATATGCTCAGTGAACTAGGTGTTTTCCTTGAGGTCCAATTATCATTTTCTTGGAGCCAGGAAAAGGGCTACCTGTTCATTCTATGCTTTAGAAAAAAGGGGAAAAAACCGCCTTACCTTTGGCATGCTAGAGATCACAGACATGGAATTTTTGGGTCAAGAGGCATAGAAAAGAAAGAGGCCTGGGATGCTTCCTTTTTCATCCTGTCTTTGAGCCCTTAAATGGTATTTCTGAGAAGAGTTGCTTGGGAATATTATGGAGTTACAAGAATCAGTTTTGTTATAAAAAAATATGTTCTTTTTCAAGGTTCACTTAGATTAAGATATGGAGAAATTGCTCTGAATCAAGGAAGTGATTTTGATTGTGTAATTCACAGAAATGCTTTTATGCAAAGAATAACATGAGCCTCCTAATAAATTAGAAGTGAATTTCCAAAGATTAATGATAGTATTTCATATAGAGGGTCATTAAAAATGTACTTCAAACTGAATCAGTCTCCTCTTTGACAGGAAATGAATTCCAAGAGATTTTTATTGTTCATTCTTTTTGTGCTTCCTGGTCATGATTGGTTATAATCCAAAAGAGACTAAAACCTATTCTCATGAGATCTTAGGGTTGGAAGGAGACTCTAAGTAGCCTTGAATTTTGAGAGCAAAACATGGGGAAATAGAGAAGACATCTGTGCACAAGTGAGGTTTGATTAGTATGTACATCAATGGGTTTAAAGTGAGAAATTCCTTGTAGACATTATTTTCAAGGCAGGACTTCATCTTGACAAGATATACCTAGTCTGACAATGCATTTCTCTAAATGGAAGCTCTGCACCATTCCTCTTTAGGTCGTACCAGACAATGAATATACTTCCTCTTTATTATAATCTCCAATCCTTTTACTTCCTTAGCATTTTGATGTAATCTTTCTCTTTCCTTTGCTACCCTTTTCTTCTGGTCCATTCTTGGCTCGATTGTAAACCAATTCAACTTTATATTAGCATCTACTTTTGAATGCTTTGTTCTCTTGTCCTTTGCAATTTGTTCCTTGCTGAATGCCGATTCTCTATTATTCCTACAATCACCTCCTTTTTTTTCATACTTCTGTTCTTCTGGTCAGAGATGGAGGAATTAAAAAAAAAATGAACTGAGTTGATGGGATCCAGTATAATTTTATGTTTTCATATCTCAATCTTGTCACTATCACAGAAGAACAATCTGTCTTTACTCAAGCCCAATTAATTCTCTGTATCATTCTTCACTGTTCCTAACCTTCTCTCCTTAAACATCACATTGCACCTCTTTCTTCCACTCTCTTATTTGAAGCCTTTGTCTGTTACTTTTGTGAAAAGAAATGACCCTATCCTATGAGAAGTTCCACTTTTTCCTTCCTCCTCCTCTCTTCACAACTTCCTGACATCTTTTCCTGCCATTTCCTCATTTACTCTAGGCTATTTCAAAGAGGTAGTCCTTTTCCTCTTCAAAGTCAATTCTTTTATAAAAACCCCAGGTCCCAGACCTTGCCCTCTTTTCCAACAGATTGACCCTACTATCCCCTCTTTCTTTTTAATCTGAAATGCATCTTTTTCTGCTGCGTTTGTTCTTTGCCACTTGCAAACATGCCCAAGACTTGCGTGCACGTGTACACACACACACACACACACACACACACACACATATACTCATCCTTTCTATTACTAAATATTATCCTAAGTCTCTACTCTCATCCTTTGGACATGGGATGTACAAACAATAAAACAAAACAAAATATTATACTAGGTTCATCGCCATTATCTCCTCTCTATTCTATACTTTCTACAATCTGCCATCAGCTATCATTGCTCAACTGAAACTGTTTTCTAAAGCTAAATAGATCTTTTTTTATTACCAGATGTGATGGCTTTTTGCTATTGCCCAATCTTATCAACCTGTCTACTGTATTTGAGATCATTCATGGCTTTCTTGTCCTGAGTACTTTCTGTCCCTTCCATTGTTATGAAACTGCACTGTCCTCATTGTCCTACCACCTGTCTGATCACTTCTTGGTGTTCTTTGATGGATCACAGTCATGAAATGTGAGTATACCAACAAGGCTTTTTCCTAGGCTTTCTTCAATTTTCCTGAAATACTCTTTCATGTGTTGATCTCACCCCCCCATTGGTTTAATTATCCTCACTAAGCAGATGATGTTCAGATTTATTTAACCAGTCCTAATCTTCCCCTTGAAATCCAGTCTCGAATAATCTATTATATTTTAGCCAGTAGGACCGAAGTATCTCAAAACAGAGATTTACAAAACAAATTCATTACATTTTCCAGTGAATTCATATCTCTTCTGAACTAACCTATTATTCTTAAGAGTCAAGGCAGTCCCTCCAACCCTCAGCTCCCCAGTTGCACAATCTTACTGGCATTCTCAACTGTTCATTCTTTCTTAGTCCTCATATCAAATCAGGTGGCAATCTTGTTTTTAATCTCAGCAATATCTGTGGCAAATATCTCCACTCACAGCTCATTCAGGTACTAGTAACCTCTCTCCCTGACAATTCAGAAACTTCCTATTTGGTCTCTCTACCTCCGTGTAACTCCCACTACATCACCCTGCCCCATCCTGCACTATATGGTTTACACAACCACTACAGTAATTTTTTTTTTTCCCTAAAAGACATATTGGACCATATCATCCTTCTCCTTGATAACCTCCCATTGCTCTCTATTGTCTCTAAGATCAAATAAAACTTATCTTTGTCATTTAAAACTCTTCACAGCATTGCCCTAACTGATTTTTCCAGTCTCTGTGCATACTTTCCCCTGCATGTTCTCTATGGTCAAGTTATGCTGATCTGCTTGCTGTTTTTCAAACAAAATACTTTGTCTCCAGGTTCTTTGCCTTTGTACCACCTGTCCTCCAACTCAGGAATCTCTTCTCTGGTTCTCTTCCCCTCAGTTGATCACTTGTTTGCTTCCAGACTTAGCTTATTTCTCACCTTCTAAATGAAGTCTTTCCTGCTCCTCACAGATACCAGAGTCCTTCCTTCCACAATGACCTTGTACTCATTTTGCAGCTGTTTTGTGTGTGTGTGTGTGTGTGTGTGTGTGTGTGTATGTGTGTTCATACTCTTTCTGAGTAGAATGTCAGCTTCTCAATGACAGGGGCTGTTTCAGTTCATCTTTGTATCTACAGAGCTTAGCATATTGCCTCCAAAGTACATAGTTGGTTTTTAATATATGTTTATTATTTGGTTTATTGGTTGAGCTGGAATCGCCCCCTTCAGTACCCACTGCTTTTAATGCCAAGGGTAACTGTGGAAAGAATGAGTTTGCTTAATGGGAAAGAGAAGGGGTTTGCTTAATCAGGAATGAGAACAGCAATGATCACTGAAATTTAGAACTGGAATGTACTTAAGTGGCCACTTAGGCCCATGATGGAGGGAAGTCCCCACAAAAATATACTTGATAAGTAGGCACCCAACCTTTGCTTAAAAGATAGTCAAAACTGGGGGCTAGAACTGTGTGTGTGTGTATGTGAATGGAGAGGAAGAGTGGGGGGAACTTTTAACCTCTCAGGACTCCAAGACAGCCTGTTTCACTGTTGTATTACTCTGTTATAAAAGTCTGTTTCTTAACACCAAGACCATTTGGAGCTTTCACCCTGTGTGCTTGCCTCTGCCCTCTGGGGATAAACAGAGAAGTTTAAACCTTCTTCCATGTGAGAGTGTTCACAAGTCTTATGTGCAGATTTCATTTGTCCAAATTTTTTTTTCCTTATAAATATATGTGTATGCATATATGTGTGTGTATGGATACATATGTGAGTATGACATAATATCGATATAGATAGATATAGATATGTTTACATGTGTATATGTGTGTATATGTGTGTATGTATATGTGTGTAAGATACACACTTATATGTAGATATGTATGTCTATATATGTGTTTGTCATATATACACATAATATTGGTATAGATAGAGATATGCATGTATGTGTACATATGTGAGTATCATATAATATCGCTATAGATAGATATAGATATGCTTGTGTGTATATGTGTATATGTGTGTGAGATACACATATATGTAGATATGTACACATATATGTGTCATATATACACACATAATATCGACATAGATATACATGTATGTCTATGTGTGTGTGTGTGGATACATACACACACATATTATGTGTATGTTGTCTTCTCAATTAGGCCATGAACTCCATAAAAAGATGTTTCTTCTATTCCTCTATTCCCAAGTCAGTATTAATGTCTAGCACGTAGTAGGTGCTTCACCTATGCTTGGTGACTGCTGTACTCTAAGAATGTGTATCTCATTTGGGAAATGTGCCTGGAATAAAGTAGGTACTTAAATTCTTGCTTATCAATTGACTGACCTTACAAATAAAGCTCTAGGTTTGATATAAATTTAGTGATAATGGGAACAATACCAGATAGAGTGCACTAAGGGAATTACAGGGAGATAAACAGCTTACATTTGGTGAAGAGAACACAAGAAAAGAAACAAGTTCAGTTGAAAATTAATAGATATGAAACAAATGGGTGAGCAGAGGTTCCTGGCTAGTTCACCTTTGTTTTTGCATTTATATGTCCTACTCACCTAAAGTCTTCCTGGGAGAGATAGACTGGAGCATGTCATTTGGGCTGAGTAATTGTGTGTGTGTTTCCCTAAGTTTCTAAAATAGACGAATATTGTGATTGCACTGCATTAGAATCCAAAAACTGACTGAGCCAAGACAGTAAGCAGAGTGATGATGAACTTCATTCCCTTATTTAATGTATTGCACACATGAATTCTTTTTTTAAATACTATTTTATTTTTTTCAATTACATTTAAAGACACTTTATAACATTCATATTTTTAAAAATTGAGTTCCAAATTTTCTTCCTCCCTTACCTCTCCCAAAAGGAGAATTTAAAATAGTATGTATTTCTGCCGTCATGTAAAACATATTTCCACATTAGTCATATGTGAAAGAATAAACTGGCCAAAAGTAGGGGAAAAAAAAAAAAAACATGAAAAAGAAAAAGGAAGTTAAAATAGTATGATTCAGTCTGCATTCAGAATCCATAAATTCTTTCTCTGGATGTGGATAGCATGTTCCATGATGAGTCCTTTGGAATTGTCTTGTATCATTATATTACTTAGAAGAACTAAGTTCTTCAGGGTTGATCATTGCACAGTTTTGCTGTTACTGCATACAATGGCCTGGTTCCATTTACTTCACTTTATATCAGTTCATGCAAGTCTTTCCAGATTTTTCTGAAATCTTCCTGCTCATCATTTCTTATTGCACAGTATTATTCCATTATATTCATATACCACAACTGTGTCCAACCATTCCCCAATTAAAGGGCATACCTCAATTTCTTATTCTTGGTCACCACAAAAAGAGCTGCTATAAATATTTTTGTACATGTAGATCCTTTCATCTTTTGATGATCTCTTTGTGATAATAGTCCTTTTAGTAATGGCATTTCTGGGTCAAAGGGCTGCACATATGAATTCAACAGTTGATCTCACTTCCCTACAAACAGAGAAGCACATGCCAAATGAACATTGAGATATACTGTCTTCTGACTTAAAACTCTCTGAGTTACATTTGAAAATACTGAATGAAAGAACTAGTGGATGATAATTTAGTGATTTTATAAAGACTTGGAAAATTGTCAAGATTTTAAAATGGGATTCATAATCACTCATAAGAGTTTCCACCAAGCAAAGGAAAAAAAAAAGAGATTAAGAATGTCTCTTCTCCAGACTATGATATGAAGTTACATGGATGACCAGTGCCCCTATCTATTTGGTCAGTCACTGAGAATGGATAATGAACTAGAATTAGAATCTAGTATCAATAGAAAAGGGGACAAGATAGTCTTTGAAAGATAACTCCTAACCATATTTTTAAGGAATCCTAAGGTTTTCCCCCAAACAAAGGCTCACAGTTTGAACAAACACGTTCTCCAGTTGATATTGTATGGCTGTGAATCATGAAGTATGGTAGTTTCAGAAGAAGTTAAGCTAAAGATCATACAAAGGGCAGTGGGAAGGTTATGTGATAGATGTGAGTAGGCAATGACATCAGCAATGGAGAATGAAAGAAGAAATGGCTAAGAAGAGCAAGATCCATGACTGAAAAAATGGAGGACAGAAATATGATGAGAAGGGTGAATAACTTGTAGACAACCTGAGTGTTCCTTGGAATTCATGCAATGTCAAGTGGTCTGAAAGTAGGCTAGATGTATAATTTAGGGATTTATGTGAGAATATAATAAAAAAAAGATATAAAGGATGCAGATGAAGATGGGTTGTTTTTAACACTGACAGTGGGAACACACACATTATTAAAATAAAAAATGAAGTATACACAAAGTATACTGCTTATATTTCTATATACACATGTATTCATAAACATATAGCAAACATCTGTCCATATATGTGAATATTGTAATGGGAATCTGAATTTCTTCCTAGCCCCTTGGCCCCTTAATAGACTTAAGTGTCTCTGATAACCTTCCCTCATTTGAAAATACACCCTGCCCCCTAATAGGCTGAATGTGGTCATGTGTAGCCCATGGCAGGAGACTTGTTTTTCAGGAATACCCACACGTTGTTACTTTGTGATTGGGAAGTGAGTGGGTCAAGAGGGTTGTGACATTCTCTGAGCCAGGAAGAAGACTTTATACAACCTGATGTGGAGTTTTGCTTTGGGGCTCAATTTGGGAAGAGTTATGTGATTTGGCCAGATGAGATTCTGGACAGCTGTTGGGCCCCCCGGCTTTAAAAACCCAAATATCGGTGCTTCCCTCTCTGGTAACTAACTAGGTATGGATGTAATGGTCAGACAGCTGGAAGCCCTGTCTGCTTAACTGTGTTATTGTCTGTTGTAACTTCTGTTTGTATACTCTGATGTTTAGGGTGCTGACTTTTTCCCCTGAACTAGGTAAATGATGTATGTCTGATTGATTAAAGTAAGATTGTTAACCCATTTTGAGTTGCTTTCCTTTAGAAAAGCATATCTAAGAACCTGTGCTAGTAGCCATCCTGGGTAAGCTAGGGTGCTTACTGCTATAAATATGCATATGCATGTCTTCATACACACAATATGATATAGTGGAAAGAATATTGGTTCTGGCATTTGAGTTCAAATTTTTCCTCTGTCTTTACTATCTTTAGAATTTCTTATATACAAATATATTTATATATACTATTAATATAACATATGATATGATATAATAATATATAATATAATGTATAACATAGCATTACATAACACAGTATAGTATAGTATAGTGTAGTATAGTATAACATAGCAGAGCATAACATATCATAACGTAATATAACATACTAATATGTCTAAGGCAAAATATTTATAACAGTTCTTTTTGTGGTGGCAAAGAATGAGAAATCAAGGGATGCCCTTTAATTGGGGAATGACTGGACAAGTTGTGGTATATTAATTTAGTGGAATATTCTTGACCAATAAGAAATGATGGTATCTATAGATAGATAGTATCCATATGATACTTAATCATCCTGGACCTCAGTATCTTCATCTCTCAAATGAATGAGTTGGACTATATTATTTTTGATGTTCTTCTAAACTTTAGAACTATGATCTTTTGAAATCTGGTTAAATAGTTATAATAAGAAATTATGTGTGTATGTGTATGTGTTTATATGCAATATTCTATATTCAAATTTTCACTTAATATAAACTTATACATATAATTTCACACAATCACTGTACATACATATTTGTGTCTCTCTTTATGTGTCTGTCACACGCCCTGTGGGTGTCTATCATGTATCCCATTGGGATACTCCTCCATGCTCCTGGTATACTAACAATGGTAGATTGGATCATCAGGTATAGTAAAATATATGGCCCCTGACTTTGAGAAGAATGTTCCCATGCATATTGAAACTCACTGAATCTAGGCATTCTCACTGAATTCTTCATTTTCGTCTTTAATATATTCAATTGTACCAAAACAGTCTTGAGGGAAGAACAAAATTTAACAAACAGCATCTCAAATGAGTTGATTAACTCTTGGAACACAAACCTCCACAAGGATTCAGATAATTCGTCATTGCCTTACATTTATTATTGAAATGGAACCACAGTAGTGTTTGGACCTATTTCTTCAGATATAACTAATATCCTCCAATCATGGATCTCTGTGTGTTCATTAATGGTTTAAAATAATTATTGAAAGCCAACTCCTTAGTTTTACGTGATGGGCAGTGTCCATTGGGTCATTAGCCAAAATTATTTTCCTGAGCCCTAATCATACCATATAAGGATTTTCCCATCAAATATTGATATTCTGAATATAGCAAGATCTCTTTCTGCTTGTGCATGGCTCATTGCCTAAGAACTCTATAAAAAATATTTTATCATAGACTTTTCTTAACAGAGAAAAAAATAAGCTTTGTTCTATTTTCCTATTACTATCACAAAAATGAATGATGATTGATCAGTGTGTTGTTATCCATCACAATTCTTGTATGATCTAGTATAGTGATCATAGCTAGTTGTCTGAGAACATAGAGATTACAAGACTTGCCTCGAGTCACTTACTGTATTAGATGAAAAATTGACCTGGCAATTGTTTGTGCAATTTTCAAAATAAGATCCACATAACTTAAGGCTAGTTTCTGGCTCCTGCCTTTCTATATTTTAATGTCTTTTCCTCTCTATTTCTACTTCTTTTTTTACATTTTTCCTGCCCCCACCTACTTCAATTTCAACTAAAACCAACACCCTTGAAGCAATAATAATATCTGAAAATAGTAATTACATTTAATTAGCATTTTAAGGTTTGCAAAGTAATGTATATATGTATTATCATTTAATCTCCACAATAACCCTGAGAAAAGGGCACTGGAATTACCTTAATTTTCCTGAATGGGAAATTGAGTAGAGAAGTTAAGTGATTTGTCCAAGGTCACACTAGTGCTTGAGGCAGGATTCAGTCTCAAATTGTAATATTTCCAAGTCCAGCACTCTGTTAGCTAGCTACCTCATTTGAGAGTTGTGTGTAGCAAGTGAATATTAATTAGTGTCTTATCAAAACCCATTATCCTATTCTATCATGTAGGACTGTAGTGATGGATGACCCTAGTTACTCATGAAAGTCCCTAAGAAACCTTCCTAATAGTATATTTTTCAGTGAAAACATTTGCTTTTGCTCCCTTCCCCTTCTCTAACTCTATTATGTATGTACATAACATGTTGCTGTTTAGTACTTTCAGTCATGTCTGATTGTGATTGTGTATATATGTGCTGCAATATAGAATTATAATATATATGTATATATGATCTGAGAGATGTATGGATGGTCACAAGGACAGACTGAGGGGTGCCTGATGAGAATAGGAGGAAAACCTCAAGCCCAGTGGGTGGAGCACCTGCCTCGGGTCCAGATGGGCTACAATCTGTATCACTGGAGGTGGGTTCTATTAGGGAGAAGAGGGAATATGTCTATGTGTGTCTATGTATATAACACAAAATTCTCGTAATAAATATTTCCAGTCAAACCAATGTTCACTGTTCATATTGAAAATGTATCTCATTCTGCTAAAACTTAATGCAATATATAATTTTGAATAATAGTGATAGCTAGAAATTATATAGGACCTACTATGTACCGAGCACTAAGCTATATACTCATTACAAATTTCTCATTTTACCCATGCAACAATTTTGAGAGGTAGTTGCTAATATTATCCTCTTTTTACCATTGAGGAAAATAAGATATTGAGAAAGTGACTTAGCCAAGGTCACAAAAATAGTAGATTTCTGATGCTGTATTTTAACTCAGGTCTTCCTGCCTTCAGATCCATCAATCTATCCACTATACCACCTGACGGCCCAGTTATCATTATATTAAAACAAACAAACAAGAAAACCTCAGATTTTTTCAAAATCAATCAGAATACTCTATTTTAAGGCATAATGACAATTTACTTGTCATTCAGTGACATGATATTGATAATGTCCTGGCTAAGGAATATACAATAGAATCAATCTCAGTTTCCTTTCCTATCTTCTCAGTAAGCCACGCTCCTATAATAACAAGTTTTATATTGGAACATAGAGAGTGTTGATTAAAGTTTTAGAGCAAGGTGAAAGATATGCAACTTTGGAAAAGTACTTTCCTTCTCGAGACTCTCCATTTTACTATCTAACATATGATTAATCAGATATTAATTGATTAATTAGGTATTAATCAATATCTGGTTCCATAGCATTAGCAAAGGCAAGGTCATCAATGACTCCTAAAATGTGCTCTCAAGAGCATATTTCTCATACAGTTTGCTCTATTCTCTCCTTAGGTTATATCCTGTGTTTCTATTATCATTTCTTTTGCTTTATGTCAAGCCCTCGGTACATGATCTTCATGAGAGCCTTTATGGTTTGGGTGATTAGTGAACCATAATTTGTGTTGGCATAAATGAGGTCCTATAAGAGACCTTTACATTTCTATTTGACATGGCTCATAGGATCATATATTTAGACCATAAAGGAACCCTAAGTGATCATCTAGCCCAACTACCCACTAATTTGATAGATGAGTAAATTGAGTCTCAAAGAAGTTAAGGCCTTTTCCCAAAGATCACGCAGCTCAATTATATGTCATGAGTGGCATATGTAGCATTTCAACACCAACTTCTACTCCTGTGGTAGATTTCTTCCAATATTTTGCTTTAAACTAAAACATGTGATTATGAGCCATACAAATCCTTCCCCCACAAAAGGGGGCCTTTGATATCAATAAGCCTTTCACATCATTAACATATAAACTTCAACTTATTCCCAGGCAGAACCACTCTCTTTTTCAGGGTATCTTAGACTTGAGACACAAGCAGTACATTAGCCTTAATTAACTCTTTTCTCAGCAAAATTTTATGATTCAAGCAGTGAAGATCTTTCATGGTAGGTGACAATAAGGCATTTTATTGAGGCTAAATGAGATCTCCTAAAACCCCTTCAGTATCAGTCCCCAACACCTATCTTCCCTGTTTTGCAGCTGCCGCAGACTGCCTTTTTTATAGAAGATGTATTATTCAGTAACATGAATCCTGAGTGATTTGTATCTGACCCTCTTCTAAGTTCTTTGGAGAAAACAAAGAAATCAGAAGTACTGATGCTGTCCTCCAAGTTCTGAAAACATCCCTGGGAAGCTAAACCAAGCTCAGTCTAGTCAAGCCAAAGTGGAACTCACTTAATCCTTGAACTAACCAATATTTCTTTTTTTTTAATATTTTTAAATTTTTATTACAGTTTGCATCATTCATTTCCACGAGATTTTGAGTTACATATTTTCTCCCCCTCTTTCCCCCACCCACCACCCCAAAACAGCCATCCCAATGTGTCCCCCTTCCCCCAGTCTATTCTCTCTTATGTCACTTTTCAGTAGGGCAGGATGAATCTCCCAACCGCAGTGCCTGTGTATCT
>CM053585.1:10393856-10414936 GCA_028646515.1 Pseudochirops corinnae | reverse complement strand
GAGAATTCCATGAGGGGAGAAAGGGCTTCCAATACCAGGGGTTATGACTTAGACCTTTGCTAAACATATTCTCTACCTGTTTGAATAATTTTCACTCTAAGGTTCTGCAGCCTCTTCAGACTGTATATGGAACAGTGTTACCCATGTTTTGGTGGGTATATTTTTGTAGTATTCTTGCTTTAAAATAATGGCACCTGTGTCACTGGGTTTTTTTAAAGGATCGAATGAGATGATAATTGTAAAGTGCCTAGCACATTGTAAATGCTTTGTAAATGTTAGCTTTATCACTGCTGCTTCTGCTTCTGCTGCTGTTACTACTGATACTACTACTACTACTACTACTACTACTACTACTACTACTACTACTACCACCACCACCACCACCACCTGCTACCTTAGTAAATGCCTTTCCTAAAAATGAATGAGTCAACCGGTTGATACTGGGAAGCATACCAGTGGGAGCTTGTGAGTAGTAGTATTAAAAGCATAGTTCCAGCATCAGCCCTGGCGTCGGAAGGACCTGAGTTCAAATTCAGCCTCAGTCACTTAACACTCACTAACTATGTGACTTTGGGCAAGTCATTTAACTCCAACTGCCCTGCCTTCCCCTTTCCAAAAAAAAATAAATAAATAAAAGCATAGTTTCTCAGTTCCTATAAGAATGCTGAGAATAGTAATAGTCTCACTTGGTACCCAAATTATAAGTTCAGTCAGGAGACATAGAATAGCTCAAAGAAGATACTCTAAGCATCCAGTCAATTCTTCATTTCCCACCAGCTGAACTTGGATTTGATTCCATTATCTTATCTACTTCTTCCCCAGGAAAATACTCGTCACAATGAAAGTCATCCACATGAAGATTATATCAGCTTTGGTATTAACACCTCAATATTCTCTGTCTTCCTGATTGGAGGGCTGGAGGAAAGAATTTTTTGAAATGTTCTCAAATCCTCCCATTATAGAGCTCTTAGAAGCTTGACCAAGTCTCCATTTCTCATCAGCTTACACTCCATGGATTTAACTCAACTTTCATCATGCTCCTATGCTACTACATTCTTCCTTCCCTCTTGTTATTTTCCTTTTGTGTCTTCCTGTACATGGCACATGTTGTGTTGTATTTGTAATGTCAGTTCATATGGGTATTTTTATGGCATTATCTCTATAATGCACATTGCAAAGAGGCTCAAAAAATCTCAGTTCTTTCAGTTTTTTGTTATAAACCCTGGGCAATTCCCATCACCTCCCTCCTCCCCCCCACCCCTGTGCTTTAGTTTCTTTATCTTGATTCCAATGTCAGCTTGCTGTTATAGAATATTGACTCAAATGACTGTGTTTTACTGAGGGAACCTGAGAATGGAAAGTATCGGGGGCCTTATTTAGCCTTCTTCAAAGGCTACTTAGAACCCTCCTTTGGTTTTCTTTTAAATTTTGAGTCAACAACATTTGTAAATAGTCAGATGTGATACTAAAATGTATGTTCTTACAAGATCTATTCACTATTCACAAAATTCTGCAATTTTCAAATTTTTATCTAACTAGGGATATTTAACCTGGAGAAAAGAAGACTCTAGGTATTCAGAAAAGACTCACCAATTGGAAACTTACCAGCATATCATGAATTTCTTTGGCTTCAGAAATTCATAAGGGACCTGCTTCATTTAAAGAAAAAATAAAAGTGGTGGCAATCTCAATAGCTAAAGGGAGCACACACCAATGGAATCAAAGATCTTTCTAAAGAGCTTGAAGTAGTAATGTGGACTGGAATAATCTGCTAAACCTCTTAAAATCTTTGAAAAATGCATGTCTATGGGTACAATTTGGTAATTATAAGAAATTCTATGAGGTACACACAAATAATTGAGAAATTTAGGCATACATTTAAACCTATCGATATGTTCATACTTTGGTTTCATATGTAACTTTTGCTGTCTCCAGAAGAATATTCAAGTATAGCAGGTACTTTGCTGGGGACAAGGCCTATGAGGCCTGTCAGGGGACATTTGCACATTATAAAGTTATGACCAGTTTTACATTCCCAAAATATTTATCAAAATATAAACATCAGAATGGATACAGAACCTATATTCAGCACAGAAAACTCAAAGTAGAAGGAAAGCCATCAGAAAGTCAGTCAAATGATAGTAAGAGATCTGAAATGCATGGTTAAAGAATGAATGGATTTAATTCAAATTAACTCAAAAGACATATTATGTCATCGATTTATTTTTGAAAATTCTGTCCAGATCCTTATTGCTCTTCCTTCTTCCCCATAAAATTGTTTCCAACTCAGTCTCTTACATCAACAGTACCCCCATCCACACCCTTAGGAAATTTGGTATTAATGTCAATAGGATAGATATTGAGCCTGTGATCTTATTAGTGTAAGGAACTCCCAGGTAAAGAAACTCCTAAGACACAAGAAAAGTGATTAGCCCAGAGTTATCATGGAACTAGTATGTGGCAGAAGTAGAACTTGAAAGCAAGTTTTTCAAATCCCTATCCATTAGATCACACATTTCCTCTCACCTTATATTGACATCTGCTTAAATATTCTGACATCTGACTCATTAAGTCACGAGATCTTCATCTTCCATCTACTCCAACTATCTGCAGAGCTAGTCACATCTTAGGTTTCCTCATCAATCATAAATATTTTATTTTTGAAATTCCCCTCTCTGATTCAATTATCTTTTGTTCTTCTCCCTTTGTAGCAGCAGATGGCAGAGTGGATGGTGGGCTGGGCCTGAATTCAGAAAGATTCTTTTTCAAGAGTTCAAATCTGTTGTGAGACACTTAGTAACTATACAACCCTGCATATGTCTCTTAACTCTGTTCGCCTTAATTTCCTCATCTGAACAATGAACTTGAGAAGGAAATGGAAACCCTCTTAGTGTCTTTGACAAGAAAACCTCAAAAGGGGTCACAACAAGTTGGATGTGACTGAACAAATCAATGAACAACAACTTCTGCATTTCTTTTTGCATCCTAACACTGAATGTAGTCTCTATCACATGGTCCCTGCTGATTATCTGTGATTATTTTATAACAGATCTCTGATAATTTGTATTAAGCACCAGCTCTTTAAGATCATCTAGCAATGTTTACTCCCATCCTCTGAGATGTAGTTTCTAGTTGGCTTCTTTTACTAAAGCAGGATAATACTCTTTAAGTGCATACCCTAGGGACTATGAGCCATGTCTATCCTTCTAACAAAATAGACAAATACACACACACACACACAATTACAAACAGCAGACTCCTTTCCCTCCTCATTCCTCTCCTCCTCTTCTTCCTCCTTCTCCTCCTCATTCTCCTTCTTCTTCTTCATCACAACACTTTTTCTTAATTTCAGCTGCCCAACACTGAAGTGCTTTCTGTCTACTGAAAAATTTTCAAAATTCACTATTCATTATTCTCTTCCTCTTGACCTTTCCCCTTTTAAAGTCAACAAATACACACTTATTAAGGAGTTATTATACACTAGTGTAGTCCAAATATCTACTGATACAAAGACCAATAAAAATATAATTCCAGTCCTCAAGGAGCTTACATTTTGATGCAGAAGACAACATTCAAACATTTATGTATGTTTAAGATACGTTCAGGGTAATCAGAATTAATCTCAGAGGGAAGGCACCAACGTTAAGGGAGACTGGGAAAGGCTTCATGTAGAAGGTGGATATTAGCTGAAATTTGAAAGAAGTCAGAAGGTAGAAATTAGGGAAAGAATTCCAGGCATGGAAGACATCTAGTGAACTTGCTTGGGATCTGGAAATGGAATGTCCTATGAGAACAACAGGAAAAAATAGAATGCAAGCACACACTCATGGGAGCAGACAGATCACTTGCTTGAATATATATTATTCTCACTTTATTAAAATTCAAATCTTCCATTTCTTTATATCCCCAGTGCTTAGCACAGTGCCTAGCATTTAGAGTAGATACTAAAGAAATTGTCCTTTGACTTCACCAGACCTTGTGAAATTTGCAGACCCAGTTGGAAAAATATCTCCCCTAAGCACCTATTGGAGGAAGTCCAGCAATCCACTGCACACAAATCAGTCGCTATAAGGGAACATCCGGTCTTTACCATTCAATCTACTGAATACTATTTGCTTTGTAGCCAGTAGAGATGCACAGCTTTTAGTTCAACTGGACATTCCATTTTCATCTTCCTTGTTTATTATCAGAAATTGCCTCCAATTCTTTCAATATACAATGCCTCTTGAATGCCACCTCTGATACTCATTTTCTTGTATCATTGATTAGCTTAGGAACCAAGTTTTCTGAGAAGCCTCAAAGGAATTCCTTGAGGTTTTTAGCTCTCTTTCTTCCTCTCTCTTCTCTTTCTTTGCCTTCTAAAAGTTCCTTACTTTTACTAGTAATAGGTTGTTGCACTTATGTTAGGGGATAAATTTGTAGATCACTTTATTTACTTTGTTTCATAAGAAAACTGTGAGGTAAGAGCTATCATCCATTAAAACATTTATTTTCATTTTTATAATAATTATAACTGTATTTTATAATATAATTTTATAATTATAACTATGATATGATATATATAATGATATTATAAAAGTATTTATTTTTCAACATTCATTTACACCAAATTATGAGTTACAAAATTTGAGATGCAATATTTCTACCCCCAACCCCAAGATGGCAAACATACTGAATACCCCTTCCCCAATCTACTCTCTTTTATATCCACCCACCCACCCACCCCCTTACTTTCTTGTAAGGCAAGATGGACTTCTATACACAATTACCTGTGTATCTTATTTCCTGGTTGCATGTAAAAACAATTTTTAACATTCATTTTTAAAATTTAGATTTTCAGATTCTCTCCCTTCTTCCCATCTCACCACCCTGCCCCCCCCAGGTGGGAAGAAAAGCAATTCAATATAGGTTATACCTGTGTGGTTTTACAAAAACATTTCCATAGTAGTCATGTGAAAGATTAACTATATTTCCCTCCATCCTATCCCACCTCCCATTTATTCTATTTTCTGTTTTGACCCTGTTCCTTTTCAAAAGTGTTTGCTTCTAACTAACCTCTCACCCAATCTTCCCTCCCTTCTATCATCCCCCTTCTTTTCCCCTTCCCCGCTACTTTCCTGTAGGGTAAGATACTCAATTGAATGTGTACTGTTATTCCCTCATTAAGCCAAATGCAATGAGAGAAACATTGACCCATTCCCTTTCACCTTCCTGCTCTTCCCCTCCATTGTTATAGCTTTATCTTGCCTCTTTTATGTGACATAATTTATCCTATTTTATCTCTCCCTTTCTCCTCCCAATCCATTTCTGTCACTCCTTAATTTTATTTTTAAAATATCATGTGTTCATATTCAACTCATCCTGTATATACATTTATACATATGTATACTGTATATACATTTATACATTCATGTACACATTTATATATTTACATACATATACACATGTATACACTTATATATGTGTATATGTATATACACACACATACCCACTTATACATATATATGTATGTGTGTGTATATATGTGTGTGTGTATGTACATATATATGTATATACACACACATATGCATATTTATTTATTTATATATGTTCCCTTCAACTATCCTCAGAGTAAGAAAAGTCTCATGAGTTATACGTATTATTTTTCCATGTAGGGATGTAAGTAGTTCAACTTTAATAAGTTCCTTATGATTTTTCTTTCCTATTTACCTTTTCATACTTCTCTTGCTTCTTATATTTGAAAGTAAAATTTTCATTCAAGTATGGTTTTTTCAAGAATCTTGAAAGTTTTCTATTTCATTAAATATCCATATTTTCCCCTGAAGTATTCTACTCATTTTTGTTGAGTAGGTAATTCTTGGATTTAATCCTAGCTCCTTTGACCTACAGAATATCATATTCCAAGCCCTTCAATCCCTTAATGTAGAAGCTGCCAGGTCTTGTGTTATCCTGATTGTGTTTCCATAATACTCAAATTGTTTCTTCCTGACAGCTTGTTATAGTTTCTCCTTGACCTGGGAACTCTGGAATTTGTCTATAATATTCCTAGAACTTATCTTTTTGGGATCTTTTTCAAGAGTCAATCAGTGAATTCTTTCAATTTCTGTTTTGCCTTCTGGTTGTATAATATCAGCCAGTTTTCACTGATAATTACTCGAAAGATGATGTCTAGGCTCTCTCTTTTGATCATGGCTTTCAGGTAGTCCAATAATTTTAAAATTATCTCTCCTGCATCTATTTTCTAGGTCAGTATTTTTCCCAATCAAATATTTCACACTACCTTCTATTTTTTCATTTGTTTGGATCTCTTTAATAGTATCTTGATTTCTCATAACGTCATTAGCTTCCATTTGCTCCAGTATAATTTTGTAGGAATTTTCTTCAGTGAGTTTTTGAAATTCTTTTTCCTTCTGACCAATTCTATTTTTAAGACTTTCTTCTGCTCATTGGATTTTTGGGCCTTTCTTGTCATTTGAGTTAGTCTATTTTTAAAGTGTTATTTTCTTAAGTATTTTTTTGGGTCTCCTTTATCAGGCTGTTGACTTGCTTTTCATGATTTTCTTTCATCATTCTAATTACTCTTCCCATTTTTTCCCTCTACTTCTCTTATTTGATTTTCAAAATCCTTCTTGAGCTCCTCCTAGACCTGAGACCAATTCACATTTTTCTTGGGGGCTTTTGATGCAGGAGTTTTGACTTGGCTGTCTTCTTCTGGTTCTGAGTTTTGATTATCTTTTCCACCAAAAATCCAATTCTATAGTTTGATTATGCTTTCTCTGTTGGCTCATCTTTCTAGCCAATTACTTGACTTTTGATCTCTGCCACTTTAGAATTCTGCTTCCAGAGTGGAGAGTTCTGTGTCCCAAATTTCTGGGGTTTTGCGCAGCTGTTCTCAGAACTTCTAGGCACCTACCTCAGAACTGTGAGGAGAATTGCCTCTCCACAGCCTCAACAAGTTCTGCCACACTGGCGTTCCTCACCCCAGGACTGCCACCCAAGACTGTGACTCAGATCCAAGCATTATAAAACAAGAGAATCCTGCCTCAGTGGCAGCATAGAGGTTCTTGCAAATGCCCTCTGATTGACCACTTGGTCCCCCCCAGAACTGTGGGCCTGAAGTTCAGGAGGCAGCCACCATGGCAGGAGCTGAAATTGCCTCCACCACCTCCACAGCCTGTGGCAGGGGCAGACCACACTCTTCATTCACCCAGGAACAACAGAATTCCCCACTGATGTTTTACTTTCTCTTTGGCTTTTATGGGTTTAGAAGTCTAGAAACCACCACACCTGCAAGTGGTTCCCTCTCCTGAAGTCTGCTTCAGCAAGTCTGTAATGCTGGTCTGGGCCAATGTGGCCCTCATGGGGCTCAGTTTCTCTCCTAGCTCAGTGTGAGAGACCCTTCCTGTCTGCCTGCCAGGCTGTCTTCAGAAGATTTGTTTCTCTCTGTCACTTTGTGGGTTCTGTAGCTCTTAAATTTTTGTAGGGTCATTTTTTTAAAGGCATTGGAGATGGTTGGAGCAGGAGCTTAAGCCAAGTTGCTAGTTTTACTCTGCCATTTTGGCTCCACCGTGTAGTATCTCCATCTTACCAATGAGGAAACTGAGCCTGCAAGAGGTTAATGATTTGTCCACAGTCATACAACAACTAACATCCAGAATTTGAACTCATGTCTTCCTGACTTGAGATCCAGAGCTCTATCTGCTACAAGATTTTCTTGGTTTCTAGGGATAGAAAATGACAAAATTGTTAATATAAGGACAGAAAATTGTTAATGCCAATTGTAATATTTTCTGCCTAAAACTCTTAGTCACCATGATCAAGTCAAAATTCCACTAAAGTCTTTTCATTCTTACCCTTCAGATGGTGGGATTTGGTTGACCTCAAGCCCCTACTCTGGAATCTTAAGCTCTTATGCCAGATTCATAAGGACCTACCTCAGAATCTTGTTAAATAAAACCAACTTGACCCAAATTGGCCCATTGACATTGCTAGCCCTTCTGCTAAGATTGATGACATGAAGGACAAAACAGCCAGAATGAAGACCATGGCTCTCTTTAGATAAGGTTGCTAGGAGTAGCTGGCATCCCTTGATCAGGCCTTGCTACTTCTCTCCCACCCCCAAACCCCTTCCCCTGCCTTCCCCCCTTAAGGTATAAAAACCTCTTCATAGTTCTTTAGTTTGAGAAATCCATAAACTTTACACTTGTGGGTTACTCTAGTTTGGAAACTTCTTTTTTATCTCAAATAAAAGTGAATTTATTTTTTTCTGTCACTTAAGAGTTTAATTTATTTGAGAACCTGACAGAACTCTCCAGGAGACTTCAAGCTTCCTGTGACTGAATTATTTTCCTTTCCTTTCCTTTCCTTTTTTTTTTTTTTTTTTTTGCATCTCTATTCTTGTTCCTTGTAAGTACTTAATAAAACACACATCAAAAAGAATGAATTTGTAATATGTAGTATCTATATATTATATATTATCTCCCTCATCCCTCTCTCTCTCTCTCTCTCTCTCTCTCTCTCTCGTGGAGTACAGGCATTTGGCTTCATCTGTATATACCAATCTAAAGAATAACCTAGAGAGTTCCAGACTTTGAGACGTGAAGCCTTCATTTAAATGTTGTTTCCATTTTGTGCCCCCAAGAGTATACTCAAAATCACTTTGAGCTAAGTTATCAGCTCTCCACCAACATGCTTAAGGTGCTTTTCCTACATACTCATGCTCTTCCATTTTGTGGATACCCTTTTGAAATTAAATCATGTGCCCATAATATAATTTCATGTTCCTCATAAGATATCATTTTGCCTAATGGTTGCAATATACAGATTTGGCAGTGTATTAAAAAATAATGTGTATACAATGGATACATTTGCATATCTATGTGGTGAACCTAACAGTTGGAGGGCAGCTGGAGAATTGCTTTGAACTACTTTAAAAAGTAAAACTTGACCATAGTTGTGGGGGAGGATTGAAGGAAGAGGAAGGGAACCCATTCTTAAGCTTTCTAAAGTCCTGCTATTTATTTTCAAAATTATTTCAAAAAGCTGTTTTCTTACTTTTCTACAGGAGTCTCTCTTCCTATCTCCCACCCCACTTTTCCCCCCATGTTAATAAGAGGGCTAACAGCAAAATATAGGGAATAATATTTTAAGGTGGACTCTCCCCTCTTATTCTCTAAAGGTTATCAATGATAAACCCAGGGTATGTAGTAGTTAGAACTCTGACCTTGGAACTGAACACCTACATTCAAGCCTAGCTTTCAATACTTCTTATCCCTATGAAAGTAGACAGGGTCACCTTCCCTCACTAGGAGTCAATATGTATAAAGGGATCAGAATTTTTGAGCCTGAAATCTTGGAGGACTTAAAATCTAGAATTGTGCCTTTGTTGCAATTTAGGGTGCTGGGAACCCTAGAATGTAAGGGCACAGATTGAATTTACCTTAAAAGAATTGATCCACACAAACTTTCTTTTAGTCAAAGTAAAGAGGTTTGTTATAACAAAAGTATGGCAGGCAGAATTTCAATTAAGTCTGCATTATTTTGATACCAGTATAGATGGCAGACACCTAGCAAATCTACTAATTTGATCAGGATGGGAAAGATACTTGTAAGAAAAAAAAAGTGAGATCTGTAATCAGTAATCAGCCTTCCCAGGTGAACAGCCTTCCCAGGTGCAGACAATGAAAGGAGGTAAGTGGCTGGAGAGCCACAGTGAAAGGGCAGGTAAAGGGATTATTGAGCATCTAGGTTGGCTGGGCTGGACCAGATGCCTCAGGTACAGTGCCAGGGTTGTAAAGTTCAGGGCTTGGGTTGTGTGTGAGAAACTTCAGGGACTTTTAGAGGTCCCGAACCCATGCCCCATCACCTTCACTTTCTAGACTAAAGAACTGAATATAAATGGTGTATGTGAGGTTATTTAGATGAAAAATTCCTGATATATAAAGTTCAAGAAGAGGAAATGGGAATATGTAGCCTGGAGAACAGTGGAATCAGGTGTGGGAAGGCTTGATAACGTCCTTAAATACAGACCATCGATATTATGCATATAACCCAGGCTGTCCTTCTGAACATGCTGTTGAGCTAACGTGGAGCCTGCTGGATTCCTTTCCATGTGGGTTGTAATTGGTTGCCCATGTCTTTAAAAGTGGTAAGATTGAGCAGAGAACTCTTTTCTATCCTCTTTTCAACTACATTATTTTCAGGAACCTCTATCTGTAGTGCCCAGTATGTATGCCATGTATGCCATGAATGAAACACATGAGAGTTGAAGGATTTGTCTTCCCCTGAAACCTCTCTTTTACCCCTGGTGGTGTTTGTTCTGTTCTGTGTTATCATCTGTTACAGGTGCTGGAGAGGATCCTCCTGTACTGGGAACTGTGAATATGAAAGCAAGTGTTGGAGGCAGGGTGACCTGGACAGTAGGGAAGCCCTGCAAAGGCAAGGGATTTGAACCACATGGGGGTTTTAGACTTGGACCTGGATCTGGGAGTGTGCTCTTTAGGAACTGAGCTGATCTATGAACATAGTCCCCCCCTCCCCAGCCCCTTCCCTCAGATTGAGGTGAGGGAAAAGAAAGAGCAAGATTATATCTCCCGCTTGAATAAATATGTACATCAGTGACTATATTTTTAATGTATTCAAATATTCCTTTCTAAAAATTCCACTGTTACATAATATATATGTGTGTGTGTATCTATACACACACACACACACACACATATACACACATACGAATCACTGTGATTGCCAAATTATATTTTATTTTGGTCTGGGCCTGTGATTTAAGGACCTGTGTAAGGAACTCCTAGTGAGAAAGCTCCTTGTGCTAATGAAAATCAATCAGTAAGCAGTCATTCTGAAAGTTATAGTCAGAGATTTGTCTGGGAGCATCGAGATTGAGTCTCCCAGCCAGAATGTGTCAGAACAAGCCATAAACACAGTTCTCCCTTGCTCTAAGGCCGGCTTTCTACCTGTTGTACCACATGACCTTCAAAACATCCCATTGAAAAGCAAAGGTCTTTATAACATAAACACATTCACTGATGAATGAATTGCCCACTACAAAATGAATTCTCACTCAAACTTCCATCCTCACAACCCTGAAATCAATTCCCATCTACCTTTATGTATTCCTTCAAAGCCTTTGTGGTCCATCTCTGGTTGAAGGGTGTTAGCTTTCAAAAGAGACATTTGAGAGAATACAAAATGTATATTTATTTTCCCATTTTTCAGTTTACTTTTTACAGATAAAGGCCTCAAAAAACTTTTTCTTTTCAACATTCACTATGAATATTCACCTTTGAAATGGCCTCCTTTGAGTACCGATTATTCTGTAATAAGGAGAAATTAATTCCTCTCTTTAAAGACCTGAGGTCTCTTTAATCTTTGCAATTCTGATTCAGAGAAGTCACTGAGGAGGCCATACAGACTCCCTGTAAATAAATATAATTCATAAAACACCATTGATCTCAGCACCATATTAAATTAAACATAGGATAAAAGTCAAGTTGATTGATGTAATGGTTATACACCCAAGAAAAATGTTTACTATAATAAGAGAAATCAATGGCCAATATTCCCAACTTAAAGGCCTATTTTAAGATGAACAATATTGATCCATAGCACCCATCACCCTAATGTAGTTATAGGGTTGGGGAAGTTCTCAGTCTGGATTCCTAGAGAGCTCCAGGTGTAGCCTCCCCAAAGGTAGTCTGAAGTCTACTCTGAAAACCAGAGGTCAGAAAAAGTGAAGAGCCAAATATGAAAGGAAGAGAGGTGCATTAGCAGTAAGGACCATTGCTCACTGGTAGAAGCTTCAGCATTCAAGGCACTGATTCTGGTTTATATAGCTTTTCAAACCCACTTGGGGGGCTAGCTAGTAGCATGCTGCAGCATTTAACCAGATCAATGAGGGTATTTCACATACCGTACAAGGAAAGCTGATTACTGTACTTTCTCTAATTGGAGATTCAAAAGTTAGTTGCTCATTTAAGTAAGCTGATAATGCTGCTGTCACTTATTCTTGCAGAGGGTCAATTGTAAAATGTTCCCAAGAAAGAGCAAGGTTTCTGTTTTAGTTACACAATATAGTTTCAAAGAGGCATGTCTTTTCTCCCTCTTCAAAGAAAGGAAGAAAAAGAATATATTAATAGGGGCAGCTAGGTGGCACAGTGAATAGAGCACCAGCCTTGGAGTTAGGAGGATCTGAGTTCAAATCCAGCCTCAGACACTTTACACATACAAACTAGCTGTGTGACCTTGGGCAAGTCACTCAACCCCAATTGCCCTACCTTCCCCCCTCCAAAAATACAACAACAACTAAAAAGAATATGTTAATAAATGTTTGTTCTCAAAGCACATGGTAAATAGATTTTTTTAAAGCAACTTAAAGAAATACTTCCTTTACAGAAGCAGTTTAAATTCAGTCAAGCTTCCCTTTACTCTGCCTACCTTCTTGCCAGCTGCCCTAATGCTACACCCTCTGCATACTCTATTCTGTTCCAGTTTTTCAGGTCTATAGTCATGATCCAGTCAATACTTCCATTACTAGTGGAAACTATGGGTCAGTCTATTTTTCCAGTGTTTCTTAAACTGTGGGTTGTGGTTGCATCACTGAATTCAGGGGCTGAAAATTTTGGTGGAAGTAAAAGGTTTCTGAATGTACAACAACCAAAAATTATTTCAAAATCAAACATAATGAATCTGAGTTATTTCTGACAGTGCTTGCCCATGTGAAGGACTTCACTGCAGCCTTGATTCTGAACACACAGCACGCACACTTTTCATTGTGCAGGCCTTCACACCATGCAAATGCCAATGGATGCTGCCAGAAACTTTGGTTCTGATTTGAGATTATTTCATGTTATCAATTGCGGTGTTTTTACTGTACATAGAAAGTTTTCTGCTCTTAGAGAAACACAATAATTCAATTACAGAAAACAAATACTGCTAACATTTTCCTGCCATCTTTCCTTAGCATGTAAGTATCAAATTAGTACATCTTTGGATTATGTTGTGTTAGAATGTTTGATTTTAAAAATTGCTATCTCTAAGTGTTTAATTGCAGCAAGACAAAAGGCCTTTAATGGTTCTTCTCCATCACCACTGTCTATGGAAGTGTGAACATTATTTTTTTTGTTAAGCACGAATAAATGTAATTACATGTACGAATCCGAGTATTTATTTAGAAAATCATTTGCAATATTTATTTATATTTTAGTACAAAAATATTTTTTTCAGTTAGGGATATGTGGCTAAATTTAGACAGAAGAGGGAAAAATACTGATGACCATGTGTCACAGTCTTCAATACTGGGTTGTTGCGCCACTCAATTGACAAGAAAAAGAAAATGTGTCGAATCATTTTTGCAAGATGGATTTACTTCTAAGGATGATGGTGTGGAGAAACCTCTTTGCTTAATTTGACATGAAGTTTTGGCTGCAGAGAGCATGAAATGAGCCGATCTAAAACTACATCTTAATGCCAAGCATGCAGGGTATTGCAATAAATTAAAGGCATAGTTTGAATGACTTTTAAAATCTTCAAGTAAAGAAAAACAATGTTTTGAGAAATGTGTTATTGTCAACAAATCATATTTACCTGCATCTTATGAAACTTCTTATTTAACTGCAAAAAATTAAAAAGCCCTATGTGATAAGAGAAGATGGCATGTTATCTACTGCTATTAAAATGTTAGAAATAGTTCATGGGAAAAAGTATGGGAATGAAATCCATAAAATGCCTTTATCAAATGATACCATTTCCAAGGGAACTTCTGAAATTACCCAGCACACCCAGGATGACCTGCTAGCACAGGTTCTTTGGTCCGCTTTTCTAAAGGAAAGATAGAAGCAGAGAAATTAGCACAGAGATTCAACAGACAGGGTTCCAACTGTCTGAGCAAAGTAATACAACCACCTACATATACCACCAGACTGAAAGTGCCAACATCTAAAAAGTCATGGGTGTCTTTATAAACAGATACTCAGAGTCCCATCCAGGGAATCAAAAAGTCCCTCTCAGGAGCAAACCCCCAAAGCAAAATCCCACCCTCCCAGTATATAAAGTTTTCAACTAATAGGCTCAGAGCCAGAAGGCATCGCAACCTACATAACTCAGCACCGCTGTGAATTATCCTTCAGATTTTTCAATTTAGCATAAACCTGGGAAACTGAACTCCAGGAAAAAAAAAATCCCACTTTGCTTACACTTACAAGCACTCAGCCAAAAAAACCAAAACCAAATGGAACCATCACCAGAGTTAAATGTTGGGTTTCACAAAATGATCAAAATCCTTAGCTTCATGAAAAGCTGTGCCTTTAGCAGTCATTTGTTTCCAAACCTTCACAAAGACATGGATTCCATTACATAAGCTCATTACTCCATGCTGAGGTAAGGTGGTTCTCAAGAAGGCAAGGTTTAAACAGATTATTGAAGGTGAAAGATGAAGTTGTTTCATTTTTGGGGGAGCAGAAATCTGATTTTGTTATTTTTTTTCCCATAATGCCTTATGACTTTCTTTTTTAGCTTCAAAACCAGATTAAAATGAAATTGCCACCCAGAAGCAGGAAACTTCGTTTTCTTCTTCCCCTCCCTCTCCTGGTCAGGTGCATCTCTTGGGTACCCTGGGTTGCCACTGACACCACCTGGTGCATCTGCTCCTTAGGAAAGGGCACGTGCTGTCTCCCACTTCTGGCAGGTACACAATTCTGTTTGATTGGAATCTCTTCTGCTAATGTCAGCTTTACTTGATTATGGTTCTGAACAGTCAATTGTAACCAGATCTCATATATTGGGGCACTGTGTTCAGGAACATGAGTCAGATTTAGGGACTGATTCCATTCTAAACTCTGATGGCAGTAATAGCCCTCCATAGAGTTTGAGGACTTCTGGAAGCAGATGCAGTAGAACCCCACGGAAGCCACACTGATGCCTATAACTGTATGATCTGGCACAGGGAACTGTTCCTTCCACCTCATGAAGACAGAATCCCCATTCTTCAGTTCTTCATTATTAAAGTCAGCAGAGTTAAATGATTTTGCTTCCTGATTAAAAGCCTGGAATTTGCCCCAGTGTTTACCATCTCCATCCTTATTGCATCCCACTTTTGGGTTAACAATGGGGGTTTTTTGCTGTTTATTTCCTCTTCAAAGAAGGTAGTGAGACTGGGTATTTCTAGGCAAGGGCTTTATTCTTCAATTATGCTCAGACTATGAGTTCTTCATATCTTCATGCTGCAGTTCCCCCTCCAAGTCATTGCCCTGGAACTTGGAGCTCTGGAGAGGAGGCTGATAGCCAGGCAGGCCTGCTGGGTGTTGATGGAGGGCAGCGGGATGAGGGACGTGCAGGAGGTAATCAGGGTTTTACCTGGGTGGAGGGCACTCATTGAGGACCAGTATCTCCAGATTCTTGGGAGCCAGGGTGTTCAGTGGGGGAAGGTGGGGGGAAAGGAGAGGAGGGAGGAAAAGAAAAGCTAGGGAGCAGGGAGAAGCCATCCTGGCTGCCCGACTTACGGCTTTCAAAACTGTGTTATTTGTTGCATATCTTCAAAAAAATCTGACAAACATGTTGCTTCAAGGAAAAATTGTAACATTTATATTAAAAGCTAAACTGAAAGCTTTACTTAAAAAGTTAACATATGGAAGAATAGGGCAGAAAATGGTTCTTTAGAAATGATTACAACTAAGATGATTTCATAGTTGAAAATAACCTTCCCAATGATTTAATTATAAGAGTTATAACTGATCATCTGAAGTGCCTTGGAGACACAGTTTCAGAAACATTTCCCTTTAAATCTTGATTCTAAAAAACAGTAAGTTGGATTCATAAACCATAGTCAATTATAATAAAAAAAAAAAGTCAGTTATCTGCTGTTAAAAGTTCAGGAAGAATTTGCTGAGTTATCAAGCAACATAGATTTAAAACTTTAATTTTCTAAAAAAATTGTTAAATGGATTTTGCCTTGGGATTAGGACAGAATTTCCAACAGTTTCTGAAATGACCCTAACTATACTTCTGCCAATTTGTACTACATATTTATGTGAAGTGGTGTTCTCAGCATTGACGATTATATAATCAAAATATCGATTGAGTCTGAACAACATCGAAGATACTCTATGTCCTGCAGTATCAAATATTCTGCTGAGATTTCATTCTTTATGTAAAAATAAACAAGCACATCCATCTCATTAGTATGTAAATTTATGTTCATCTTGAATAAATGGTAAAATTAGATATATACCAAAGAATTGTTTTAAAATAAATTTCTTTATGACTTGTTATCATTAAATGTTCGATTTGTAGACCTATTGCATATACCTATGTACCTGGGGTCACATAAAAATTTCTCAGGCGAAAAAACATTGCAAGTAGAAAAAATTTAAGAAGCCCTCCCCTGTGCTATAACTTCACTGATCATCCCCATAACTTGGCAAACTCAAATTCTTCCCCTCAACCCTCTCTCCCCCCTGTAATTGTCTCCAACAATTGTTAGAATAGAAACTTCTTGAGGACTGGAACAGTTTTTGCATTTATGTTGTTGAATGTAATCTATATTGGTCTATCTGCATATGGAGTCTAAGAAGCAGCTTACGTAACAAAATAGAAACCCAAAATCTCTTCTTTGGGCAACATCCACCAGCAATGACCCAACAAAGAAACACTCAACCAATCCCTAAGTCAAGTTTTTGGGTTTTTGTTTGTTTGTTTTTTAAGTAGAAACAGAAAAGTTTATGAGAAAAATTCAGGACCTTGTCAGGAAATCAGAAAAAGGTTATCCTGATGGAAGCTGTACTTATTAGGCAATGTCTATTATATAAGGTAGTAGTGAAAATGTACAGTATACCAGTCTAGTATGCCAAGAATTAACGATTCAGAAATTGTTATATACTTAGAAAGACAAAATATAAAATGGGAATCAAATGGTAATATTATATACAAGCAACACACTTTCCATAAGAAATTAACAAACCCCAAAATACGCTAACTAATTTTAACAATAAAGTGTTGAGGACCTAGGTCATCCTCACAGAGAGATGGATTACCCTTCATCACATGTATTTAGAATTTATTCAAAAATTTAAGCCCAATATTTTTAATAGGTATCATCATAGAGGTGCTCACAATTTCTAAGCTACATACAAGGAATTGCTCTCAGAAAAAAATTTTTTTTAAAAAAGAAAGAAAAAAAAAAAAACAAGCCACTTTGGGACAGTCTTAAATTAAAATGACTTTTTTTTCTTGACATAAAGCAATATTGTCCTCTTTTCCGCTTCCACCCATTGTTACTAGCTCTGCTGCCTCCAACCAAAGAGAGAAAATGTAAACGCTTTCCCATGTGGATGTGCCTGAAATACAAAAAGTCAGTTCTCATCTCTTACTAACTGGCATGCTCCTCTGACCTTTATTCTGAAAACTCCACAGCAGTAGAATTCCCTGTGGCCATATAGCCCACAAGCATTGGGATCAGAACTGAGGTTTTCCTTACTCTAAATTTAACCTTTAATCTACTAGGCCATTTCTTGGCCTGTTGACACCTCCTTCATGAGCTCTTTGCTGATATCTCCACATAAATGTATTATCTCCCTTTTAATATTGGCTGACAATACCACGTCTATGTGTTATGCAAAGGGTACGCGGGTAGCACTGTGACTAGACTGCTGAGCCTGGAGTCAGGAAGACCCGAGTTCAAATCTGCCCTTTAGACTTTATACTAGCTGTGTGACCCTGAGCAAGTCACTTAAACCTGTTTTCCTCAGTTTTCTCATCTATACAATGAGCAACAGCAGGAATTGCAAACCAATCCAGTACCTTTGCCAGAAAATCCCAAATGAGGTCTGTAAGAATTGTACACATCTGAGACAACTGAATAACAACAAATGACAAAAATGTTACACATTTCCTTTATGACTCTCCTAATATCAATGAGCGGGCACATGTTCACATGCAGGCATGCATGCATATGTATACATATGTTTGTGTTTATATAGATGCAACACAGCACACATGTTATTTCTGTGTGTGTTTACACATGTGCATTAAAATAATTTTATATATACATGATAGCTAGCATTTAAATCATGTTAAATCATTTGCAAAATACTTAAAATATACTTTATATAAATTTGTCATTGATCCTCATAACTTTGTGAGCTAGGTCTTTTTATTGTTATTACCATTTTACAGATGGGCAAACTGAGACTGCAAGACATTGACTTGTCTAGAATCAACCAGCTACTAAGTGTCTGAAGATTTTATGCACGTATGTGTGTATGTATATGTGTATGAAAAACTCCTTGAATGGGATGTTAGTTGAGTAAAAACAAGTTGAGGGGTCAAGATGTGACCTGGAGGCAGGCTTGCATCTTGCAACCTCAGCCAAACTAGACTTTTCTCTTTTCTCTTTATGATGTATATTTTTCTACCTCTGTGCCCTTTTTGAATGAATGAAATGATGTTTATTAAATAACTACTGTTTTCTATGGAAGGCTGGTAGAATTCATTTGTCTATGATTCCCAGAGGTAGAAGTGGAAAGTGAAAAGAGGTAGGGGAGTAGCCACATGTGGTGACATTGTATGAAAATACCCAGAGGACCATAGAATGGATCTACAGCCCCCCAGGAGCCCAATCCTCTCATTATTAATATGGCAAAGAGTTCAGAAAAATGAAAACAGACAAAGATATCTTTTTTTCAGGTTTTTTTTTTTTTTTACCTTTATGTTCAGTCAAGGTATAAGTTAAAGATCTCAGTGCTTTTTTGTGAAATTAAGTGAAAGGATGATAGTTGCAGAGTGTTCTTGAAGATGTCAGCTTTTTGCCTAAGTGACAGAGGACTCCTTTCAAGGTCCCAGCTCAATGTTTTTTGGTCCCACTTGCTTTGTCTTCCCAGCATCTTTGGTCTTCCCCTTTCCTCAATCTCCTGCTGCCCTAAATTCAACGTTTTAGCTCTTGGTGATCAGGATTTGTCTGTTGAGATCAGCAAATCTATAGAGGGTGGAGGATTGAGTGTGGGAGGAATGACAGAGCACTTAGCAATTTTACTAAAAATACCATCCCCCTGTGTTTTTTTTTTCTTCATTACATTCCTATTAACTGTTCCCTAAAGAGATCAGAGGAGGTTTATGTATAACCTTAAGGCTCTGGTTATCATCATTTTCTCTAATTTAAAAATAATATGACTGGAATGGAGTCAATTTTTCAGGAGTTTATGCTTGGTCCTGGGCAGCTCTTAGGTAAGTCAGACTAGAGAAAACTGAGGCCAGATGGAGAAGAGAATGTTCACACTGCAGACAGGAGCACTGAACAAATGACATGGGATCTTCAATTGTGATGAGCTTACTATGCAGATCAAGTATATCCTCAGACTAGAAAAATTGCAGATGGAGAGCAGAGTCTAATTAAGATTTGTATCCCATACTAAAAAAAAAAAAAACAAAAACAACAGACATTTATTAAATACCTACTGAGTTCCAGTAACTGTGCTAAGTTCTGGGGGCACAAAAAGAAGCAAAAGACAATCTCTTCCATCAAGAAGTTTATAATCTAATAGGGAAGACAAACTGCAAGCCAATATATCCAAAGTAATCTATATGAAGGAGAAATAGGAAACGATTAACAGTGGGAAGTCAATTGAACTAAGAGAGCTTGGGGAAAGTGTTCAGTAGAAGGTAGGATTTTAGCTGGGTCATAAAGAAATCCAAGGATGAATGTAGTTGGAACAGAAGACAAAGAAAGCATAAGGTGTAGGAAATACAGAGAATGGCCAAGGAATATGGAAAGTAACCTGGCATTAAAGTCAAGGGATCTGAATTAAAATCATGGATTTTCCGCTTTCTTTTTCTTTGATCTTGGGGAAGCTAGTAAAGCTATTTGGTTCTCAGTTTCCTCATCTTTAAAAAGGAATGTGAGGTTTATAATCTTTGAGGGCCCATCTAGCTCTCTCAATATGATAATACGGCCCCCTCTCTTTCCATATGGTCCTATAATCTAAGGGGCCAAACCAAGCTTAAGTGAATAGAAAGAAAAAAAAAAAAGCAAGAGGATGATATGAGTACAGAAGAGCCCTAACCACATGTGTGAGGGAGGAATGGGGGTGAGCTTGCCATGAAGCACTAAAAGGTTACTCACATGACCCTGGAACAAGTCTGAGCTGTCTCTGCCATCAGTGGAGAAGTCCTATTCATCACCCTCAAAACACATCTTCATATTCATCTCATTTTATCCCAAGACTTGAGTCCACTTTAAGGAGATGCTGTTTAATGGAATGAATTCCTAAGAGACAGTTAGGCAAAGTGGAAAACATCCTGGACTTGGAGTCATTAGGCCTGGTTTTGATGACTACCTCTGGTATTTAACATTTACATGATATCCACTTTGCCTTTGTGAGCATCAGTGTCCTTATCAGTTAAATGGGAATAATTATCCTTACGTGGCAACTCAGGACTTGGGAGATCAATACTGTTCAAAATTACTTATTACTGATTTAGATCAGGAAGGGACATTAGAGGAGTTTTTAGTCTCTTAATTATGCATATGAGGTAACCGAAACTCAGAAAGGATGGGCATCTTGCCCCAGATCAAAGAGGTAGAGTCAGCTAAATGGTGCAGTGACTTGAAGTCAGTATGAATAGAGTTCAAATCCCACCTTAGACATTTACTAGCTGTGTGACCTTGGGCAAGTCACTTAAATTTTGTGATTGTCAGTTTCCTGCAAAATGGGGAATAATAGTTATAACTACCTCATATGACTGTTGTAAGTATCAAAGGTGGTGCCACATAAATCCCTGTGCAAATTTTAAATCACTATAGAAATACCAGCTATAATTAGTGGCAGTTGTGACTTTTTGAACCTAGTACTTGTATATTTCTTCTTGAATAGCTCTTCTATAAATATTGATTTTATTCATATTTTGAATGTCCATCAGTGGATCATCTGAGTTATTAAGGACAAACTTTGCTTTAAACATCATCATCATCATCACCATCATCATCACCATCATCATCATCACCATCATCATCACCATCATCATCATCACCATCATCATCATCACCATCATCATCATCACCACCACCATCATCATCA
>CM053585.1:10354604-10393356 GCA_028646515.1 Pseudochirops corinnae | reverse complement strand
ACCATCATCATCATCATCACCACCATCATCATCACCATCATCATCATTATCACCATCATCATCACCACCACCACCATCATCATCATCACTATCATCATCACCATCATCATCATCACCATCATCGTCACCATCATCATCATCATCACCATCATCATCATCATCACCATCACCATCATGATCATCACCACTGGAATTTTTATAACACTTCTAAGTTTGAAAACAACATACATTATCTCATTTGATCCTTCCTTTTCTATAGGTGCACCAATTCCATGCCTAGTGGTTTTTTCCTGTCTCAGCAGATTAAGCCACACCTTGACAGTTGTAGTTGTAATGAACTTTCCTTTACCATTGCTGCTGTACCCCACGCTGACAATCAAAATTCTCTCTGGAGTAATTTTTAATCACATTTTTTTCAATAGAAAATTAGTTTCTTGACACTGGCTGTGTTAGGCAGAGTCTTGATAACCTCCTATTGGAAATGTTGTGGAAGGGATTCCCTTTTCAGTTGGGTATAGCATTAAATGATACCCCAAACCTTTTCATTGTAAGAACTGAAGATTCTAGAATCTGAGATCCCTTAGAACAGTGGTTCTCAACCTGTGCATTGCGACCCCTTTGGAGGTTGAATGACCCTTTCAAAGGGGTCACAGAGGTCACCTAAGACCATTGGAATACACATATTTCCCATGGTCTTAGGGACCAAGACACCATTCCTCTATCTGTCTCCAGGCAGGTACACCCACATGCAGATATGCCCACATAATTAAAGGTTCTCAACATTAGGAAGGTTGAGAACCACTGCCTTAGAATAAAACCTTCTTGAGGGTAGGGGTTGTTTTTGTTGTTGTTGTTTTGTCTTTGTAGAGGTATTGCCTGTACCATAGCAGGCGATCACTAAATGCTTCCTGATAACATAGAGCAATTTTTAAAAAATGTAGCAAATAAAAAGTGAGAGGATCCCACATGGTTAGTGAGGCCCATGTGTGGTGAGGGGATTATCCTTGTTTATGTGTGGCTTAAAAGGAGGCAGAATAGACATCTCTAGCATCTTCTTCTCCCATCCTTCTTCAAGGAAGGTTTTTATTCCTCCTAGGATGGGAAGCAGGAATTTGGGACCAAAGGCCACCACTCTACTTCTGATCAGAGAGGGAATACTGGGTTAAAAGTATACCCCTCTCTTGGATGTTGTTTATGTATGGAATATGATTCAGTTTCATCTAACTTGTGATTACTTTGTCATTTTTTGGGCAAAGGAGGGCCACCAAGCTCTATATCCAGGGCTTGACCTTTTCCCAACCTAATAGCAATCCCATAATGAATACACATAGAATAACAAAGAACTGCATTTATCCAAATCATAGCAAAACAAGAAATCAAAGAAGGTGTGTGTGTGTGTGTGTGTGTGTGTATACACACACACACACACACACACACACACATATATATATGTATGTATACATACACACACATATGTAGTAGACTAGACTTTCAGGGGTCCCTTGGCCTCGTTAAGGAAATGCTCCCCTTTTCTATGAGGTCACTAGGCAGATATGCAGGAGGAGTTTAATCTTGTTGGACGGATGCTTTCCTTGGTTCTATGAATAACTAACGAAGTTTCAGGGTAGTTAATTAGCAAGTCTTGTTTGTGACTGCCTGTTTGTTTGTGCCTCTGGACATGATCCTAGGATGAAGTCTTAATGAATAATTAGCCTTAGGCTGGGGTAGGGAGTGGTCAATTCCAAAGAAGGGGCCACGCATTCTGGTTAAATAAGAATTTCTCCTATAAGGAATATAAGCCTTATGATTTTCTCTTATCTTGGCTCTGTATGAAATGGTTCTGTAATAAACAGACTATCGAATACATCCCTGTCTCTCTCTTTTTATTCAGCTGGTTGCTGGGCCATATAGCTGTGCTGGTCACAGTACACATGTATATTTGGGACCAAGGTAGCTCAGTTTAACCACAAAAAAGAGTCCTGGATATCAGCCAAGAGGAAACTTTCCAAAGTCTCTAGAGTAGAAAGCTGGGGATAGGGACATAATGGAGGTTGCTTGCTCCTCTCTTGTCTTTCCATTAGCAACCTGAAGTTAGATTGGCTTCTTCCATCTTCTCTATCAAAGTTGGAAGGCAGAAGCACTGAAATTATGAATCCCCAATGAGGGAATTGAAAGGAGTTGGCCAAGAACTGAAGCTCTGGACTCCCACCAACTCTACCCAGCTCCTTCAAGCATGGCAGGCCTTCATCTCCACTAATATGTAAAAGACCCTATCAACAACTTTTCAGACAGGGGATGCATTAAATTTTTGCCTTTCAATCATAATTACTCTCCTACCACATTTCACCTAGAGGACCCAACACAAATATAAATGCAAATTCAGATTTCAGTGTCATTTTGCCTCTTTTTAGGGCAATTCCTCCAATGTTACCTTTTCTCCTTTCATGGACAGGAGGAGGTCCATTTTTTCTAAAGATGTTGTAACTTAATTATGTTGGAGGCAAGCTATATGAAAAAAACAAATCAAACTAAAGTAGTAGTGATTTAATAAATCCTCAATCCCAAAAGACATTACAATTTTATTGAACATTTTACACAGGACAATGCTTAACCCAGCTACAAAATTCTAAGCATTTTAAAGGAAAATGAGACTTTTTTTTCTTTTCTTCAGACTAATTCAGATTTCTTTTTCAGTTTTCATTAGTATCCTTCTACTTTGAAACTTTAGATATTTTACTCTTTGGACAATGACTTCACTTCTGTTAACACTTAGAATCTGAATATTCAACGCATAAAAAACTCAATATTTTCCCACTACATAGTTCTACAAGAAATGTCTACTTAATTTAAGCAAAATGATATGTTTATGCTTATTGTAATGAATTTTTTAATTTGTGCTAAAGTTTAATCTATCATTTAACATTAAATTGAATTTTGTGCCATTTCCTTTTAAAAATTTGCTTGTAAAGTCATAGACTTTATTACAGTAATTCATAATATACTTAAGTTTAATAAACTGGCTCTTCAGTCGATTCACTCCCTAAAAATGAATGTTATAAATCATGAGGAGTTTTTCTCTTGTCTCTTTGTCTCTCCCATTTCTTTCAACCAAATTGAAATTCCAGGAAAGAAAATAAAGAGGGAAGAGAGCAAGAGAGAGAGAGAGAGAGAGAGGAAAAGACAAAAAGGAAGGAGGAAGAGGAGAAGGAAGGGGAAATAATGTTGTTATCAAAAGAAAGGAAGAAACAGTGGTTAGTTTGCATAATGACCCTGCAGTTTGGTGAACCCAAGACAATAACCAGTTCCATGGTATTATGGTGAGAAGGAATGACACATTCGGATATATGTGTGGTCCATCAAAACCAGACTTTGGATACTGATGTGACTATCAAGACATGCTGTATGAGAGATCAAAACTATCTTCCATGTATTCACAGTGAAGAGAAAAAGAATATACTCCAACCATTGTGCATTTGCTTCACCTTGCTTCTACAGATCTGCATTTCTGAGTGTTTCCAAATCCTTCCTGAAACCATTAAATGGAATAGTTGAAAGAACATTGATCTGTCAGAGTGCCTCAGTTTGATATCTGGCTTTGTTAATGAGGAATAAATACAGAACAGTGATCAGGAAGTTGAATATGGAACCCAAATCTAGGTTCAGATTTTGACTTTGATCTTTACTGTCTCACTGAAATTGAACTAATCATCACTTTTCTGAACCTCAGGTTATTTCTTTGTAAAGTAGATAGAATAATAGTTTTAGCACCAAGGGGGAAGGGAATAACCATTTATTAAATGCCCACTATGTGCCAGGTTCTATTCTAAGTTGTTTACAAATATTATCTCACTTGATCTTTATGACAATCCTGAGAGATATGTGCTACTATTTTCATTTTACAGTTGATAAAGAGAGGAAGATGGAGGTTAATTGACTTGCCCAAGGTCACATAACTAGTAAGTATTTGAGGCTGGATTTGAACTCAGGTATTCCAGATTCTAAGCCCAGCAAGCTTCATCTACTGTGTTATCTAGCTTCCTAAACCATGAAGTTGCTGTGAAGGTTACATGATATTACCTATAGTCACTAATTTTCAAAATTGGATCACTTTGATGCCACCTTTTCCTAGTGAGTTATGGGAAATATTAATTTTCACTTTCCTCTTCTATAAGAATGAGATTTCACTAAAATATCTCCTAGATCCTTTCTTGCCCTAAATACTGTGGAATTTTGGGCAAATCAATTTGACTTCATTTATCCTATTATATCCAGGGCTACTATTCACTCTTCAGATCTAAATTTGGTGGAAAGAACACTGTTCTGAAACTCAGAAGTCATAGGTTTCATCTTTGCGAATCAGTCATCAAAATGAGGAGTTTGGTCTAGGTGGTCTCTAAGGTGCCACTTAGTTCTGACATTTTCTTTTCTATACTCCAAAGTCTCTCCTCATTCTGCCACTCTACATTTTCTGTTCTGAAGTTCTATCCAGCTCTATAATCCAAGGACCCTTCTAGTTCTGACATTCTTTGTTCTAAGGCAGTGGTTCTCAACCTTCCTAATGCCACGGCCCTTTAATACTCATATGTGGGCATATCTGCATGTGGGCGGACCTGCCTGGAGATGGATAGAGGAGTGGTGTCTCGGTTCCTAAGACCATTGGAAATATGTGTTTTCTGATGTTCTTAGGCGACCCCCAAAGGGGTCACGACCTGCAGGTTGTGACCTGCTGTACTAAGGTATCATCAGCCCTGTCTTTCAATGCTATCTTTTTTTAAGGTTCCTCCCAGTTTTGACATGCTTTGTTTGATGTTCTAAGGTCCTTCCCAGCTTTTGGTCTGTATTCTATGGTGTAATATCACTCCCTGCTTTGACACTTTGTCCCACATTCTAAAGTTCCTCTCTGGGCTAACACTGTTTTATGTCCTAAGGCCCCTTGTGAACTCTGACATTCTACATTCTATTCTAAGTTTCCTCCAGCTCTTAGACCCTATGTTCTAATCTAGATATTCACGGGGAATTCATGTCAGCTGTGTTTTAACCAGGGCTGAGTGGTCCTCATGGCAAGTCCTTGAGACAATGCCTCTGTTGATGCAGTGTGTGATTTCCCTAGTTTTTTAAATTTTTAACTTCATCCAACTATGACAAGGCTTTCCCTCTCAGATCTTGGGCCCCTCAGCTCCTGGATGGCAATGGTCTCTAGATCCAGCCTATTTTCTTCTAGGTATTTTCATGAAATGTCAACACATGTTGATATTTCCCTACATCCTTCTATGTTCCTCTTTACCTCTGGGAATCTTAATCAAATAAATGCAACCAGACATCCATAATCAACAGGAGTTACTTAATAAATACCATTTCATTCATTCATTCATTCATTCATTCATTCATTCATTTATTCAAAAGAGGTGTAGGGGTAGATAAATATTCACTATATAAAGAGAACAGAGAATGGGTCAATGTGTTTGAGGCTAGTGATCTGCAAGTCTGCCTCTAGGTTACATCTTGGCACCCCAACAAATTTCTCCTCAACTATTATTCCATTCATATTTCTGACACATTTCTGATAAGCTGATTTTAATTCGACATTATTTTCTTTTCCTCATGGTTAGGAACTCACTTTTTTCCAGTGCAATGTCTTCAAATCCCCTTTAAGATAATGTCTCAGAATAAAGGGTGTGACATCTTCTCAGCTGGCTCTGTGGACCTGACCAGGATCTTCAGAGACAGGGCCAGTCCTATGCTCACATTCAATTAACTCTTTATGTAGATGTCTATTGGGATGGAAGAAGAAACTGTCACTGAAAAGTTGTTAATGGACCTGACAATGTTGGAAGAAGAATTTGCTACTAACCATAAGACTTTGCTGGCTCTGAGGCAATGTCTTTCCTACTCTATATTTACATAGGGTATGATATAGAAATTAGTGTTTGGCATAATTCTAAGTACATTTTCTTTTTTAGAATTTTTGCCTTGATTATTTATTTATTTTTAAACATTCTTTTCTTTTTAAATTTGGAGTTCCAAATTCTCTCCTTCCCTCCCACTCCTCCCTCACCCACTGAGAAGGCAAGCAATATGGTATCAAATATATGTGAAAAATCAAGCAAAGCAATATTTCTGTTAGACATATGGGTGTGAATATATAGAAATATATGTATATACAAATGCATATGTATGTATGCATGTATATGTATACATACATATATACATACACACAAACACACTTTAATTTATACTCAGGGTTTGTCAGTTGTCTCTTTGAAGGGGGATAGCATTTTTTTTTTCATCATGAATCCCTTGGAATTCTCTTGATCAGAGTAGCCACATCTTTCCCAGCTGATCATCTTTACAACATTACTGTTACCATACATAAGGATCTGGTTCTTCTCATTCACTTTTGTGTGTCTTCCTATGGTTTTCTGAAACTTCACTCCCTTAGTATTGCCTTTCTTTTAATTTCTAAAAAACATCATTCTTTATTTTGAACTTTATTTTCTTGCCTAAATTCTGACCCTCCCCCCCACCCTTCCCCCAGCCACTGAGAAGGCAAGCAATGTATCAGATATACCCGTGAAATCACACAAAACATATTTTAATTATCTGTATCACAAAACGCAAAAACAAACAAATAAAAAATAGCAATAAAATTAAGCTTCTATTTTCTCTCAAAGTTCATCAATTCTCATCATGAACCCTTTGTAATTGTTTTGGATTATGGAATTGACCACAGCAGCCAGGTCTTTCAGAGTGGATCATCATTACGACACTGCAGTTACTGTGCATGGTGATCTCCTGGCTCTTCTCACTTCACTTTTATCAGCTTATAACCTGCCATTTATTTATTTTTTCTGAAACTCTTCATCATTTCAATTTTTTTCCCTTTTTTTGGAGGAGGGAAGGTAGGGCAATTGGGGATAAGTGACTTGCCCAAGGTCACAGTGCTAGTGTTAAGTGTCTCAGGCTGGTATTGAAATCAGGTCCACCTGACTTCAGGGACAGTGCTCTATTCACTATGCCAATTAGCTGCCCCTCCCTTATCATTTCTTATAGCACCATACAACTCTATCATAATCATATGCCACAACTTATTCAGCCGTTCTCCACTTATGAGCATCCCCCCATAAGAGAAAAAGCTGTTATAAATATTGTTTTACACACAGGTCATTTTCCCTTTTTTTTTTCCTTTTATCTCTTTAGGTTAGAGACATAATAGTGGTATTGTTGGGTAAAAGCATATATACAGTTTTTAGTCCTTTGGTCATAGTTCCAAATTGTTCCCCAGAACGGTTAGACCTGTTCACACCTCCACCAGCCTATTTTTTTTCCTCCTCCCCTCCAGCATTTGTCCTTTTGGATGGGTGTCATTGTTTAGTCATTTCAGTCATGTATGACCCCATTCAGGGTTTGGCAAAGATGCTGAAGCGGTTTGCGATTTCCTTCTTCCATTCCATTATAGATAAGGAACCTCTGACAAAGTTACTTGCCCAGTGTCACCCAAGTAGTCTGAGGACAGATTTGAACTCAGGAAGATTAGTCTTCCTGACTTCAGGCCCAGCATTCTATCCACTGTACTACTTAGCTTCCCTTTTCTTTCTAACTATCCTCTAATAAATTATGTCTAATTTAATTGTACTTAATTTCTTGATACTTATTCTGTATATACTTAAATATGTAGTTCACAGATTCACAGATTTTGAGAACAAGATGAGACCTCAGTGGCTGTCTAAACCACAGACCAAAAGGAATTCTCACTGTAGCATATTGGAAGAGTAGTCTTACTATCTTTGTCTGAAGATTTTCAAATGATAAGAAATTCCCCATTTCCTGAAGTCACCCATTCCATTTTGTAACACCTCTAATTGTTAGAAACTCCCCCTCCCCAATTAATCTAAATTGGCTTCTTTGTAACTGACACCCATTGTTTCTGACTCAGTCCTTTAGGGTCAAACAGAACAAATCGAATCCTTCCACCATGTGACATCTAAAACACTGGAAGATCATGATTCCATCCTCCTTGAATTCTCCAACTGATTCTCATTTAAGGGGGACTCAAGGCTTTTCACTATTCACTATCACATACTTTTGGGTTTATCAATGTCCTTCTGCAATGATAGGTTCTAAAGGGAAACCTAACCATGAGATCTGATAAGTATGCATAACATAAGATGATCACTTCCCTGTTCCTGGAAGCTATAATCTTTTAATGTGGCCAAAATTACTTCAGCTTTTTGGATGCCATGTCACTTATTGAACTTCTAGTCTATTGAAAGTCTTTGAGTTTTCTTCCTTCCGTCCGTCCTTCCTTCCTTCCGTCCTTCTTTTCTTCCTCCCTCTCTTCCTCCTTTCCTTCCTCCTTTCCTTTCTTCCTCCTTTCCTTCCTTCTTTCCTTCCTTCCTTCCTTCCTTCCTTCCTTCCTTCCTTCCTTCCTTCCTTCCTTCCTCTTCCTCCTACTTTTCTTTTCCTTCTTCTCTTATCAATATAGATTTTCTCTCTCCAGTGCTTCAGAACACAACCTACCAATCTGGATTCTCTTTGTTATATTTGCCAACAAATAATCTGGAGACAATTAATACAAAAGTGTTCATGAATTTCCTCTAGGTCTCTTGACAGAATGAATTATGCACACATGAAGCCCTTGAGTTAGTTAACCTCTATTTCTCACTCTGTGTATATTGGCTGCACACCTTCTTTTCTAATACCTTGGCTGTAGTATATATTTGAGACACTTTTGCATTCTCATATTATCCTATGTAATATGCTGCAAATTAAAACCATTGTACATTTCTCCATTGTTCTTTGGGTCACTCATAGTTTTCATTCTTTATAGTTCATAGTCATATGACATCGCTAAAATAATATTGATGCTAAAAAGATTCCTTTTATTTTTTTTTTTTAGGGAGTAGTTTAGGATCACTGAATAAGTTCCCAATGGAAATATAGCTCCCTTGCATTAATCCTACTAATTCTGGACCCAAGTCACTGATGATGCATAGTGTCTGTCCAGGAAATATTTTCTGGTGAATAAACCCAATGGACTATCAAAATGCATGACGTAATACGAGTAGTTTTAAGTATTTACTAAACACTCACTGGGTGCCAGATTGTATGCCAAGTACTGAGGATACAAAGAATGACAAATATCGTCTCTCTCCTTATGAAACTAAACTTTGAATGGGGGAAAAAGCACACAAAGTCGTGTCACTCTTTTCCTTTGATTCTCCTTCCTGTGAATTGTGGATCTGAATTCTTTTGAAGAGATATGGGTCCCATGGGAGACTTTGTAGTATTCTGAGTCTTGACTACAACCAGAAATGTAATATCCCTACCCCTTCCCCTCCAAAGACAGATTTGGGGGCATTTCTGATATCTTGGAGTCTATGGAAAATCCCCTTACAATGTGGAGTGACTCTGGATAAATCAATTAACTTGGATAATTATCAATGAATTAATAGGCTGACCCTATTAAGAACTGAGTGGGATGAGACAGACTTTGCATATTGGATTTGGAAGAGGGGAGGGAGGATGGTGGACTGTCAATGTCTATAATGACTGATTGCTAACGCATCTGAAATTTTTTGAATAAACTTCTGGAAGTCTCACCACATCTGGTTAGATTATGCATCTAGGGGAAGAACTTTCTTCCCTTCTGTAAATATTCCTTGGACTAGTTGGTCTATTAACTTGTCTAAGGCTATTTTCTCATCTGTAAAATAGGGATAACCTTAGCACCTGTATTTTAAAGTTGCTATAAGGATTAAATGAAAAAAAAATGTACATAGAATACATTCCAACCTCTAATGCACAATATAAATATATTATTGCCATTATTTTCATCTTATTAATCTTTATGTGTATGGTTAAATTCCATTTGAATAAAACCTTTAAAGTTAAATCTAACTCTATTGAATAAAAGTTGCTAAAATAAACAATAAGAAGTAGAATCTTTCATTCCCTCAACTTGAATATAACTTTTGTGATTATGAAGAAGTGATTCACTTTAGAAAACCATTTGTGAAAGCCTGTGAGTTCTCTCCATATGTTTCAAATAAAGATACTCTAATTATATTTTTAGAATAGCAGATCAGTAATCATTGGTATCCTTACACTTTTTAGCATTAGTAACAGGTGGGAATAACACTTCCACATTTCATCACTTCAAATACAAGAAGGCAATTACAAAATCTAAGTCTTCAGTGGTCAATATTGTAATGGAATTCAGAATTCAGTTGAATTAAGAGTAATAGTTTAAAATCCACAATCTTGAAAATAATATGGTATACTAGAAAGAGGACTGGACCAAGAAGGAGGGAATATAGATTATAATCTAGGTTTTGTCACTAACTAGTTTAGTTACAGGCCTTGTGTTGCTTAATTTCCTCTGTCTCAATATCCTAATCTTTAAAATGAGGAGATTGAACTTCAGGATTCTTAAAGTCTCTCTCATTTTGAAATGTTATAATGCTATGGGACTGTTTGCACCAACAAAATAATCTGAGTGTAGCATGAGGGACCCTGGCAAAGCTCACTACACTATTAGCTCAGCTCACTCTCCAGATTTCTCCATCTCCTCAGTAAACATTTTCTTTCCCACATTGGAGAATCCACTTTTCCAAGGCTTGATCTCTTGGTTGGTTACTCCTTGAACTAGACCATCATATCCTAAGCAACTGCAGAGATGAACATTTTATTTTGAAATTCATCCACTAACATTACTTCTCTTCCTTGTCTCCATTTACCTTGCTTCTTTATGAGTTCCATCTCCTTCCAGTTCTCCCATTATGTGCCATCTTCCATTATTAGAATTTAAGTTCCTTAAAGTATGTATCCTCTCTTGTTTGTATACATTTATATTAAAAAGTTCTCAGCACAATACTTTGTATACAGTAGGTAATTAATAAATATTCTATTCTTTATCTTCAGGAAAAGGTTGGGAACATTTTCAAACCTATTGTCATGTTTTCAGGTACATTCCATTCCAAGGAGTACAGATTTTTTTAAGGATAGGTGGTGTTTCCTGTTTGTTCTTGTATCCCCAAGACCTTCCACAGTGTCTGTCTAGCTCATAATAGGTATGTAATATATGTTTGAAAATTGCTGCATCAGGGATGCTTTTTCACATCTGAGTTGCATTAATTGGATGCCAATATTATTTCCGCAGCTGAGATATTATCATTCCATGAGATCATAACTTCTGAATGAATAAGGTCTTTTTTCTTTATTTTTAAGCTGCTTCCATCATTTATTTACCCCATGTTGATTTAATAAAGCCTCTGAGGCTTGCCCCTGGTGCTCTTGATATGCAGCGCCCTCACATTTTGCCAGTTTTTCTTCAGTAGAGAAAGCGGGAAATTGACAGCCAAATGGATGTTGTAGGGAAGCTCATCATCTGTCATCTTCACACGACCAACAGCCACGGCCAGACACAGCACCTTCTTCATCTGGAACTTGATAGTAGATTTAACCTCATCAACCTTTGCCACATATTCTCATTGTGGGTTAGCACAGATGGAAACTTGCTGGCTTTGTTCAGACAAGGGCCCAGGATTCAAGGTATAATGCTTGATGAAGGACTCAGAGACCAAAAAGGCATCATACTTATTGTACTTTTTAGCCAGTTTCTTGACCAATTTCTTGTTCTTATTCAACTTCTTCAGGGCCTCGATATCCATGTGGGGGATTTCTACACCTTGGCTTCTTTGCAATGCTGCTGGTCTCTCAGTACACATGCAGACAATTTAGGTCCAGATGTGAATTTGAGCCTGATGGTGCCAGAGAAACGTTTGTCCTTTTGGGATCATTGTTCTTCAGACTGATCTGCAGCTTCACAGTTTCCAAAAACTTTCTTCATTTGCACTGGGTTCCATGCAGGAGCTCCCACACAGCTTCATAGAGCATGTCATGAGAGACTTTGCTGCTCATGGCTGTTTACTGGTCAAAAGCCAGGAAAAAAGGGAATGAAGTCTCTTGATTATTTAATAACTACTGCTTGCTTCACCCAATCACAGAGCCAGAGTTGGAAGAAGTAAGACTCCCTTCTCCTTGCCATGCATACCATATACAGTCTTTATTTAAGAGACACTAGTTGAATGCATATCTTCATTTTTCCTGAATCATGCACAATGAAAGGAGAATATATTCATGCCCCTCCTTTAGCACCTTCCAGTTAGTTTCTTGTTCTCCAATTAAGCAGTCTGGACATGATTTCACTGGACACAGCTTAAAAAAATATATAACTATAAATAGGAAGGATTGATCCACTGTTAATTAGTGCCTTATCTCAGGATGTTTGACATCAGCTCATCTTATTTGATCAAAGAGTCTAAGGCCATGTGGAGGTTACCCTACTTCACAAGCTGCTCCTCAGTAGCTGCCTTCAGGGACATGTGAGGCTGACCCTATTAAGAACTCAGTGGGATGAGACAGACTTTGCATATTGCATTTGGAAGAGGCTAGGGAGGAGAATGGACTGTCAATGTCTGTAATGATTGATTGCTGCAACATTTGGAATTTTTCGAATAAATTTCTGGAAGTCTCACCACATCTGGTTAGATTATGAATCTAGGGGGAAAAATGTCTCCCCTTCTGGAAAAAAAATCCTAAGGTTCACTAGAATTCATGTGTCTTAATAAAATATCATTTGGTTGTCAAGTAGAAAGACCCTTGAACTGGTCTTTTCCCTCTCCTTTAATTCGTTCCATAAGCTAGAAGCGATTTAGAGATGGAGAAAATTCCATCTCTAAAGAGCTCATTTTTCAGGTTTTCTGTTACTTCTAAGATCTCTGAGACATGAATTTTCTCCTACATGCCCACTGGAACCTTTTGCCTTTATTTCCTTAAGAATAAAGTGATGTTTGAATTAGTCTTATAGATTTAGAGCTTAGAAGGGACCTTAAAGGCTATTTAATGCAACTACTTTATTTTACACATGAGGAAACTGAGGCCCAAAGAGTTTAATTGATGTGTGGAATGGTACACAGTGACAGAGATAGAATTTTAACATAGGTCCAAAGTCGGTGTTCTTGTCCTTATACCAAAATCTGTGCTTTCTACCTATAAAACAAGATTGTAAATTCCTCTTGGCCTAGCTTATATAGATGAAAGTTCTCTTTTCTCTATCCTTGATAATTCTAATTTGTGTATTTATATATTTTATATCCTCACAGACTGTGAGATCCTTGAGGGCAGGGGCTACAACAGCTTTCATTGTTACATCTAGAACATAACAGACTTTATGACTTTGTGATTCCTTGTATGTGGGCAAACTCTAAAATGCTATCTTTCCATCCATTCATCTACCCATCCATATGAATTTATCCAGTGAATTCTGTGTGGCTCTATGTGGTATGACTGATGGTTATCTTTGCCTTCCCATATTTCCTCTGTAAGGGATTTACTCAATATGCTGCGATTGTCCCTCTAGATATTTTGGAATTGTATGGATTTCAGTAGAGCATGTTGGCTGTCCATCTGTCATAGCCACATGACCTGTCCATTTCCTTTTCCACTGTCCAACATGTCATACATGTATCAAAAAGTAAGGTTCTGTTTGGGACTGAATATATATTAAAGAGACAAGACTCAAGAAGAGAAAGTTAAAAAAAAAAAGGAGTTTATTAAAACACCGAGGCAGAAAAGCATTGGTGGGCTGACTGACTGTGTCTACCTAGGATTCAAACTGGGCATTGTTTTTATAGATAGAAATGTCTTCCATACAAGGGCAAAGACATTTTGATAGGATAACAAGATCATGAGGAGGTGGGGTTAATGTTGCCTCAGTTTCTCCCTAGGTATTAATTGGTTTGCCTGTATTTCAAAAGAGGAGGTAGGGTAAATGCACATGTGTAGCATCTGCTGTCTGGTACTCAGAAGGAGGTAAGATTAGAGCTAAGGAGATAGGATTAGTAAAGTCAGAGCTCCTATCCCTTGAAGCCTGGCTGCATATAGCCAAAGTTGAGTAAGATTAAAACATAGAGTGACTTCAGAATGATTTTGCCTTAGTGACTGATTTGACTTCTTTTCTCAATTCTCCACTGTTCATGTGTTGTAGCCTGATCTCTCTCACCCTTTGGGTGACCTTCAATATTAATTCTTCGAATCAAATATGGCACTTCATGAGGGTTTGCTGGATTAACAATAGCACTCCTACTCCTGTTGCTATGGGGAAAAACTGCTAACTCCATATTCTGGCAATTTGTAGCCACGATCTGCTTCCAGCTTACTGTTATACCTTAACTGTACATTGCTCCTCTTGACGTACTGGCCATTCTAGGCAAGCTGTAATAGATTCCCTGAAGGTCTTATTCCATCTGCCTCTTCCCCATATTTAGCTCACCTCTCCCTAGAAAACTCTCCTTTTGTCTTCCTCTCTCAGAGTCATTACTTATCTCTAATTCTAATCACTAGTGTTCTTTTCTCCAAGAAGCCTTTTTTTTTGGTTATCTTCATTACTAATATCACCTCCTTCCTTAAAGTAAAGCAAATTTACTTTTTGCTGCATGTATTGCCAGCTGCCAATAGAATGTAAGCTCCTGTAGGGCAGGGTTATCATTCCTCTTGTTTTTGGCTTGGCATTCCTATTGCCTCAAGCAGTTCTTTGGCTACAATAGTTGTCTCATAAATGCATTTTATTAAATTGATTTGAATCTTTTTATTAGAATTTTAAATATGTTCTAGTGAAAAATTAGTGAACACATAATGCCAACATTGAATTACATAAAATGCAATTGTTAAGGGCATGAAATCTGTCTCTACTACATCATTTCTGGTTAGCAAGGGTCATTTCATTTGATTGATTCTGAACTACTTTTAGAGTCTCTACAGTGTTCTAGGATTTAATTTAATCAGGAATATGTCCTGTATGAACAGGAGCATTTGAAGGCCTTTCCTACCTTCCGGAAATCATTCTGCCAGATAACATCCACGTGGGTAAAGAGCTTGGTAAAGCAAATACTACAAAGATTGGTAGTATTATGTAAGTCGATATTATTATTTTAAATTTACTATTTTATTTTCCCCCAATTACATTTAAAAGCAATTTTCAACATTCATTTTACAAATCGAATTTCAGATTCTTTCACTCCCTCCCCACCCCACTCATTTGAGAATGCAAGCAATTTGATATAGGTTATACACATGTAGTCATGTAAAACATTTCCACATTAGTCATGTAGTAAAAGAAAACATAGACCAAAATACATACCCAAGAAAAATAAAGTTAAAAATTAGTATGTTTTCATCTGCATTCAGACTTCATCAGTTCTTTCTTTGGGGATGGAGAGCATTTTTCATCATAAAGTCCTTTAGTTGTCTTGGTATTGCTGAGAATAGCTAAGTTATTGGCAGCTGATTATTTCACAATATTGCTGTTACTGTGTACAGTGTTTTCCTGGTTCTGTTCCTTTCACCTTGCACAACAGCTAGACGGAGTACATATAGACCAAGGGCACAGGTGTGAGTTGATTGAGTTCTCACCAGTTTATGCTAGATAATATACCCCCTTCTACCTCTCCCTTTACCTTTCTCTCAGTGCATTCTTCTTTCTTAAATTTTTTAACGTGTCATCCAATCATATTGAACTCACACCTGTGTCTTCTGTCTATATATACTCTTCTAACTAATGTGCTAATGAGAAAGGTCTTATGAGTTATAAGAACCATTTTCAGATGAAGAAATGGAAACAGTTTAACCTTATTAGATTAAATTGTTATGTCCCTTGTGATTTCCCTTTTCTGTTTATCTTTTGATGCTTCTCTTGAGTCTTGTATTTGGAAATCATGTTCATGTAAGACTTTCAAAGGTTTTGTGACAACATCTTGTTCATCATTTCTTATAGCATAACAATATTACATTACAATCACATACCACAGCTTATTGAGGAGGACTCTGGCAAGAATTTTGTCCTCAATGACTAAGAGAGATAACCCCCTGTGATTGTTAGAGTAATTTATTTCTTTTACCTTTTTAGAAATGGATAATGGAATCATACTTAAATTGCTGGAGGATAACTTCTTCTAGTCACATAGGCCCGAAAATTCCAGTCAGTTTATGTATGAGTAACAGACCCTACATCTTGTGATTCTCAGCTGGAATAGAACCAGCACAAGATGCTTTACCACAACAGAGGAGCATAGTGACATTCAAAATCTTTTCTTCAGTTGGAAATTTGATTAGAGAAGGATTGACTTTAATCTGAAGTAAATGGTCAGTGACTTCAACATTTATTAATGGTGGTACAATTACCTAAAAGACTATTTTATAGGGAACTCACACAAATAAAGCACTTACATGGTGATCAGAAGAAGTGATACAAGGACACTCTCAAGGTCTTTCTGATGAACTTTAGAATTGATTGTATAACATGGGAGATACCGGCACAGGACCACCTAGCATGGCATTCCCTCATCAAAGAAAGTCCTGTGCTCTGTGAGCAAAGGAGAAATGAAGTAACTCAGAAGAAAGGGGTAGGTAAAAATTTAGAAAATCTTCCCCAAACCTTCACATGGACTACTTATGCCTGATCTGTGGTAGAGCAATCTGAGCTCATATTGGTCTGATCAGCCACAGTCAGACACACTGTAACTTGACTCTAAAACAGTGATGTCATTTTGGTCCTTCTCAAGAATGAAGGACAATAACTAACAATGCCATAACTAGTTCAGTCATTACCCAATTGATTGGCATCCCCTCAGTTTCCAAACTACCAGAATATTTAAAAAAAAATGCTATGAATACTTTTGTACACATAAGTTCTTTTTCTTTTGTTAAAATTTCTTTTGGAATACAGATCTAGTTGGAGTATTGTTAGATTAAAGATGTGCATGGTTTTATAGGCCTTTGGGCATAATCCCAAGTTGCTCTACATAATGGTTCAATCAGTTAACAAATCCAACAACAATGCACCAGTATCCCAATTTTCCTTCATCCATTGCAACATTTGTCTTTTTTTTTTTCTATTCTATCATTTAATCTAATAAGTTTGAGTTAGTACCTCAAACATGTTTGAATTTTAATTTATTCAATCAAAAGTGTTTTAGAGCATTTTAAAAATATATCTATAGAGCTTTGATTACTTCATTTGAAAATCTCCTTTATCTATCTATCTATCTATCTATCTATCTATCTATCTGTCTGTCTGTCTATCTATTCATTTTTCTATCTGTCTGTCTAGATAATTTATCAATTGGACAATTGCCCTTTTTATATAAAATTTTATAATAATTTTATCAGAGAAACTTGTTTCATTTTTTTGCAGTAATGATTGCTATATATATTTCCCTCATCCTATTACTCTTTATTCATTCTATTCTCTCTCTTTTTTAACCCTGTCCCTCCTCAAAAATGTTTTGCTTCTTTTGCCTCTGCCAATTCACCTTTTGTCTCTGAAGACTCCTCTTCCGTTAAGCCATTTCTTTCCTACTTTTCTGTAGGGTAAGATAGATTTCTATGCCTAATTGAGCATGTGTATTATTTCCTATCTGAACCAATTCTGATGAGATTAAGGTTCAAGCATTCCCTGCAAACTTCTCCCATCATCTCCTCCATTGTAAAAGCACTTTCTCACTATTTTATGCCAGATGATATACCCTGTTCTACCTCTCCCTTTACCTTTCTCTCAGTGCATTCTTCTTTCTTAATTTTTTTTACATGTCATCTAATCATATTCAACTCACACCTGTGCATTCTGTCTATTTATACTCCAACTATTGTGCTAATGAGAAAGGTCTTACGAGTTATCAGACTCATTTCCAGATGTAGGAATGAAAAGAGTTTAAACTTATTTGATTAAATTATTGTCCCTTGTGATTTCCCTTTTCTGTTTACCTTTTGATGCTTCCCTTGAGTCTTGTGTTTGAAAATCGTATATTTCTATTCTGCTCTGGTCTTTTCATCAGGAATGCTTGGAAAATGTCTATTTAATCAAATTTTAATCCCCGAAGGATTATATTCTCAGTTTCTCTGGTTAGGCGATTCTTGGTTTCAATTCTAGCTCCTTTGCTAGGAATATCACACTCTAAGCCCTCTGACCCTTAAGTTGGAAGCCGAAAAGTCTTGTGAAATCCTGACTGTGACTTCATAATCCTTGAATTGTTTCTTTCTGGTTGCTTGCAATATTTTCTCCTTGAACTGTGAGCCCTGGAATTTGACTATTATATTGTTAGGAGTTTTCATTTTGGAATTCGTCTCAGGAAGTAATTGGTAGATTCTTTAAGTTTCTATTTTACCCTCTGGTTCTAGAATGTTGGGGCAGTTTTCCTTGATAATTTCTTGAAAGATACTTTTTTTTCAAAAAAAAAAATTATTTTTTTAGTATGGCTTTCAGGAAGTCCTATAATTTTTAAATTATCTCTCCTGTATCTATTTTCCAGACCAATTCTTTCTCCCATGAGATATTTCACAGTGCCTTCTATTTTTTTTTTTAATTCATTTGCTTTTGTTTTATTGTGTCTTTATGTCTCATAGGGTCATTAGCTTCCATTTTTCCATTTGCCTAATTCTACTTTTAAAGTAGTTTTTCTCTTCAGTGAATTTATGCACACACACATGAACATACATACATATGTGTATATGTATATGTACATACATTTATATAAGCTTAGGTACATATGTATATATACACATGTGCATGCATATTTGTAGATACACATATGTATATGCATATATGTACTTATATATACATTATGTATGTGTCTATATATATGTACATATGCACACACAATTACACACACATATGTGTGTGTCTTAAGGTGTTATTTTATTCAGTATTTTTGTGCCTCCTTTACCAAGCTGTTGACTCTTCTTTATCATAATTTTCTTATATTACTCTCTTTTCTTTTCCCTACTTCTCATCTATCTTTCTTACTTGATTTTTAAAATGCGTTTTGATCTCTTTCATGACCTGAGACCAATTCATATTCCTCTTAGAGGCTTTGGATGTAGGAATTTTGACTTCGTGGTCTTCTGAGTGTGTATTTCGTTCTTCCTTGTCACCATAGTAACTTTTTGTTATGATCAGTGTTTTTTTTTCTTCTATTGTTTGTTCATTTTTCCAGTCTATTTTTTGACTCTTAACTCTTTGCTACAGTGGACCTCTGCTTCCAGGTTGGAGGGTTCATTGTCTCAAATTTCAGGAGTTTTGTGCAGCTGCTTTCAAAGATACTTCTAGGGACCTCAAAGTTTTTAGTTCTTCCAAGGCAGTGTGATCTAGGAAGAGATGTGTCTAATACTCTTTTGGTCTGTGTTCCAATTTAGGAAATATCATGAACACTTCTTCCTGCCCTAGAACTGTGATGAGGTTACTTGCTCCACTTCTGCTGCAAGCCTTGGTGTGCTACTGCTCCTCCTCATCCTGGGACTGCCACCCAGGACTGTGACCTGAATTTAAGTATGGGAAGTAACAGAGTCCCGCCCCCAGTGCCAGTAAAGAGACCTGTGTAATATTATTATTACTGGTTTTTTGATCCCCTTTCCATCTGTGTATTGAGAGCTCCAGAAGCAGCTGCTACCACTGCGGATTCAGTCACTTCCAAGGCCTGTTCCAGGTTTTATGGGTCGCATTCTGTGTTGGCACAGCCTATATCACACCACACTCCTTTCTTACTGTAGTGCAACAGACTTCTCCTACCAGCCTTCTAAATTTTCTCTCCCTAGAAAATTTTTTCACCTTGTCTGCTTGTGAGTTCTGCTTTTCCAGAATTTGTCTTAGAATACTACCTAAAAGTATTTGGAGGAGTTTGGGGGGGAGCTCAGGTGAGTCTCTCTGTTTTCTTTACCATCTTGACACATATGTTTTATAGATGAAACTCAGCTCTAGACATGGGAAATTACTTCTCTGTGAACACAAAAGATAATGCCAGAGCCAGGATTCAAACATACATATCTCCTCAGTCAAACCAAGATCAACATCCTTTGTACTATACTTTTCTGTCTTTATCCCAATTCAGAGTATAAAGTGAATGTGGACAGAGACTGTATATTACAAAAAAAAAAATTGCTAATACTTTTCTCTCATATATCACTGTCATTTTTACACCTCCATCAACAACAAAAGTAGTTTTGCAAGACAAACCAACCCAATGGTATGTCTTACAGAGCATGCATTTGTAGTCCACTAATAGAATACTGAGAGGAGATAACTTAAGAAATAGGCAGAGGGAGAGAGATGGAGCTAGGCAGAAAGACAGACAGAAGGAAAGAGAGACAGAGAGAGAGAGAGAGAGAGAGAGAGAGAGAGAGAGAGAGAGAGAAAGAGAGACAGAGAAAGAGACAGAGACAGAGACAGAGAATACAATTATCAAGCATTTAGGATATGCAATTGTGCTGAGTGATAAAAAATCAAGTACAAGCAAGAACTTTAGTTCCTGTCCTTGAAAAGATTAAATTCTAATGGGGGAAGACAATGCACATCAGAAAGCTGGAAAAAAGACAGGGGAAGGATGCCCCCCAAAAAGGGAAGGTGGAGGCAAGAAGTAGTCCAACATCCTTTCAATACACTACCTCATCCCTTCTAGGACATGGAACCAAGCATTAGTATAAATGTATTTGGGATCTTTCCTAAGAAACGATGTCCAGTCATCAGTCTCCTGAATCAAGATACATCATGGTTTTAAATTGGATTTGAAAAACTTTTAATATTGTCTTCCTTTACTTTATTTTATTTAGTCAAGAGAAAAAATCATTTATTAAGCACTTATTAAACATGTATTAAGAGATAGCTGACTAAACAGTGGATAGAACAATGGGTCTTGAGTTAGAAGATTTGGACTCAGATCTTACCTTAGAAACTAAGCTGTATGATCCTGGACAAGGTACTTAACCTCTGTTTGACTTAATTTATTCAATTATGAGATGAGGATAATAATAGCGCCTATGATGTAGGCTTATTGTGAGGATCAATTGCGGTAATAACTTTAAAAGAACTTATCACAGTGTCTGGCACATAGTAGGTCCTATACACATGACTAATCCCTTCCCTCTTCAGGTACTTAATGTCAGACACAGTGCTATGTGTTGAGGATACGAAGAAAGACAAAAAACAACATAAAAACAGACAAACAAAAAAGCCAAAACAAAACAAAAGATAGTCACTGCCCTCAAGTAGCTTACATTTGAATGGGGGAGAAAACATGCAAAAACTATGTACCAAAAAGCCATATACAGGACATATTTAATATAACCTTAGAGAGAAAGCACAAGAATTAAGATGGTTGAGGTAAGATATCTTGAAGAAATTGAAATTTTGGTTGAGATTTGAAATACAGCAGGAAAGTCAAGCTGTGAAAATAAGGAGGGGGAACACTACAAGAATGGCAGGCAGCCAAATCATAGTTCTCTTGATTCTCCTTCATCTCTATACCTGATCAAATACATCTTTGAGCACATGTATTATAGCCAAATTTTTATCTCCTATGTGCATAGCATACCTCACTGCCAATAGTAGGTAGCTAATCTTTGCTTAATAACATTGATAACTCATAGATTGAAGAATTCTGATTTATCTGGTCCTCAGGTAGTATGTCGGCTAAGTGGCATAGGAAATACAAGTCCTGTATTTGGAACTAGAAAGACCTAAGTTCAAATCCTACCTCAGAAATTTCTTGTTTATCCTCGGCCAAGTCACTTAACCTCTCTTGTCTTGTTTTCTCATCTGTAAAATGGAGGTAATAGTATTATCTCATAGAAGTATTGAAAGAATAAAATGAGATAACATATAAAATGCTTTGCAAACTTTTAAACACTATATAAATGATATATATTATTGTTATTATTTTTATTATTGTTATTATTATTATTATTCAAATTTGCCCATTCCTGGCAAATAGTACTTAATAAATGTTTACTGAACTGGATTTGTATCGCTTACATTTCTCAGATATTTACTTTTATTGGGTTTACAAGTTGTTGTTTTTTTCCTGCACATCTTGTGCATAATAACTCTTGCATCCGTTTTTTTTAGTTTTATCCCTGATTATCTAATGTCTTGTTTCCATCATTTCTCTCTCATTTTGCGTTTTTCTTAACAATTTCTCAATATTCAAGATTTTTATTCTCTTTCATACTAAACAACTACACATCACTACAGATATCCTCTTCAGTGAACACAATTTTCCCTTCTCTAGATATATCACTATGTCCTTCTTTCTCTCCAAATCAAGTGGGGAAAAATAGGAGAATTATGTAGTGGGTTGTAATTTATTGAACCAGGATTTACAAACTGAGGTATTTTACTAAAGAGTTGTTTGACCTTGGGCCCTTCCTTTCCCTTTTCTGGACATTAATTTCTTACTCATAACAGACAAGGCTAAACTCAGAAATATTTAAATAATATGGAACCTTCATAATTTAATGTTGTAATGATTCTAAACCCTGTCATCTGATGCCTCTGTGAAATTATTTTTTTTCATGTTTTTATGTTAGTTTATATTACTGTCTTTCTGTGTCATAAGTTCATAGGATCATAGTTTAAATCTGGAAGGAATCTTAGAGGACATTATGACCAATACCTACTCTGAGGCCCAGATAGGTAAAGCAACTTGCAAGGATCTTCTTGCAGCTAGAATTTAGAGTGAGAATGGAACCCAGGTCTACATAACTCTAATAATACCACTTTGGGCCTTTTTAGGTGGTATATTAGATAATACCCTGTACTCAGAATCATAATAACCTAGGTTCATATTCTATCTCTGATAATTAGTAGTTATATGACCTTAGGAAAACCACTACCTATCAGACTCAGTTTCTTCTTCTATAAAGTGAGGATAATATTCCTAGGGTTATCATGAAATCAAATGCATAAAGTATTTTGGAAACATTAAAAATTACTAAATAAATTATAATGCTTATAATATTATATAGAATGATTATATATTATATAAATTATAATAAATTATCATGGTACCATTTTACTTCTCAATTTCCTCCAAAAGTATGTGACTACATCTAAATATATAGGAATAATCTTGCTAGAAATAGAATGTAACTAGTGGAAGTTTATCTTCCATATCTGGAAATCATGAATTTGCATGAAGATATTAGAAATGATTTCTATTAAGTATCATTCTAGTCTAGATGACATCTAGGTTTCACTGAGCTTTGAGAATCTGTGATTTGGGGATTCTATGCACATGTCCAGATAGGAGCTTCCAATTTTAAAGAAGAGATAAAAATGGAGCAAGAGTGCATGGGCTCCATCATCAGATCAGGCTTTCTGAGCACTGCACATCTTCAGCTGGTCCTTAAAGAAAAGATAGAATTTGTAAAGACAGAAAAAAGGCAAAGGGAAAAAAAAAAACATTTCAGGTGGGTATCTATCATGAGTCAAGATAATGAGCTTGGATCTAGAAAGAAAATGGGTTCCAAGATAAACTTTAATTCAAGACTTTCTAAAGAAACAGAATCAGGCAAGTCATTTTTAATAAAAAAAAAAAAAAGCCAGCAATAGCAAAGGAGACCCGGAGAATGAGATAAAAGTGTGAAATTAATTCCATGTAATTCAGGTATTGAAGATTCCACCTCATTACCCTAATAAGGATTTTTTTTTTTAAGATTCAAGCAATTTATTCTCCTAGGTAGTGATGAGCCTTAAACAAGAAGATAAGGAAGAACACGGATTCCTAGAAACCTTTTTTTTTTTTTTTCACATCAGTTGCATGAGAGAAACCTGATTGACAAAGAGAGGAATGTGGAATCCAAGATGGCACACAGCATCATCATCTCAAATCCTGGAAGATTTTTGGTTATAAAATTGTTGTGCAAAGAACCTATGGGAGACTTTGTTGCTTTAATCAATATGAATGAAGGAACATAAATTCTATTCAGCTTTCAACAATAAATGTAATACTATGAATAAGGCTAAAATTATCTTTCTGAATGAGACCAAAATCGATATATTGGATCAGAAAACAATTCACAACCAATGAACAGCCATTTATTATGAGAAATATGTAACAAGGAGAGAAAAATAATAATGTTACTGTTAAGTGCTTTGGGTACCAAAAAGACAGTTAGTAGATTGCCTCATAGGGAGAAATATCTCTTCCTGTGATCTCCACTGACTCCCATTATAGTTTGAAAAAACAACAGCATTTACTCTAGCCCTTCAAGGTTATAGAATACCTACTGTTAACAGCTAGATCCTATGACTAAGAGCCTGTACCCCCATTTCTTTATTAGGTAATATTTCTGTAAAATAATAAATGCATTGGTTAGTTACAGGAATTGTAAAAGTAGTTGTTTTAAGACTGAGTTGAATGTGGAAAACTGTTGGAGATAAAAAAAAATATTCTGTGATTTTGCTTATTTAAACATCCACCTCCCTATCAAGAGATAATTTGGAATGCTATAGGTGGGAACGAGGTGCCCTTTGACCTGATTATTCACTTAAAGAAAAGAAATCAGAACATGTTGCTGCCTACATCTTTGCCTATGCAGAATTTAGAACGCTAAAAGTTCAGTGGTTAAAATAAATCTGAACATATTCAGATTGTGTGGCCATTTACTGTGTTGTAGATATCTCAGAAATCCTTCTAAAGTTCATTGAGGAATGACGTGAAAACTATTTTATATGTGCACTGGTTATTGGGTATTGGCTATTTCTAAGTATGAGTAGAAATGAAATTTGCATCTAATAATTCATAATGGGAACTTTACCATGACATTTTCATAAAGATACTGGGGAAAAACTACTTTTTTTTTTTTTTTTTACTTCAACTATAGAAAAGGAGGTAGATAACTTCAAGGCCAATAGAACTATCATTTTTAGCTATTATCCCTGCCATGTAAAACCAGTGCCTTTATGTTTTCATATATATGTCCTACGGGCACACTGCTCATGGAATTTCAAACATGTGTCATAATTTTAATACGCTATCTCAAGAGACTAGTGATTGTCAGCTGAGCAGAGTATCTATTAAGACTTTGAAGCATTTTAACTATTGTTATTTATTCAATAATGATGTGGGTATTATTTGTGTGTCAAAAAATCTTGTCATTGTGTACTTAAAATAAAGCATCATTTTATTGTAATGCAAAAAATCATCTAGGTACTGTACCATCATCTTCTCTTTTTATGGTTCCCAGACATATATTTCTTTTTTTAATTAAATTTTAAGTTTATTTTTAGTTTACATCATTCATTTCCACAAGATTTTGAGTTACAAATTTTCTCCCTGTCTTTCCCCTACACACCACCCCAAAACAGCAATCCCACTGTATACCACCTCACCCAATCTGCTCTTTCCTATATCCTCTCCCATCCCTCCTCCCACTTTCCAGTAGGACTAGATGGATTTCTATTCCCCAGTGCCTGTATATCTTATTTATCAGTTGCATGTAAAATGAAAATAATATAATAATAATTTTTTAAACATTTGAATTTACAACTTTGAATTCCAGATTCTTTCACTACCTCCTTTGTCACCCACCCTTACTGGGAAGATAAGCAATTCAATATGGGTTGTACATATGTAGTTACACAAAATATTTCCCTATTAGATATATTGTGAAAGACTGACTATATTTCCCTCCATCTTATCCCGACCCCCACTTGTTCTGTTCTCTACTTTGACCCTCTCCCTTTTCAAAAGTGTGATAGCTTCTAACTATCCTCCCCCCAACTTGTCCTCCATCCCATCATGCCCCTTCTCATCGCCTTCCCCCCTATTCTCCTGTAGGGCAAGATATCCAATTTAGTGTGAATGAAATTTGCTCTGTAAGTCAAATTCAATGAGAATAAGGTTGACCCATTCCCTTTTGCCTTCCTGTTCTTCCCTTCCATTGTAATAGTTACCCCTTGCCTCTTCTATATGAGATAATTTACCCCATTGTTTATCTCCCCATTTCCTCTCATTATATTCCTCTCTCACCTCTCAATTTCACATTTTATATATCATCCCTTATTATTCAATTTATCCTGTACCCTCGGTCTATGTTTACCTGTACACATATATTCACACACTCACATATATACTCATATGCACATATACCCTCCTGTATAGACGTATGTATGTATTCACATATGTACATACACACATGCATACATACATATACACACATATATATATGTATATATGTATATATATATATATATATATTCCCTTCTACTATCCTCATACTGAGAAAAGCTTCTAGTTTCCACGTAGGCATGTAAATAGTCCAACTTTGATAAGTTCCTTGTGATTTCTTTTCCCTGTTTACCTTCTCATACTTTTCTTACTTCTTGCATTTGAGTGACAAATTTTCCGTTCAATTCTGGTTTTTTCATCAAGAATGTTTGAAAGTCCTGTATTTTACTGAATGATCATATTTTCCACTGAAACATTACACTCAGTTTTACTAGGTTGATTCTTGGTTTTAATCCTACCTCATTTGACCTCCAGAATATCATATTCCAAGCCCTTGGATCCCTTAATGTAGAAGCTGCTAGATCCCGTGTTATCCTGATTGTGTTTCCACAATATTCGAATGGTTTCTTCTTGGCTGCTTGTAATAGTTTCTCCTTAATCTGGGAACTCTGGAACCTCGCTATGGTATTCCTAGGAGTTTTTGTTTGGGGATCTTTTTCAAAAGGTGATTAGTGAATTCTTTCAATTTCTATTTTGCCATCTGGTTCTAAAATATCAGGGCAATTTTCCTTGAGAATTTGTTGAAGGATAACTTCAAGGTTCTTTTTTTGATGATGGTTTTCAGGTAGTCCAATAATTTTTAAATGATCTCTCCTGGATCTATTTTCCAGGTCAGTTGTTTTTTCAATAAAATATTTCACATCGCCTTCTATTTTTTTCATTTGTTTGGATCTGTTTAATAGTATTTTGATTTCTCATAAGGTCATTAGCTTCCCTTTGATCCAATCTAATTCTGAAGGAATTATTCTGTTCAGTGAGCCTTTGAAATTCCTTTTCCATCTGGCAAATTTGGCTTTTTAAGACATTCTTCTCCTCATTGGCCTTTTGGATCTCTTTTGCCGTTTGAGTTAATTAATTTTTTTAAGGTGTTATTTTCTTCAGTCAGTTTGTTGACTCTCTTTACTTGATTTTCTTCCATCATTCTCATTTCTCTTCCCAATTTTTCCTCCATTTCTCTTACTTGAATTTCAGAATCCTTCTTGAGATCCTCCATAGCTTGTAACCAGATCATATTTTTCTTTCAAGCTTTTGGGGAAGGAACTCTGACTTCATTGTCTTATATCCCTTTCCCTGCTTTGATCCTTTTTGTCCCCCAAAAAGCAGTATAAAGTTGGATTGCAGTGCTTGCTGTGTTTCCTTTGTTTCTTCATGTTGACACTCAATTTCGTGACTTCTGAGCTCTTTGCCAGAGTAGAACTCTGCTTTCAAATGGGAGAGCTTTATCCAAAATTCTGAGGATTTTTGCAGCTGCCAGAGCTTTTAGAAGGGTTCCATCTCTGCAGATCTTACAAACTCTGGCTCACTAGTGACACACTTCAGGACCACCACACAAGACCATGATCCAGATCCATGCAGGTTAAAGCAAGAGCAATTACCCTTTGAATTTTCACTTGGGCCCCCTACAATCTGCTAGCCAGGAGCTCTGAAGCAGCCATGTGGAAGCAGCTGCAGCTGCTGCTCCTCCACCACTTCTAGCTCCAGGGGCAGGAGCTGGACCCACTTCTCTGTCCCCCCTGCCCCCAGTTCCAACAGAGTTCTACACTGACCTCTCACTTTTCCTTTCACATTTATAGGCTGATAATTCTGGAAATCACCACTGCTAGTGTTGATCCACTCTTAAGAAGTCTGCTGCAGTTGCTGATTGGGGCTGCCCTGAGGCTAAAATGTCAGGCTCATGCAGGGCTGGGCTTAGCTCCCAGCTTGTTGGGAGGGACCCTTCCTGTTTGCCTGCCAGGCTTCCTACAGCAGGAGATTTATTCTCTCTGTCAATTTGTAGGTTCTGTACCTCTCAAATTTGTTTAGAATCATATTTTATAGGTATTTGAGGTGGTTATGGGGGGAGCCATGGAGTTTTTCTGCTTTTATGCCACCTTCTTAGCTGTGCCCCCCCCCTCCCCCAATCTATATTTCTTACCCAGATACACTACCTTGGCAGTTCTCTGACTTTTCCAACATGCTCTAAGAAACTTATTATTGGGAAAATCTAATTATTTTAAACATCTGTCCTGGGATTCTATCTCATCATCATCCTTTTGTCCCTCTGATTGGAGAGTAGAGCCATGAACTACAAACCTCTTTAAGGAGGGAGCTTTTAGACAATAGGATAAGAGCTAATTAGAGATTAGGAGAAGTAAAATTAAAAAAAAAAACCTGTGAAACACAGATTATGGTTCCATAGACTGTACAGTCACATGAACTCATGACCCATTAGGGGAAAACATGTCATCTTCAAAAAAGGGAGTCTAATGTGAGTACAGGTATAGCATTAAATAAAGACAAAGTTAGAATTCTGAGAAGTACCTGGGTCAAACCAAGTACTGAAAGAATCTCAACCAACACCAGTGTAAGCAATAGAGGAATGAACGTAATTCTTTGACAAAGAGAAAAAAAAAATGTGTTTTAAGCCTCTTTGATACAAGGGAGGAATTTCACAACAATATATACCTCTGGAAAGTCCCCTCTTAGAGAGAATGATGGTGCAAACCATGACCTTCAGAGTCCACAAAATTTTGTTACCAGAGAAGAGTAAGATCTGGCTTTTCTTCATACTGTAGTTTTCTCCCTTTAAGGGCAGGTCTAGCTCCTGATTAATCTTGAAACTCCATTCTATCTCTACTTTCCATCATTTCAGAATTCCTCTTCAATGGCCTTTATCTAGTAATTCACCATTTCTAACTCTTTTTTTTTTTTTAGTTTTTTTAAATTAGTTTTTAAAATTAATTTATTTGTTTATTTTTAGTTTACAAGATTCAGTTCCACAATCCCTTGAGTTTCAAATTTTCTTCCTCTCCCTCTCCTCTCTCCCCCTCCCCTGGTGGCATGCAATCAAATACAGGAACTGCAAATACCTTCATATTAAACATTAGTCAAGTTTTAATGAAGGATTATAACTGATGGAATGATCAATGGGAAAGAGGAAACAAAACAAAACAAGAAAAAGAAAGAGAACAGTAGTTTGCTTCAATCTGCATTCAAATTCTGTAGTTCTATCTCTGGATTTGGACATCTCTTTCCATCATGAGTCTTTTGGAGTTTTCTTATAACCTTGCTTTGCTGAGAAGAGCTCAGTCTGTCAAAGTTGGTCATCACACATACATTGCATCTGTCATTATGTACAAATTTCTCCTGGTTCTGCTCTTCTTACTCAACGTCAGTTTTTATAAGTCTCTCCAAGTTATTATGAAGTCTGTCTGCTCCTTGTTTCTTATAACACAATATTATTCCATTACATTCACATACCACCACTTGTTAAGCTATTCCCCAATTGATGGGCATCCCCTTGATTTCCAGTTCTTGCCACCACAAAGAGAGATGCTATAAATATTTTTCTACTTATAGGGCCCCTTCCAACTCTATGATCTCTTTTGGATAAAACCCTAGAAGTGGTATTGCTGGGTCAAAGGGTATGCACTTATTTATAGCCCTTTGGACATATTTCCAGATTGTTCTCCAGAATGGTGGAATCAGTTCACAACTCCACCAACAATGTGTTAGTGTTCCAATTTTTCCACATCCTCTAAGGCATTTATCATTGTTCTGTTTTGTCATCTTAGCCAATCTGACAGGTGAGATATGGTACCTCAGAGTTGTTTTGATTTGCATTTCTGTAATCAATAGTGATTTAGAGTATTTTTTCATATGCATATAGATATCTTTAATTTCTTCCTTCTGAAAACTGCCTGTTCATATCCTTTGTTATCAATTGGGAAATTACTTGTATTCTTATAGATTTGATTCAATTATCTTTATATTTCAGAAATTAAGCCTTTATCAGAGACACCGATTGTACAAATTCTTTCCCAAATTTCCACTTCCTTCTTAATCTTGGATACATTGGCTTTTTTTTTTTTGTACAGAAACTTTTCAATTTGATGTAATCAAAATGATCCATTTTCCATTTTATAATGCTCTCTAACTCTTGTTTGTTCATAAAATCTTCCCTTCTCTATAAATCTGACAAGTAAACTATTCCTTGCTTTCCCAGATTGTTTACAGTACTGGCCTTTATACCTAGATCATACACCCATTTAGATTTGATTTTGATAATATGGAGTTAGATAATGTTCTATGCTCAGTTTCTGGCATAATATATTCCAGTTTTCCCAGCAGTTTTTGACAAATAGTGAGTTCTTCTCCCAAAAATTGGGATCTTTGGGTTTATCAAACAGTACATTACTATAGTCATTGACTGCTGAGTCACATGTACCCAATCTATTCCCTTGATCCACTATTCTATTCATTAGCCAGTACCAAGTGGTTTTGATGACTGCTGCTGTAAAATACAGATTAAAATCTGATATGGCTAGGCGACCTTCACTAGCATTTCTTTTCATTAGTTCCATTGATATTCTGGACATTTTATTCTTCCAAATGAATTTTGTTACTATTTTTTCTAGCTCTATAAAGTAATTTTTTTGGTAGATTGATTTGTATGGCAATAAATATGTAATTTAATTTAGGTATAATTGTCATTTTTATTATATTAGCTTAACACAGCCATGAGCAACTGATGTTTTCCAATTAGTTGGATCTGACTTTATTTGTGTGAAAAGTGTTTTGTAGTTATGTCCATATAGGTCCTGGGTTTGTTTTGAGAGGTAGATTCCCAAATATTTGATAATGTCTACAGTAACTTTAAATAAGATTTCTCCTTCTGTCTTTTGCTGTGGGATTTCATTAGAAATATCTAGGAATGCCAAAGATTTATGTGGATTTATTTTATATCGAGGAAATTTGCCAGATTTATTTATTATCTCAAGTAGTTTTTTACTTGATTCTCTAGGATTCCCTAAGTATATCATATCACCTGCAAAGAATGATAGCTTAGACTCTTTGCCTGTTTTTATTCCTTCAATTTCTTTTTCTTCTCTTATTGCTACTGCTAACATTTCTAGTGCCAAATTGAATAAGAAGCGTAATAATGGACATCCTTGTTTTACCTCTGATCTTATTGGAAATGCTTCTAGTCTGACTCTCTTTTTGTTTGTTTACTTACTCCAAGAATTTTTCACTCACCCACTACCATTCTTACCCGTGGTCTACTTTGGCTGGTCCTTCTCATGGGACCATGTCATTCTTTGAAGCATGCAATTTCTTAAAGGCTTGTGAAATAGCTCAGCCTCAACATCAGAGCAACTGAATTTGTGTATATCCAAAAGGATTGTCTCGTACAACTCAGTTGTGATTTTCCCACTTCTACTTCTCTCTTTCCAAGTCTATCTCTGTTCTCCCTTCCAAAAGGAGGTAATAATATGACCCAGGGTATGGACTAGCTATGAATATCTTCAAAGGAGGGGGTAAGGGGAAGCTTAGCATCTAGACACAACGCCATCCTTCTATTCACATATCTTATACATTTCCAACTTTTGATTTCCTCCCATACTTATCCCATATGCTCAAATATTTTTTATATATGAGGTTCTCCTGATTTCAGGATCAGTATGCTATCATTTGCAACACTTTGTTGCCCCAGAAAATGTATTTTTTTTAGGGGAGGGCACTAACAGCTGTTGGGATTATTGATGGCTTCATGTAGCTGGTGTTGCCTAAGGAGAGTTTTGAGGAGAAACAAGGGATTCTAAGAAATCTGGATGAAGTCAAAGGACATTTTAGACAAAGAGGATAAACAAGAAAGATTTGTGGAGATGGGAGATGAAGTACTGCAAAAAATAGAAAGATGGCCAATTTAGGCTGAACCAGACAGGATGGGATGGGGAATAGTACTCTCTTGAATATCTGATCATCTATAATCAGGCAAACTGACAATATAATCTTACTCAGAATTTGAAAAATAATATGACAGTAAATTCATATTGAAAGGATCAAAAAATTACCTCTAATTTGGTGAAAAAAAGTTTGACTCAGTGCCCTGAAGTTACTTTCTATATATTTGGTATTTCCTCATATACATTTATGTAGCTTGATTTATCTGTGTATAGGTTGACAGCAGGCACTCTATTTTGTGGCTTTGCAGTTCAACTTTTAGCACAGTATTTGGCACATACTGTACATATTATAAAGGTTTGAATTTATTGGCGTGAGACATTTATTGTCTTCAGCTTGAAAATAACTTCAAAATCTTTTTGATTTATTTTTCAATCTCATTTTTTAAAATTTTTCTAGATATATATGCATATGTATGTGTGTGCATGTATACACACATGTACACACATGCATATATACATATATATGTACATATACATATATACATACATATATGTGCATATATACATATACATACATACATATATATGTATATATGTGTATATATATATATATATTATATATATATACATATTGTGTGTTTTCAAAACTTGATTGTTCCCATCTACCAATCACTGATATTCTAGCCAATATTTTCCTCCCATTGCTGGCATCAATGTTAAGACATTTAATGAAATTTATAGAATGCACATAAAGGGTCACCAGTGAGCTAGGTCAGCAGAAGGTTATAACATTAATTTTTGAGTACAAGTTGGGAAACTTGGTTAGGCAGGCAGTGCCAAGTTTGGCAAAATAAAATCAGAAATCAGGGAAAAGTTCATTCAATTGGTTTGCTTTAGCTAAGTAAGTGGAAATTTTAGTAATGCACCATTGGGAGATGTGTCAAATAGTTCAACTCTCCTGGGAAACACTTTGAAATTATATTAAAAGATTAATTAAACTACTAATACTTTTATACTGATGAACAAAGGGGCTTATCATCTCTTCCTAGGAGGTCAAGGATAGAGGAAAGATCCCATATTTACCAAAATGTTTATAGCAGCATATTTTGTGGAAATAAAGAACTGGAAATCCAATGGGTTCCTTGATTAGAGAAAGTGCTGAACAAATTATGGAGTATAAATGCATTAGAATATTAGTACACCCTAAGAAATCAATGATCAAACATTTGTTTAGCATTTACGTGGCTAGGTTAAGTGCCAAGAGGTTACAAAGAAAAAATGCAAAATAGTGATTTTCATTATGGAATTTACAATCAAATATATATTTATGAACATACGCATGTGTATTTTCATATATTCTCATACTTACGCACAGTCATATATAAGTATATACATAGATGGAATTTGCATATAAAATATATGTGTAGAGATACATATACATATACACATGTTTGTGTGTATGTGTATGCAGGTATGTATTTACTATAGAGAAACCAAGCAAATGGGAAGACGTCTTTGAACTGATAAAAGAGAAGCGAGCAGAACCAACAGGAAAACCTTTGTTAATAATATTTTATTTTCCACCAATTACATGTAAAAACAATTTTTTAACATTTAAAAAACATTTAAAATATAAAAAAAATCAAAAGGGTTCCAATTTTCTCACTCCCTTCTTTGCCTCCTCCCTTCCTAAGATGGTAAATAATTTGATATAGTTTATATATGTGCAATGATATACAAAGTATTTCCATATTAATCATGTAATAAAAAAAGAAACAGGAGGAAAAAAGAAAAAAGAAGTAAAATGAAATTACAATGCTTTGATCTGTATTCAGACTCCACCAGTTCTTTCTCTGGGGGCAGGCAGCATTTTTCATCACGAGTGCTTTGAAACTATCTTGATTAGAATAACTGAGCCATTCACAGTAGATCATCCTACAATATTACTCTTACTGAGTATAACGTTCTGCTGGTTCTGCACACTTCACTTTGTATCACTTCCTGTAAGTCTTTCTAGGTTGTTTTTTTTCTTTTTTTCTGAAATCACCCTGCTTGTCCTTTTTTATAATACAATAGTATTCCATCACAACCACATACCAGAACTTGTTCACCATTCCCCAATTGAGGGGTATCCCCTCAATTTCCATTTCTTTTTCACCGCAAAAAGAGTTGCTAAATACACATGCCCACACACATTTATATACATACACAGGTCCTTTTTCCCTTTGTTAATTTCTTTGAGATACAGACCTTGTAGTGGTGACATTCTGGATTAAAGGGTATGCATACAGTTGATTGCTCTTTGGGCTTAGTTGCATATTGCTTCTAAGAGGAAAATCTAATACACACATATACATATGCATGAATAAGTACATATAAATACACAGAGACAGTGCACAAACATGCATATGCATGCACACATACATATATGTACACACACAAATGCATGCATGTGTATATACACAGAGATTTACATATATGTGTGTATACATATATGTGCATATGTGAATGTGAATATCTATATGTCTCTTTCTATCTATAATGTAAATAGAAACAGTAAAATATATCCCAACTATTCACCATGATTTAAATAAACTTCTGGTGAAGTATACACCCTTGCTCTAAATGGAAACATGATCTACTTCAGATTTCAATTGTGGTATATGCTGCCTCATTTGTTTGTTTCCCTTATCTGTTTCGCTTTGTTGCAAGATAGTGTTTTATTGTGTGGGGAAAAAGAAATCATTGGGATAGAATAATGAAAGGGAAAAAGAATATCAATAAAATACTAATTTAATTTACATTTTTAAATGTGCTTTTTAATTATCTTCATATAGTATTGCTTACTATTCTTTAGATAGTATTCAAATGTGTAAATTGAAAGTTGGGCAATCTTGTACTCACTCTTTGGTATTACACAGGCAGCCCACTGAGGTGAGAGTCTGAGGAAGCCCCAAACACTATCCCTTAGTGCCCTATCTCTCTGTAGGTCAGTGTTGACTTGTTACCTATTGGGAATAGGTGATGTATTTATGCATTTCCTAATTATCGATTTGCTCTGAGACCCCATAAACTAGGCAACCCTACTTCCTCTTTAAGATGGCTATATTTCAGTAGGCCCTAGTCATGTGAATTTGGATTAATGAAGTCAATTCTCCATTCTAGGAAACATCTTTAGTTACCTTATAAATTTTATTATAATAGGAACAATAAAAATAATGACAAATACAAGAAAAAAAAAGAATGGTAAAATTATTAATTATTAAGTAACATCAAAGTCTCTATTCTTTTGAGTCTCAGGATCCAAGCCAATGAATAGGACTGCTCGGAACCCAGAAGTTCTGGTAATTGCAGTTTTACTTTGCTTTGTTAACCTGACTGCTCCTCCTGTCAACAGGGGAGGAAGATGTATTGGAGCTATGATTCCAATAGATTTCTGCGTCTGGGCCTTAGGGTATGGGAAGCATAATTAGGACTTGAGAAGCTTTTGGGTTAATGAACTCCCACAAAGCTGGTGCTATTCTTGGAACTGAATGTCTTCTAGTTGGAGACAAGCCCTGACTCAAGGTGGCTAGATCTGTATCATTGCTCAGGAACCTGGGAGATGTACTCAATCACTAGTCCCAGGATTAGAATACTATCCTCAGCATTACCTCAGAATGATTCCTGCCCTTAATTGAGGAAACTTTCTGTTATAATTGTCCTCTTACTTCATTTTATCCATTTCCTCTCTCGCCATCTTGCTAACATTTTGACCCTACTTCTCTGAACATTTTCAGTAAATAGACAGGACAAGATGGGTACTCTAAAGTAAAGAATGGATTCTAGTGGGTTTTAGTGTATAGGAAAGACCAACCCCAGAGATAAAAGCAAACAAGCTTTCCTGACACCCAGAGCTAATGAGGAGGCACAGAAATGTGGTTCTTGATAAAAGGAGTTATCTTAATGATAAGCATTTCATTTAATTAAATAAAATGAATATGTTTTCAGTGCAGGATAGACATGGTGGACTCATTGAGAGCCTTGATATGTCTCTAAAATGACCCTATTTTTTGTACTACCTTTAGAGGCCTCTCTTCTCTGAGATCATTTTGGCAACAACAATCTTTCCCTGGAAAGAAGATGATGTCAGATTCCTGTGCTGGTTACAAGTCCTTCTGGGCAAATTGTTACATATCCCTTAACCTTAATGTCCTCTTCTGCCAAATAGGTACAAATATCCTTTGCACTCGCCAGTTTCCAGAGACTGATGCTATGAGGAGCCGGTGTCAAGAAGTGAGTGCATCATGGTCAAATATTTGACTTTCAAAGGGAGTCAAAAGGACATAAAGTACTTATTTGCTGACTTGGGAGTTTCTTGATGACTATGGAGAAGAGAATCATCTGAACTTACTGAGCTCTGTAAAAGTTAAGAGCTTTTTCAATGGTCCCATAAGCCACTAGCAATTGTGTGAAAATGAGGCTCAATTTTTCCGGGGAAAATGGAATTCATTGATCATCAAGTCTGGAAGAGCTTGGTGACTTGCCTGTGATATTTATTGCATCATTAGGTCTAGCAACATTTAACTGGTGATATTCAATCAGTCTATTTAAACACGACCTTTTATTTCTTCCAGGCTTTGCTTTGTCTGAGAGGCTGTTTATAGTGATATTATTTAAATGTGTTATCTCGGATGGTCTTCTGTAGCAGCTTAAAAGTTTCTTCAGTGCTTACTAGAGAAACAAAACCTTCAACTAATGGTTTGTGAGATGGGACCAAAATAATACATTTGTATAGATTGCCTGGTACACACTTTAGTAAGTGTGATGAGGTAGGGGAGATTTTTGGAGTTTTTTTCACCCTCAAATGCCCCTCAATTCAAGTGCAGTATATAGGAAGATTCTTAATCAGTTCCTTCTTCTCTACCCTCCGCATCTACCCTGGCCCCCCAACACAATATATAATGAGTACAAAGAACAAATGCACACCAAATGCCTCTTGGGACCAAACCCCAGTCATCTCATTTTAGCTATGTTTCTGTTCCAGGTCACACACATTTAGTTCCAAGCCTAAGATTTGACCCAAACCTCGTAAGTGATAACTTTTCTTCCAGAACGTGCTTTGTTGATTCCAATATTAGAACCCATCTATTATAGTCTCAGAATTATATACTTAGGACATAACCTGTTTCATCTCTGACTTCTGAACATGACCCTGTTACATAAGGGCAATATGTTTATAGTGCGTAGAGCAATGAACTTGAAATGAGTCTAGATTCCAAACCCTATTACTCATATTTTAGAGCTGTGCATTTCTTGGCAAATCACTTTATCTCTTTGAGGTTGTTTGCTTAGCCATACAGCTCATAGCTTTAAGATCATTTGTAAATTGAGAAAATTGACTTTTCAATGCTGCTTACCTATATGAGAAATGCTGTCCTGAGCTTGATAGAAAAGAATTCCTAGTCTTCTCAAAGAATGCACTCAATACCAAATTGACTTCAGGTCCCTGAAGAGAGAGAAAAATTCTGGGACACTACCAGTAAGTAGAATAGCCAACACTTTGACCATATACTCATCACTAGCTTACTACATCAGAGGAATTTCATTTGTGGGCAAGATCTGATACTATCACTCTTGGTTATCTCTTTTATGCTGGGATAACTCATTCACTCTATGCTTGTCTAATGTAGGCAAATCCGGATACCTACTCTGATTTCTGTTAACTATTAGCTTAGGAAAATGGGTTTACTTGCTATTTGCTATATGTACTCATTGTAGAGCATGCTTTGTTGGGAAGGTATTGAAGTCTTGAATGTAGAGTTTAATATAATCCTTTTCTGTTTAGCAGTGATTCTCAACCTGTGGGCCATGACCCCTTTGGGGGTCAAATGACCCTTTCACAGGGGTCACCTAAGACCATTGGAAAACACATTTCCAATGGTCTTAGGAACCGAGACACCACTCCTCTATCCATCTCCAGGCGGGTCTGCCCACATGCAGATACTCCCACATACGAGTATTAAAGGGTTGTGGCATTAGGAAAGTTGAGAACCACTGTGTTAAAGGATAATAATTTCAAATTCCACTTGAACATAAATTTTGTTTCCCATAAAATAACAACTTTGGGATCGGATTTAGGGTAGATAGAAATAATTTAAATTCAGTTGCATTTCTCTGAAGAGAGCAGTGTCCTTTCTCTGGGTAGCAATCTCTTGCCTTCCCTTTTGGCAGGAATCAAAGACCTCCTTTGGAAAAGTTTCAGTGGAGGAAACTAGAAATTTTTCTTCATAAGTCCCTGTGAGTCAAATCAAGAAAGACTTACGTCGACACAAAACCTATATGGATAGCATACAGTACCATACCACTCAAATTCTACAATTAAAATAAAGATAGGAATCAGACCTGTGAAATTATTGGTAGAAATAATAGATAAATAATATATAAAAATTAAAAAAAAATAGAAATAATAATTGGTAGAAACTGTTCTAGTATAGTTTGTAAACTTCTCTGTAAATAATAAATACAGAAATCCTTAGATAACTGTGAAGGAAAGTGCTTTATCCTAGGTCTCACATGCAGCAAACATCAGAAGTGAGGCTTGAAACTAAGTTTTCTTGGATTTAATGCCAACTTTAGTACATAATGCTACCACATATAAAATAAGGATAATATCATCTCCCACATTTGGTTGTTGTGAAGCCCAAACAAGATGATTTCTTCAAAGCACTTTTCAAATTTAAACAATATGTAGAGGCAGAGTCAAGATGGTGGAGTAAAGGAATCTGTTGCATTGCCTATACTTGGATCTAGGTTGCAGTCGTTGTAACAGCAAGCACCCTAGCATGCCTAGGGCGGCTACTAGCACAGGTTCTTAGATCTGCTTTTCTAAAGGAAAGCAACTCAAAATGGGTTAACAATCTTACTTTAATCAAACATATCATTTACCTAGTTCAGGAGGAAAAGTCAGCACCCTGAACTTCAGAGAAT
>CM053585.1:10330222-10354104 GCA_028646515.1 Pseudochirops corinnae | reverse complement strand
ATATATATATATATATATATATATATATATATATATATATATATATATATATATATATAACATATCACATCAATTAATCAAGTGTTTTTTTTCTGGCAATGATCATGGGTAGTGGGTGACATAAGTATGCTCATTTTAGAAATCCAGAGACTGAGTCTTAACTTTTTTTTTTCCATTATTTCATTTTTTAAATTTATTTTTAGTTTTCAACATACATTTCCACAAAATTTTGAGTCAAAATTTCCCCCCCATCTTTCCCCTACCCTCAACCACAAGATAGCAAGCCTATTGAATATCCCTTCCCCAAAATTTCTCTCTCTTATATCCTCCCCCATACCCCTTCTAACTTTCTAATAGAGCAAGATGAATTTTTATACTCCAGTGCCTGTATATCTTATTTCCTAATTGTGTGTAAAAAAAAAAAAGTATAAAAAAATTAACATTTGTTTTTAAAACTTGATTTCCACATTCTTCACCTTCTTCCCTTCTCACCCACCCTAACTTGGAAGATAAACAATTCAATATAGGTTGTACATGTGTAGTTACGCAAAACATTTTTGTATTAGTTATACTGTGAATGACTAACTATATTTCCCTCCATCCTATCCTACCATCCCACTTGTTCTATTTTCTACTTTGACTCTGTCTCTTTTCAAATCTATGTGCTTCTAACTACCCTCTCCCCTTATCTGCCTTCCCTTCTATCATCCCCTGTCTTATCCCCTTTCTCCCTACTTTCCTTTAGGTTAAGATACTCAAATGAGTGTGTATGTTATTCCCTCCTTAAGCCAAATTAAATGAGAGTAAGGTTAACTCATTCCTTTTTTGCTTCCTGTTCTTCCCCTCCACTGTAACAGTTTTCTCTTGCCTATTTTATATGAGATAATTTGCCGTATTCTATCTCTCCTTTTCTCCTTCTCTCATTATATTAGTATCTCACCTCTTAATTTTATTTTTAAAATATCATTCCTTCCTATTCAACTGATCCTGTGCCCTCTGTCTATGTGTACATGTACACACATATACACACACCAACATATGTATTTTTACACTCATACACCATCCTATGCATACATATATGCATGCATACATATACACACAGACACATACACATACATAAATACAAAAATATATACACATACCCATATATAATCCCTTCAACTATCCTCATACTAAGAAAAGTCTCATGAGTTACAATCATCTTTTTCTTTCATGCAGGAATGTAAATAATTCAATTTTGATGAGTTCCTTATGATTTCTTTTTTTCTGTTTACCTTCTCATGCTCCTCTTGCTTCTTCTATTTGAAAGTCAAATTTTCTGTTCAGCTCTGTTTTTTGTTTTTTATTTTTTTTATCAAGAATACTTGAAAGTCCGCTATTTCACTGAATGACCATATTTTCCCCTGAAGCATTACACTCAGTTTTGTTGTGTAGGTGATTCTTGGTTTTAATCCTAGCTACTTTGACCTCCAGAATATCATATTCCAAGCCCTTCAATCCCTTAATGTAGAAGCTGCTAGATCTTGTGTTATCCTGATTGCATTTCCACAAAACTCAAATTGTTTCTTCCTGGCAGCTTGAAATATTTTCTCCTTGACCTTGGAATTATGGAATTTGGCTATGATATCCCTAGGAATTTTCTTTTGTTTTGTTTTGTTTTGTTTTGTTTTTCAAGAGGCAATCTGTGAATTCTTTCAATTTATATTTTGCCCTCTGTTTCTAAAACATCAGAGCAATTTTCCTTGAGAATTTCTTGAAGAATGATTTCTAGGTTCTCTTTTTTGATCATGGCTTTCAGGTAGTCCATTAATTTTGAAATTATGTCTCCTATATCTATTTTCCAGGCAAGTTGTTTTCCAATGAGATGTTTCACATTTCCTTCTATTTTTTTCATTTGTTTGGATCTGTGTTATAGTTCCTTGATTTCTCATAAAGTGATTAGATCTCATTTGCTCTAATCTAATTTTGAAGAAATTATTCTCTTCAGTGAGTTTTTTGCATTCCTTTTCTCTCTGGATAATTTGACTTTTTAAGGCATTCTTTTCCTCATTGTTTTATTAGACCTCTTTTGCCATCTGAGTTATTTTATGTTTTAAGGTGTTATTTTCTTCAGTATTTTTTGGAGTCTCCTTTAGCAAGCTGTCGACTTGCTTTTCATGATTTTCTTGCATCATTCTCATTTCTTTTTCCAATTTTTCCTCCACTTCTCTTACTTGATTTTCAAAATCCTTCTTGAGCTCCTCCATGGCTTGTAACCAGCTCATATTTTTCTTGGAGGCTTTTGATGAAGGAGTTCTGACTTTGTTGATCCTTTTTGTCCCCAGAAAAGGATTCTATGGTCTGATAGCTGTTCCTTTGCTTGCTTATCTTGCCAGTGAATTCGTTGACTTATGAGCTCTTTGCCACAGTAGAACTCTACTTCCAGATTGCAGAGACCTATGTCTGAAATGTCTGGGGTTTTCACAGATGTTTTCAGAGCTACCAGAAGGGTATCCTTTCTACAGACACCCCAAGCTCTGGCACACTGGCCACATACTCCACGACCACCACCCAAGACCATGATCCATATCCAATCAGGTCGAAGAAAGAGCAATTTCCCTATAAATCATGGCTTGGTCCCCTATGATCTGTAGTCCAGGTGCTCTAGAGGCAGCCACGTGGCAGCAGCTGCAGCCAGCATGCCTCCACCACATTTTGCCCAAGGGGGCAGTGGCCAGACCATTGTCTCCTGTCACCCAGTTCCAACAGAGTTCTCCACTGACCTTTTACTTTCTCTTTTCTTTTTGTTTATGGGTTGAGATGCCTGGGAACAGCCACAGCAGCTGGTGATTCACTCTCCTGAAGTCTGCTCTTGGCAGTCTTTGCCACAGGTCAGGGCTGTCCCAGATTTGGTCATGAATGGTTTATGCAGGACTGTGCTTGGCTCCCAGCTCAGTGTGATAGGCCTTTACTATAGGCCTACTAAACTGCCTTCATCAGGAGATTTGTTTCTCTCTGTTACTGTGTGGGTTCTGTAATTCTAAAATGTTTTTAGAATCATATTTTACAGGTATTGGAGGTGTTTGGAGCAGGAGCCGTGTGCAGCTCCTGTTTTTACTCCTGAGACTGAGTCTTATACATAGGAAAAGAACTCCCACAAATTATGGATCAATAATGAAATGTGAATTGCTGTATATTTTTAAATGAGCTCTTTAGTTTCTGGAAAAGCAGAATTTAACATGAAACAATTGATAAAAAAGAATCCCTTTGTGCACCAAAACCAAATATCTGTTTACTTACATTGTGTGTTTCATAGGGTAGGTGCTTAATTTCATTGAATTGGTAACCCCCCAAATAAGCAAACAATATTTACTAATGTGAATCTCTACTTGTCTACCATTGATAAGGGTGTTGAGCAACATACTCAGTCTCCCCTAGCCAGTGTATGTCAGAAGCAGGGCTTAAATTCAAGTCATTTTGCTTCCAAGGCCAATACACTACTTACTATGGCATTGTGACTCACATGTTTCTAGTTATTGGCATTAGTGTTATTTTTCCAGTCAGTCCAGTAATAGAGAAATACAATGATTTGGTGGAAAGTTATATAATTTTGGAATCAGTAAGACGTGGGTTCCAGTCCTGTCTCTTTGTTGTTGTCTTTCATTTCTGAAGAAGACCAAAATGATACCACTATGTTAGGGCCAAGATACAGTGTGTCCAATTGTAGTGGATAAATCTAATACAATTTCAGAAGACTTTACTACAGGTAAGGCATAAATAGTGCAAATGAGCATTTGAAATGTGGACGACTCTAAATTTGTGCAGCTCATTTTTCTTTTAAGCTACTGCAATTCTGCTTTGCTAATACAGCACAGCACTTCTCTGATGTTGGCACACCATGCTGGGTGGTCTTGAGCTAGTGTCTCACAATTGATTCCAATATTCTTCAGAGAGACTTTGAAAGTGTCCTTGTATTGTTTTCTTCTGACCTACATGTTAGCACTTGCCTCGAGTGAATTCTCTGTAAAATAATCTTTTAGGCCAGTGGTTCTCAACCTTCCTAATGCCACAACCCTTAAATACCTGTATGTGAGTGTATCTGCATGTGGGCAGACCCACCTGGACACAGATAGAGGAGCGGTGTCTTGGTTCCTAAAACCATTGGAAATATGTTTTTCTGATGGTCTAAGGTGATCCCTGTGAAAGCGTCATTCAACCCCCAAAGGGGTGGTGGCCCACAGGTTGAAAACCACTGTTTTGGGCAATAATATATTTGACATTTAAACAATGTGGTCAGCTCAATGGAGTTATACTCTCCACAATGGAATGTGAATGCTTAGAAGTTCAGCTCAAGAAAGGGCCTCAGTGTTTTATACCTTATCTTGCCATGTAATCTTCAGAATCTTCCTAAGGTAATTCACATGGATGCGATTCAGTTTGTTGGCATGATGCTGATATACTATTCATTTTTCACAGGCATACAACATTGAGGTCAGCGTAACAGTTCCAAAGACATTCAGTTTATTAGTCAGTCTAATACCTCTTTTCTGCCATATTTTCCTTTGCAGTCTCCCAAACACTGAGCTAGCTCTGGCAATGTGTGTGTCAAACAGTCTCCTCATCTTGACTAGATGTTAGCTCTCAGCTTCCATCATTCCTTTTCCATGGTCCCAGCTCCCTCCTGAATCTACCAAACTGTCATCTGGATTCAAAGGCAGGCAGCTCTCAGCTCCTTGTCCAGCTCCTTGTCCAATTCCTCATCAAGTTCCTTGTCCAGTTCCCATTCCATACTGAGGTTCACAGTGTCCAGTCCCCTTCCAGTCCATAGTTCCTTTTTCTGGAAAAACAAAGCTTAACAGAGCCACAATAATATTCACACAAATTGCTGGCACCATCATCAATTCACCATCTGCCTGTAAAATTGACACAGACCAACAAACAAGGTCTGAGAGGTCAACACAAATCATCTGTAAAGTCCCAGGACATCTGAAACTCTCCCCTAGGACTTCTGTAAATAGACAACCAGTGCTCATATTGGTCCAATCAGTCACTGTAAGACACACTGTGACTTGACTCTAGCATAGTCATGTCACTTTAGAACTCTTCAGGAAAAAAGGACAACAATTAACCAACAACTGAGGTACATGAACTCATCCACAGCATTCAGAATTCATCTATTCTCTGTAACTGATGGTTCCATGTATGTAACCAATATGATGGTTCTGACAGGTGGAGAATTTGTGTTCTCTTGTTAATTGTTAGGGCAAAATTAGCACAAGCATCAGAGAATCAATCCATATTTTATTGCATCTCAGGCCCAGAGGCTGCATAAGGTGCAGAATTATCTGTAAACAAAAGAAAAACATCACAGACCAATTCTCCCCCCAGTTTAATCTTGGCTTGTAAATTTTTCAAGTTAAATAATTTACCATCAGTGCACCTTCATGCCATTTTTGTCCTCATTGAGGGTGTCTGACAATATTCCTTCAGAGAGCATTCTAAAAGGCATGGGAGCAAGCTTTCCTTTACTGCACTGGTGATTGGGAAAGAGCAAGAACATCATCCATTATCCAGAACCCAGAGAAGCATGATGTCTTGAAACTGATATATGATACTGATAAACTTCTCTAGGCAACAAAATTCTGTTATACTTCTCTACAAACTCTCTTACACTGACTGCCTGGTGACTACTATAAGCAAGCTACTTAATCCTTCACTGCCCTAGACCACTCAGCAGCATCATGAGTAACACGGAAATTGCCAGCCTGCAATGGTTAAGGGAGTTTCCATACCAGAAGTTTCCTATATTACCTAATAGATCAGAATTTCAAAAAATTTGGTGGTTACAATGATGATCATATTAAGGATGGTGACAAAGTTATCAGATGATTTTTATGAAGTGCTTTTAAGGTTTTCAAAATGTTTTTCTCATAATAACTCAGTGATCAAAATAGTAATAATTTATAGCAATATGGCATTTTCAGGTTGATAATTCACTTTTTTTCATGATACCCATAAGAGGTGGATGGTTCCAGAATTAATGTATATTCATTTTACAAATAACAAAAAAGTCTCATAGAGTTTACATATTCTACTGAAGTCACATAATAAAAGACAAAGAAAAGGACTTGCTCTTGGGTTCCCTGGCTCTAGACCCAGTGTTATGTCATTAACTGTTTGGCTATGACCATTCATCATTGTGACAATAAATATTTATGAAATATCTATAATGTGTCAGGCACTGTGCTAAATGCTGGAGATACAAAGAAAAGTTTAAAAAGCCAGTGTTTTCAAAGAGCCTACATTCTAATGGAGAAGATTTGGGATTAGGAGAAACAGGATCATGGGCCTTATTTATGTAGAATTTGTTATGGAGACCAAAATTAAGTATGCAAGGAAATAGAGAATATGAGCAAATCACCTCCTTTTTAAATCAAAGAAATAAATGAAGAGAAAACCCTCCAGTAAGAAGGAAGGAATTCAATATTCAGGATCCACTTTTCCCTCCCACATCAAACATCTGCCGTCATTTGAGTGAGCAAGTACCCAACTCAATTTTTGTTGATTTGTAGCAGATTGGGTATCAAATAACATTGACAGCAGATGCAGTCATTTGAATAATCGGCAGGGGAATCAAAATTGGTGCTGCTTTTTCCTCTCTGGTGTATCTCAGTGAAATCTGACAGTCTCGATTTGGAAAATTCCGTGGCCATTACCATTTGAGAACATATTGTGGGCAACCTCATTATGTCGATGAATTGAAGAACAAATTAAATCATGCTATTTTGTTGAGCAGACGCCTTCGTGGAGGTAGTTTTGTGTTTGTGTTTTAATAGACAAGGATAATTTCAGCAGTGCCAATATGGATGAGTGGCAAGTCTGTGCGCTCTTTTCTTTTTAATTTTCCAATTTTAAGGAAATAGCAAAGCTATTCAGATTCCCCATATGAGAAAACTTTATACATTTGTAATGGAATCTAGAGAAAAAAAAGCACAATTGAACAGAATAGCCAGGATTTAATGGAAAAGTCATTATTATTTCATCTCTTTCTCCCACTGTTTCTCCCTATTCTTTCTCTTGCTATGTTTCTTTCTTCTTTCTGTCTCTATTACCCCCCCCTTATTTTTCTCTCCCCTCTAACATTAAGTATATATTCTTTCTTCCACAGTAAATTAATTGAATCTGAGAATTGCCTTTTTTCTATCAGGAACAAAGAAAACTCTCTTTTCTAATAAAACTCACTTTAAGTCTTGAAAGTTAAGTTATTTGGGGAATGTGCTGGATTCTCATGTGCATGAATATCCCGTCTTAGACAAGATGTTAACAAACTGAAGAGCAACCAGGAGAACTGGAAGCCATACCACAGAGTAATCAACAAAGGACCTGTTTTTTTTTTGTTGTTGTTGTTGTATTTTTAATGTTGGCAAAAGGAAGGCTCAACAGGGGCAGCTAGGTGGCGCAGTGAGTAGATCACCAGCCCTGGAATCAGGAGGACCTGAGTACAAATCTTAGCTCAGACCCTTAACACTTACAAGCTCTATGTCCTTGGGCAAGTCACTTAACCCCAATTGCCCTGCCCTCCCCCTACAAAAAGAGCCCCCCAAATTCCCCCCCCCCCCAAAAAGAGAGAAGGCTCAGCAGAGACATCATAGCTGCCTTCAAGCTGTCAAATTGAAGACATGTATTCTTCCAGGATTCAGAAGACCATACTAGGAGAAAGGAGTCAAAGTAGAAAAAGGCAAATTCCAAAAGGGCGCAGGATCATGACGTTAGAACTGGCAAGGAGAGAGAGAATTCTGGGAAGATGGTGGAGTAGGTCAGCAAATTCCAAGCTCTCAAAATTTTCTTCCACAAAAGAAATAAAACATCACCTCAGGGCAAACACAGAGTGGTATAAATAAATAAGAGCAGGGGCAGAAGATGAGTCCTTCTGGGACAATGAGAGAGATAAGAAAAATCCTTCAGTAAAATCCGGCCCCTGTGGGACCACTTAAACAAGTGGTAAGCTTTATTTGATAGGGAATGGAAAGTCAGTGAAGACTTTTGAGCTTGGTCAGAGATTTGTTAGGAAGAATCATTTTTCCATAATGTGCATGATGGATGGGAGTTGGGAAATACTGTAGGCCAGGATACCAACTACAGCTACAGTGAGAAAATTTATCAGGGATATATTTAGGATAAGAATTAGAGGAATAGCAATATTACTGAAAAACAAAGGACAGAGGAAGCTTGCCAAGGACATTGGTCCTCCCAGGATATGCCATGAAATTATGTATGCTATTTTGTTTAGAATATATTTTTATTTCATTAAATATTTCCAAATTACATGTAAAATTTTAAACATTCATTTAAAAGATAACTAATTTCAAAATTTTCTCCCTGTCCTACATTCCCCCATCCCATAAGAAGGCAAGTAAAATTATATTAAATTTGCAGATGAAGTCATGCAAAACATTGTTTCCTTATTAGCCATGTTGCAAAAGAAACATGTTCAAAAACTCAAAATAAAAAGTATGTTTCAATCTATTCTCAACGTTCATCATTTCTCTCTCTAGAGAACAGCATTTTTCTTCATCAGTCCTTTGGAATTTTTTTTGAAATATCGTCGTGATCAGAATAGCTAAGTCTTTCACAATTGATCATTGTTATGATATTGTTGCTACTGTGTACCATGATCTCCTCATTTCACTTTCCATCAGTTCATATAAACCTCCCCAGATTTTTCTGACACTATCCTGCTGTCATTTATTACAGCATAATCATATTCTATCACAGCCATGTTGCATAACTTACTTAACCATTCCCCAACTGATGAGCATCCCCTAAATTTCTAATTTTATCACCCCCAAAAAAGCTGCTATAAATAATTTTTGTACATATAGGTCCTTTTCCCTTTTCTTTGATCTATTTGGCATACAGTAGGAGTATTGCTAGATCAAAATGTATGCATAGTTTTATAACCCTTTGGGTACATTTCCAATTATTCTATGGATGCTATTTTCGTATAAAATTTATTAAAAATAAATATTTTGTCTCACGTATAGTATGGTGATGATAGCATTCACAAAATAAAGAAAAATATACATATATTCACATACATAGAAACATATATATATATGTATGTATAGATATGTATAGCTAGGCAGTATAGTGGAGAGAATGCTAGGCATAGAGTCAGAAACGCTCATCTTTCTGAGTTCAAATCTGACTCAGATATTTACTTGCTATGTGACAGTGGGAATGCCATTTAACCTAGTCTCCTTAGAAAGCTGAGATGGCAAATTTAAAGACATATCCCTCTTAAATGTTCACGTGTGTTATTTATGCTCATCCTGTGGTAAAGCCTTCATAGCACATATTGGTCTGATCAGCCACAATCAGACACACTGTACGTTAACCTTGATATCATATTATGTTTGTCCTTTTTGAGCACAAAAGACAAACAATGCATACACATACAAACATACTCATAGATATGTGTACACATGTGTGCATAAACACATATAAAAGTATACACACTAACCTCCAAGCACACAATGCCATGAATTCACTGAACTCTCAGCAAAAACAGCTTTTCTTATTTAAGAAAAAACTTCCACATTATGAATCTTATGACTGTACCATAGAGTTGTTAATATAAATAGTCACTGAGCAACAATTAATAACAGCAAAGATCACTGTGCTGCATTTTTTTTTTTTTAACGTTGACCATTAGCATAGTGGATAGAATACTGGACTTAAGGTCTTACGTTCTAACTGGGTGGCAGCAGGGAAGTTGTTTCATATCGCTCACCTTCAGTTTCCTTATCTATAAAATGGGAATGATAAAAGCACCTACATCATAGAGTTGTTATAAGAGTCAAAAAATATATAGTATAGGATGCATTTTAAATGAAGCTTACGATGCTATATAAAAAGCCAACTATTGGGAGACAGAAAAAGTCTTACAATAGTGAATTAACAGGATGTGAATACTGACGATAAAGCATGGGTAAGAGGGAATCTTCGTGAAAACGGATGGCCAAGAGCAGGGTGGTGCTATTCAAAGAAATAAAAAAAGATAAGAAGAATGGTTTGGGTAAAAAAAAAGAATAAGCACTTATTAAGTACCTTCTGTGTACTAAACACCATGCAACACCCTAAGGAGAAAAATAAAACCATAGATTTGAGGAGTTTATGGTCCACTGGGGAAATGGGATGTATACATACAATACAAGGATATTTTTAAAATTACAATGTTATTTTATTTAGGATGGAGTGGTATAGAGGGTGATCAAAGAAGCCTCCATGTAGGATGTAAACTTTGAAGTAAACTTCTAAAGAAAAATGAGCATTTCTAAAAGATTAAGGGGAAGAATAAGTGCATTCCAGACATAGGAGAGAGTCTATGTAAAGCTACAGAGGTGAGTGATTCAATGGTGTGCATTCAATTTTGTTGCACCAAAGAGTAAGTGGGGGGAGGCAAGGAATAATTCATAAGGAGCCTAGAAAGGAAGATTGGAGATAGTTTATAGAGGACTTCAAATGAAAAAAAAAATGAAGCTTGTTTTTAATCCCAGAGATAAGGAATTGATCAGAAAAACAGAACAGATTTCTACTTGTATCAGCTCTCAGCATGCCTTCTGTTGATTATTTCAATCTGTAGTTTGTTTGTACATAGTTGTTTGAATGTTCTCTCCTTCATTAGACTCTGAACTGTTTTTGGAGCAGAAGCTGTTTTTGTTTGTTTCTTTGCTTTTGGCTCGATTTGTAGCGCCAGAACTTAGCACAGTGCCTAGGACATAACAGATGTACAATAAATGTTTGTTGAAGGAATTAATGGATGTAAGAGCTAAACAGAAAGGTTATTTTTTATAGTTAAAGGACCTGGGTTCAAATAGAGACTCTTTTACCACTTGCTTCTTATATAATCTTGAACCAATTAATTTCCATGTATGGACCTTGGTTTCCTCATTTGTAAAGGTTGGGGGTTGGCATCAATAACTTCTGATATTCCTTTTTACTCCATATTAGGGTTTCCATCATTTATGATTACAAATTCAAAATGCAAAAAGGAGTTTTAGTGCCATTTCCCAAAGGAAAATAATCTGGAATGAGGAGGAACCATTTAATATTATTTCAATTTAAAGGACAGATATGCCTTGAAAATACATTCATGAAGAAATATGCAGAATTTCCTATTTTCTCTTTGAGCATAAAGATTGGCCATACAGATGCATATTCAATAATTTCAGCCCTAAGATGGTTTTATTGAATCATTAACAAAACCATTACTGTCCAACAGTTATTTTGTGTGTGTGAAGAAAATAGTAACAATAAAAACAGAAGGAATACATTGCCCACCAGAAGTGAAAAAAAAAAAAAAAAACTTATTGGCATGGAATATTGCCTAGGAAGAGAATATTAATTATATTCTTCAAATAATTTGAATTCTCATCAATTATAATTCAATTTAAGGCAATTATGGAATAATCAGTGTAAAGAATATACTATTACAATCCCTTGAAAAGGAAATAAGTGTCCTTTGTCAACTTCACAGGGAAAATTCACCAAATATAAATGAACTCCACACGTCAATGGTTTCAAACAGAGCACAGAGTCCTCTTGTGATGGTAATTAAGGGAAATTAACAGAATTGGCTAAGGGTGGGTAAGGCTGATAGGAAAGGAAGAAGAAAATGTTAGAAGGATCATCTCAGAGGAAAAAAAAAAGATTCTTCTTTGTCAAATTAATATTCCAGATTGATGGGAAAGGATATAGGAAAGTTTAATTATACCACATGACTTTGTTTCTGAGTTCTTGGACTCAGTCCTTAAGTCCTTAGTCCTTAAGGACTTATTTGGCATTATTTGTCAAGCTCAGGATTATGATGCATCACGTTGAATCTAACATTTACATGAGATTACATATTATGCTACTATAATGTCTTGCATGTTGGCCAAATGTTGACGCATGATTGAATTTATTTAATGTTTATGTTCTATAGTGTTAATATAAAATCAATTATTAGTGGAAAAGGATTAAGGAAACAGAGCAGTAAAGAACATACTGGAAACACCTACAAGAGTCTTAGGACCACCATATAGCTCATTTATTCTCTGTGCATCTCTTGGGGATCCTTTCCATGAAAATGTTATGAGAAAGTTTGCAAATACACAAAAGGGGGCAGGAGTTAAGTCATAAGGGCTGATGGCAGAGGATGGAAGTAAGAAGGGCTCCCAGAGAGAATGTCTGGAAGCCATCAGGGACCACAAGGCGAGTGACTGAACTTTTAGTGTCAGGAAAAATTAAAATTATAATTCTACTATTTACTGCCTGCCTGACATTGGGCAAACCATTTGGGCCTCAGTTTCTCAATCTAAAAAATAAAGAGGTTGCACTCGATGATTTTAAAAATCTCTTATAAACACGGGTCTTTCATGTTATTAGGATAGTACGGCTAGCTTGCGTTGCCTTGGGAAGGAGAGAGGGAATAATCAGGCATCTTGTGAGCCCCGATCAGGGGCTTTCACTGGGTGCTACTACTCCTATATTCCCAAGCCTTACTGGTGTGCCATGATGACTGAATCTGTATGCTACACAGTTAATGATATCCATTCTTATTTGGGGGCAACTAAGTGCTGCAGTGGATAGAACACCAGGAATGGAGTCAGGGAGACCCAAGTTCAAATCTAGCGGGGTGACCTGGGTATGTCACTTAACCCTGTTTCCTTCTGTTTCCTCATCTATAAAATGAGTTGGAGAAGGAAATGGAAAATTATTTCCATATCCTTGCCAAGAAAACCCCAAATGGGGTCACAAAGAGTCAGAGATGACTGACATGACTGAGCAACAACAATTATTATTTACTTAGTGATCTCTACCTCACCCCAAATTGGGAGGTGGTAAAAAGAAGGCTAGAATATAGAAAATGCTCAGAGAAAATGGAACTGAAGGGAACTCTTGCCTGAAGGATTCATTTGATGCAATTATTCCTTCTACTTCTCCCATCTCGGTGGAATCTATTCACAGGACAAGGAAAGTCTGAAATTTCAGAAAGAGTGAGACTCCTAGACTATGCCAAGGGCATAGTTTTCTCAGAGAATTACAAGGCTTCTAGGGCATCCTGCCCCAAATGGGCTATCCATTATATTTGGTGAAGGCTAGGCTTCTGCAGCATAATGTTGCTGGATGACTCATCAGTGTCACCCACTTAGCTAGAAGGACAGAGAAACAGCAACAATGGTATCATCACATTGTTAGAGTTCCATTTTTCCTTTCTGCATTAGTGAATGAGGATGTGTCTATACAGACAGTCAAGTCCCTAATAATGCAGTCATTTCCCTACAGTTCACCAAAGATGCTTCCCAAATAATGGTGTCTGAATTTCCGTCTAGTGATATTTCAATTGGGAATATCAGAATATTAGTCAGTAGTGTTATGCTGTAGACAAAAGAGTATAATGTAGCAAAAGTATCCATCAAGAAACATTTATCAAGCATCCACTATGGGTCAGGTACTAAATGCTAGGCATACAAAGAAAGACAAAAGACAATCCCCATCTCAAGAAGAACATGATCTAATGATTAAAGAAAGGGGTAAAAAAGGAAAATTGACAGTCTCACTGTAATTTCATGTTGTTTCTGCTGTGGATTGTAAACTTCTTGAGATCAATAATTGCTTTTTGTTTGTTTGTTTGTTTTTAATTTTCTTTATCTAGCACAATCCCTTCTGGCATAGTAGGCACTTCACAAATTCCATTAGGTTTATTGACTGTCTGGGGCATAGAGAACACAAAATATTGTCACTGGTGCTATAGACTACAGTTCTGGGGTATTACCAAATCAGACTAGGTGCAGAGGAGGTTGAAGAGAAATCTCAGCCACTTCCAGTTTTAACCATCATTTCAATGATGATGATTCTCAGATCTACTTATACATCCCTAACCTCTCTGTGGACCTCAACTCTTGTATTTCCAACTGCTTTTCAGACAATTTAAACTGGATGGCCAGTAGACATCTTAAACTCAATATGTCCAAACTTAAACTCATTATTTTTCTCCAGCATATCTCCTTTTCCTTACTTCTCCATTATTGTCAAGGGTACCACAAACCTGCCAATTATTACGTCTCACAACCAACTTGTCGTCCCAAATACCTCACTTTCTCTCATCCTCCATGTCCCATCGATTGCCGTGGTCTATTGCTTTAACTTTTGTAACATCTCTTGCTTATGTCTGTTTCTCTTCTGAAACAGTCACTACCTTGTTATGAATGCTTATTACTTCATTCCTAGACTATCACATTCATCTCCTGGTACATCTCCCTGCATTGAGTGTCTCCCCATCCCACTCCATCCTCCAGAGACCTGTTAACATGATCTTTCTAAAGACCTAGTCTGATCATATCAACCTTTTTCTAGAAAACTCCAGTATCAAATATAAAATTTTCTTTGTCATTCAAAACTATTCATAACTTTACCCAGTCTTCTAAAACCTTACATCTCACAAACATACACACACACACACACACACACACACGCCTCTGCCATGTATTCTGCATTCCAGTGACAGTGGCCTTCTTACTAGGCTTCACACAAAGAACCATTTCCTGACTGAGCATTTTTCTTCAGGCTGCCCTCATGCCTTCAATTCTGTCTTTAACGATGTCTACCTCCTGACCTCTGGCTTCCTTCAAGTCCCAGCTAATATCATACCTTCTACTAAACCCTTCCCTAACTCTCCTTTAAACTAATGGCTTCCTGTTGTTCATTATCTCCTAGGTGACTGTGGTGCGTACATAATTGTCTCGCTGTTGTCTCCCCCATTAGATTGCAAGTTCTTCAAGGGTAGGGACAATCTTTGGTCTTTCATTTTATTCCCAACACTAAGTACCAAATTTTACTTACTGAATATCATTACATAGTAAGATTCCTTCTCTGAATGTGTTTAATAAGATGCTAGATGGGCAATTGTCAGGAAGGTAAAGGGCAAATTTCTGAGAAGGGTGGGATTCCAGTCTTTTGAGTTTCCTTTCAAGCTTAAGAAAATGCAGCACCATGTATTCAATTAAACCAAGACTAATTAAGTGCCTACAAGTGGCCATCATGCCTAATTTTGCCTCTCTCTTTTGCCAAGATATTATAATCATCCACAAACTATAATCCTTTTTGTGGATTCTGGGCAAATTTTCTAGCAGCTTGTTCTCACTTCCTGTCAATCTAAGCTGATTGGGAAGTGAGGAATTCATTAGCAATGCCCATGAGCATGGAGGTGTGTGGTTCATTTTAATTCTAAAATAAAATTAAAACAATGCCTGTCAAGGAAGTCATTTCTTAACCAGCTACTCAGAGCAGAAGTTTACCATTCAGAGCAATGGAGCTTTAATAACAATCTCTTGTTTATAGGTTATTGCTATAATAACAGTCCCCAGAGAAATAATGTCATGGAGACTGAGAGACTTGAACATCTCTGAAAAATGACAACTAGTGTATTGGAAATGGACATCATGCCTTTAATAAAAAATGTCGCGAGGCACCAGAGAAGTAATTCCAGCTCAGATACAATCTTTGAAGTGCCTATTAGTTTTCTGATTGCTGAGCCTATAGGAGGATTACCCTGCAACGTGGAGATATTGTATTTGTCAAAACAGACAGAGCTTTTGGGGAAAAAAATCCACACTCTGACTACAGTATAGTTGACCTAGATTTTTTTAAAGTAAAATAGGTTTATTAAAATAGCAAGAGTGATCTGAGGGATATAGGATTATGTTTTATATGACAGCTTGATGAGCAAAAACTAAATACAGTGAAACATGTTATACTCCATCCCTGGATATTTCACTGCCATGAATTTGTGGGAATAACAATGATTGGCCTTCAGAGCTTGGGACATGCTTTCTGTAAATGATCTCATTTGAACCTTACTGCAATTGTGGAAGCAGATGCTACAGGATAATTATCTCCTTTTACAGAATAGGAAAATGAGGCTCAGATTAGTGAAGTGACTTGACCAGGGACACAAAGTTATTAAATATCAGAGGCCTAATTTGATCCCCCCTTTTTGACTTCTCCCTATTTAGTCTATTCCAAATAATCTTCAATGATGGCTGTGCTGAGGATCTTTCATTCACATAACAAGTAGCATTATTGTTATTGGTGGTGGGGACACTGACAAAAAATCATCTCCATGAAAACTGGGAACGTGCTGTGTTCAAGTACAGGACAAAGAAGCCTCTGGGAAGCTAGGAACCTTGACCTTTGTTTTTCTAAGGATGTACGTGAATGTATACACAGAAATATATATGCACATATATGCATATATACAAACATATGTGAATATATGTGTATGTGTATATATACATATATGTATGAACATATGTATATATGTAATGCTTACTGTATGTGTCTATATGTGTATGCATATAGGTGATGTATGTATATGTGATGTGTGTGTATGTATGTGTATTTATGTGTGTTTATGTGAGTGTGGTGTGTTTATGTATGTGTATGTGTTTTCTGTCTGGCGTTTGTTTTTATGCAGCTAGGTGAATTTGTATATATATTTTTTATTTTTTCAATTGATTTGTTTGTTTACTTTAAGTTTATAAGATTCAGTAGCACAATCCTTGAGTTTCCAATTTTTCTCCCCTCCCTACTTCCCCTCCCCATGGCAGCATGAAATGAAGTATAGGATCTGCAAATACTTTCACACTGTACAATAGTCTGATTGTATAAAAGGGTTGTAACTGATGAAACGAACAGTGGGAAAGAGGAAACAAAACCAAACTTGAAAAAGAAAGAGAGCAGGTAGTTTGCTTCATTCTGCATTTAAACTCTGTTTTTTCTAGATCTTTCTCTGAACATAGACATCTCCTTCCATCCTGAGAATTTGTATATTTCTAATTAGTAGTGCTGGACTTGGAGTCAGGAGCATCTGAATTCTAATCCTGCCTCACACTCTGTATCTGTGGGTCCCTGAAAAAGTTATTGAACCTCTCTCTGGTACAGTTTCCTAGTCTCTAAAACAGGGATAGTAACAACATTTCCCTCTCAGGGCAGTCATGAGACTCAAATGAGATCATGTTTGTGAAGCAATATGCAAACTTTAAAAAGTACTCCCTGAATGTTGACTATTATTATTCCTTTTAATTTCAGCTTTGATAATCCACATTGGATCAAACATTATTTTCCAATATATTTTTGGTCAGTAATGACAACATTATATGTGCTTAGTCATTTCAGTCATGTATGACTCTTTGTGATGTCACTTGAGGTTTTCTTGGCAAAGATTCTAGAGTAGTTTGCAATTTTATTTTCCATGTATTTTTACAGATGAAGCAAACAGGAATAAGTGACTTGTCCAGGGTCACATAGCTAGCTAGCAAGTATCTGAAACTAGATTTGAACGCAGTTCTTCCTGACACCAGGTCTGGTGCTCTATCCACTGCACCTATCCTAGCCCCTATCATAAACTTAGGTATGGAGAACAAAAGCCTTCAACCTTTCAATATACAGAGATGAGGGCTTTACATGATTTTTTTAAAACCTGTATTACATTTTAACTGCATATTAAAAACATTATGTACATTTCAGATGTCCTTATTGAAGAAACATCCTAGCCCTTCTCAATTTCATTCTATACACAGCCATCACTATCCCTGATGACACACATTTCCAATGGAAATCCTCAGGAAGGGTCCTTATTTAGTTAGAGACTGATAAACCTCATCATGAACCCCCAAGTGGAGCCTACTAGATATATGCCATCATAGATGTAGAATTAGAAAAACATCAAAGGGCATCTGGTCCAACCCATCCCATAACTTACAAATGAGGAAAGAGGAATGTGAATGAAGAAGTGAAATAACCTTTCAGTGGTCATATAGGGAGGAGAGGTAGAGTTTGAAGCCAGGTCCTGTGACCCTGACCCTATGACGACAAGAGACTTAGGTCTTTGTCCCTTGGGAACAGACACAGTGTCCATTGGATCCCTCTATATCATCTCCTCTTGGTTCCCTCTAAATCATTTGGCACAATACTAGACACATATCACAAGGATTCAAAACAAAGTTCTTGTTGATTGATTAACATGAGATATTTCAAAGAATGATATTGGGGCAGGGCCCAGGATCTCTCAACTTGAGAGTGGCTGGGATGCCTTGAGTACCATACCTACCCTAAGTAATGGGATTTTGTAGAGATCTACCATTACCCACTCTTGGTTTTTCCCCTTCAGTTTTGCAAAGGGGAACACAAAAGTCCATGCAAAAATGGTTGGCCACTTGGCTAGGTAACTGGCTTAGAATTGTTGAATGGCTTTCATCTGGAGATCAATAATGCTAGTAATGAAAATGTCAACTGACATTTAGAGAAAGCAGTAAAGTTCCCCAAGTGCTTAGACAGTGATTGACCCTAAAGGGTCACCTACAAAACTTTGATTCAAGGAAGCTGATGGAAGAATCCAAAAAGTGGCAGATTCTAAAAAGGAGGTCAGAACACTAAGAGAGAGGGCGATCCTTGGGGAAATGGTGCCAACTTATGTGGGATCTCTAAATCCTTACTCTCCAGCAGCTCAGACATGAAATAAACCATATATGTTTCTCAATTTGAATTTTTTTCAGTCTTTAGAATTTATATCCATGGATTTTCATGCCTACATGAATCAGCAAGCCTTTATTACGCCCTTAATAGGTCAGGCACTGTGCATGAATAGGACAGGTAAATGGTGCAATGTATAGACTGCTGGGCCTAGGCTCATCTTCCTAAATTCAAATCTGACCTTAGTCCCTTACTAGCTGTGTGACCCTGGAAAAGTCACTTAACCCTATTTCCCTCAGTTCCCTCATGTGTAAAATAAGTTTGAAAGGGAAATAGTAAAACACTAAAGTATCTTAGCCAAGAAAACCTCAAATGGGGTCACAAGGAATCAGACACAAATGAAATAACTGAACGATAACAACAAGAACCAATCGGGTCTTCCATTAATGAAAATCAGAGGCCCTCGGCACTCCAAATGGATTTCAACTAGTACTCTAATGAATTATTGGAGTTCAAACTCCATCATTTGTTGGTCAACTCTCTTTCCTCTCTCCACACTTATCTAGGACGATAAAAGGATAAAAATCCTTTCTGTTGTTGTTCAGTAATTTTTAGTCATTTCCAAATCCTCATGGCCTCATTTGGCGTTTTCTCCACAAAGATACTGGAGCAGTTTGCCATTTTCTTCTTCAGCTCATTTTGCAGATAAGGAAACTGAAGCAAACAGATGTACGTGACTTACCTGGAAGCACATAGGTAGTAATGGACTAAGGAAACGTTTGAACTGAGGAAGATGAGTCTTCCTGGCTCTCTATCCACTGTACCATCTGTCTGCACCAGATAAAATTCTTTAGAATGGCTTTTAAAGCCCTTTGTAATCTGACCTTCTTTTAACTTTCCAGACTTCTTATTTCTTCGTTCCCTCCCAGTACTTTGTGATCCAATTATGCCTGGCCTCTTTGCTATTCCTCACACAAGATATTCCACTTCTAAATTTCAGACACAAAACATACCATCTCCAGACTCTATTCATTTTCACTAGCTGTTCCCTATCCCTGTAATTCTCTCTCTACCCATCTCTATTTCCTGGCTTTCTTAGCTTTCTTCAAGTTTCAGCTAAATATCCACATTCTGCAAATAACCTTTCTCAGTCCTTCTTAATCTCAGTTCATTTCCTTTGAAATTACCTCCAACTATCCTCCATTGGTCACCTTTGGATATATTTAGATGTTGTATCCCCATCCACCCTTGAGTTGGTTGGAGGAAAGGACCTGCTTTTGTTTTTTTTGGTTTTGCGTTTCTTTTGTTTTTCATTGCATCCCTAGCACTTAACAAAGTGCCTGACAGCAGGTACTTAATAAATGCTTCTCTTACTTGAGTTGGTTATCAAATGATAGATATATGAAGTTATACTAGACCCATATTTGAGTCATTTCCAGACTGTCAGAATGAGCCAGACTTTGCCTTGCACTGCCAAAACTTTGGAGAATCCTGAGTCACTTTCTTGTCACAAGAAAACATCTGAAGACTTTGGGATTTTAGTGGAGGAAGAATCTCCACTTGGGGGGGGGGGGGGGAGGAGACCTTTAAAATGTAAAACAGCCAAGGAACAGACCAATCATAGAAGAAATAAATTTAATCAATAAGGAATAGATACTACTGATAAGATACACTCAAGAATTCTGCTTTCAATAGTCACTTATGTAAATCCTATTGCCTTTGTTGAACATTAGAGGTTAGTTCATGGTCTATTAAATATGTTTCAAAGGAGGCCTGCAAACTGATTTTGAATACCATCACCATGATGAACAGTAGGCAAATTAATCTTAAAGAATTTCCCTTTTGTTTCATGTACACTCCTCTCCTTCTTCCTAGAACTACTTTTTCCCCCTTAAGTTCCCTTTAGCTGACTGGCATCTCTGAGAGTCATAAGGAAGAAAGTCCCCTCCATCTTGTGTTCTGTCCAGTAATTCTGTTCTCAGAATCCCAGTTTGAGAGCTTTGCATGGAGTTTCTCTGACTATATGACCTCCTTATATCTTAAAAGTTTTGGTGTTGACCTATGATCTACTTCCCTCTCAATTTCTTCCTATACTTTAAATTCCAAATTGAATGACATCTCTTCCAAGAATTCTTCATCAATTCCCATTACTTGGATGTATCGTACATCTATAGCTAAAATGCATCTCACCTCAAAGCTCATCTGTCCTGATATGTCTTGAATTCCACCACCTTATTTCACCAATGAGGAAATGAAGAACTAGAAAGATTAATGGCACTCCAGTGCCACACACAGCATCATACAATATGTTCCAAAAGTCTTTGGACACTTTTAAGCTTTAACAGCTTAAAAGAATTTAAGCTTTAATAACCGGAAAAATAAACAAACAAAAACTGTCCTGAGATTTTTAGGATACCATCTGTATTAAGGTGAAAGAGACCTCAAAGTCAAACTAATACAACCAGCTCATCTTGTAGATGGGGAAAACTGATGAATAGAAAGATCAAGTGACTTACATAAGGTCACACTCAAAATAGTAGTAAACATTATGAAGCACCTATTATGTGCCAGTTACTGTAGTAGGTAATGAAGATTCAAATGTCTAAATAAATAGAGATATAGATAAATCAGTAAGTGGATGAATGAATAAATAGATGAATAAATGAAGTCAATAAATACTAGGGGCTGGATTTGAACAAGGAACCCTCATTTTCAAAGCCAGTGTTCCTTCTTCTGTATCATGATGACTCCATTGCTACCATGTTGGTCTTTGTCTTATTATAATTTCCTGATACATTTTTCTCATGACATTGTATATTATCATTTGAGCTAACGTCCTATCTTGCTAGTAGAGAGTAAGCTTCTTGAGGAGCTGGACCATATTTTATCTACCTCTGCCTAGAATCATTCTGATTTCCTCATTAGCTCTCATTCCGTATATCCAATTTATTGTACGTGGTCTGTGATTTCATCTTTGCAACACCTCTTGAATCTGCCCCTTTCTCCCTCTGCCAGTGCCACTACCAGGGTACAGGCCTTCACCACCTCATTCTTTCATTATGACAATGTCTTGCTCATGGGTTTGCTAGCTCAAGTCTTTCTCCACGTTAATACTTTCTTTCTTCAGCTGCCAAAGTGATTTTCCTAAAGCACAGTTCTGATTATATCACACTAACCCCCACCCCAATGACTCCCTGAATTCCAGTGGTTCACCATTGCTCCCAGGAACAAATACGAAATGCTCTGCTTGGAACACAAAGCCTTTCATATCCCAGCCCCTCCTACCTTCCCAGTCTCTTTACATCTTATGCCGCCTGACACATTCTCTTCAAATTAGTGAAATTGGCCCCTTGGTTGTTCCAAGAACAAAAAATTCCAACCCTCAGCTCTAGGCATTCTCTCTGGCTGTTTCCCATGCCTTGAACTCTCCCTCCTCTTCTCCAATTACTGCCTTCTGTGGCTTCCTTTAAGTCCCAACCACAACTCCACTTTCTATAGGAAGCCCAACTTCTTCTCTGTAAATTATTTCCTATTTATCCTGTATTTAACTTGCTTTATGTCTATGTATTTGTTTACATGTTAGGTTGTATATAAGATCGCAAGTTCCTTGAGGGCAGGGGTTATATTTTGCCTTATTCTGTATCACCAGTGTTTAGAATAGTCCCCAGCACGTAGTGGGCACTTAATAAACGTTTATTGGTCGATAGATTGTCTCAGCCTCAGCCTCTAACACAGAGATCTGTGCACAGTGGATACTTAACAATTGCTTGTTGTAACTATATTCAACTGTCCTTTCCTGAAAGTACAGTCATTTGCTCATTCTGTCTGTTTCTAGCTGAGAAGCAGCAGATAAGGACAAACTAAGCTTTCCATCTCTGCGAGGTGGCAGGCACACAGGCTCTACAGAGATTCTAAAAATAAAATGATTGGAAGAAGTTTTTCAAATAAATGCCTATTTTTCAGCAACAATGATCAATTATCTCAGGAGCAGTGTTTACTCAGAAGCATAATAACTCTTGATTAGAAATGTCATAAACAATAATTAGGCAGCAGCTTCTAGGCTAAGCAGTGTTTAAAATGTACCTGGGATTACTGATGCTGCCATTATCATTTTATTTGTAACATAAATATTTGATACTAGGACCAAAATGTGGGAATCAAAACAATAGCAACCACAATGATGAGGACTGCATGCTGATGGTTGTAAATCTCTAACCCTGCTACATATAAAGTTAAATATCAATTGACATTGTGTGCATTAGGGAAAGCAGATCCACTGGGAAAAGGAAGACTTAGAACCTGGGGCACTTCAAGAAAAATGGTGCCTATTTAAAGATGCTTCCATTAATGTGGAGGGGAGTAGTTTATGTAAATTACAGAATCCTTGAGTTGGAAGGGAATTCAGGGGCCATCTACTTGTTATGTTTTACAATATAAAGTGTACAGGAAAGGAAGTTAGGAGGCCTAAGTTAAGATTCTAGATTTATTCTGTTCTGCAGGTGTAAGCATTATCAGTCAGTGATTCAATAAACATTTATTAAGGACCTTTCCAGGTACTGTGCTAACGGCTGAGAATACAACACAAGATAAAAAGCAATCCCTGACCACAGGGACTTCACAGTCTAATGGGGAAAATGACGTGCAAGTAGCCATATACAGAATGGAAGATCAACAGATGGGAGGACTGGGAATTAAGACGGTTTGCAAAAGGCTTCATTTACAAGGTGAAGCCTGGCTTCATGACTTACAAAACATTCTTAAATTTGCCTCACTGAGGTTTGATTTCCTCATCTGAAAAAAGACACACTTGAAGTGTACAATGCATACATGATTTCTAAGGCCTCTTTAATCCAGAATCCTGCTACACAATGTTTCTACAACCCTGTTAGACAATGAACCCTTACCTAAAATATGAGTGCCATTCTACAAGTATCTGTTATGTGTCTACTATATGTAAGCTGTAATACCAGGTGGCAGGGACAGTAGCTAAAGCAGCAGCAGCAAGAGAAACAGTAACAGCAGCAGTAGTACTTATAGTAGTGGCAGTAGTAGTAGTAGTAGTAGTAGTAGTAGTAGTAGTAGTAGCAATAGTACTAATAGTAGTAGTAGTGGTAGTAGTAGTGATAGTGGTAGTAGTAGTAGTAGTAGTAGTGGTGGTGGTGATGGTAGTAGTAGTAGTCGTCATTGTCGTAGTAGTAGTAGTACTAGTAGTAGTAGTAGTGGTAGTAGTAGTGGTAGTGGTAGTAGTAGTAGTAGTAGTGGTGGTGATGGTAGTAGTAGTAGTCATAGTAGTAGTAGTCATAGTAGTAGTAGAAGTACTTGTAGTAATAGTAGTAGTAGTAGTAGTAGCAATAGTACTAATAGTAGTAGTAGTGGTAGTAGTAGTG
>CM053585.1:10312094-10329722 GCA_028646515.1 Pseudochirops corinnae | reverse complement strand
AACTACATCCAACTGGAACTTGAGATACACAGGCACTGTGGTTGGGAGATCCATCCTGCCCTACCGAAAAGTCACATAGGAGAGAATAGACTGGGGGAGGGGGGACACACTGGGATGGCTGTTTTGCAGTGGTGGGTGGGGAAAAGAGGGGGAGAAAATATGTAACTCAAAATCTTGTGGAAATGAATGATGCAAACTAAAATAAAATTTAAAAAATAAATAAATAATATTTAAAAAAAACATTAAAAAAAACCTTAAAGTTAAAAAAAAAAGGAAATAAAAAAGAGAAACACAAAATGATTCTTGTCCTTCAGAACTCTCATTCTATGGAAACAAAATAATATAAGGCAAAGAAGTCAATGCCAAAGTATTGTGTTAAAAGGAGAAGCTCTACCTAGTAAGGGGAATTAGGAAAGACCATTTGTAAAAGGCACCATGATCATTTTTTTCATGAATGGGATGGAGGGTTTGTAAGAACAATGCAATATTCACAATCCCTATGGTGACTTTAGATATTCTGCTTTAGTTATTAATCACAAAATGTAACAGGCTCTCTACACAGGGCACACAGCCAGAACATTTATTCAGATACCAGAAAACTGAGTCCCAAAACCAGAAAGTCAAAGCCATCACAGTAGCTATGGAGTTGGCACACATAGTTAATGCAGTAAACACTCACTTTCTCAAGCCTAAAAAACAAAGCAGGCTGCCTCAGGCAAAGATCCTCCTGTACTCACTCATGGTAACTGCTCAGCCTCCACACAGCTTGCTCCCAGTAGCACTGTACCCTCACATCCTTCCCCCTCCCCACCACAGTGCCCATTCCTGGTATTCCTCAGCAGAAATTCTGACTGGCTCTCAGAAGAAGTTCATGCTGCTACTACCACCACTGATTCCAGTCACCATGCCAGCTCCATCTCCTTCCTGTCCCACCCCTTCCTGCTAAGTTAGCAAGTTCAAGAGGCATGGTAGATCTTCTAATCTTATTACCATTATAGGTTACAAAAAAAAGGAAATAAGGTCAGGGTGGGGAACTTTCCTGGCATGGAGGAGAGCAGGTACCAAGGCTATGGGAAAGAATAAATACCACATTTTATCAGGAAACACAAGAGAAGAGGTCAAGAATGGGAATATGTAACTGAATAATTATGTGAAAACATCTAGGGCTTTTGGAGAATCAAAAATGCAAAATAAGTAAAATTTATGACTGGCTACTCAGAAAAAATAATATCAACATGTCCTGAATGAGTAAAGTGACATTCCCAAAGTCTTCTGTCCTAGACAAACCATGTAGACACAGGTCCAGATTTAGATACCACAGTTTAGAGAGGATCCAGAGAGGCTGAAGTGTGTCTTAAAGAGCCTTACCAGTATGGAGAAAGTAGGGAGGACACATAGCATCTACTGTTCTTGTCATCTGAGAAATTTTCAAAGATGTTTTGCCTGGAGAAAAAATGACTGGTGAAGCGGTCTAAGAGTATGGGAAAAAGTTGAATCTTTTTAGATTTGGCATCAGAGGCTGGATGAGAAAGAGCTTGCTCTATCAGAGGTTCCTGAACTTATTTGGCCTACCACACCCCCCCTTTAAAAATTATTTAAAATTAAATATTTAATAATTAAATAATTAAAATGTAAAATTTAAAAATTTAAAAATTATTCCCCCAAATCTACCATCTTTAACCTTTTAATGTTTTGTTTTGTTTTTCAATTTACATCATTTCCAAAAAATACTGCCCCCTAGATTGTTCCAGCACCCCCTCAGGGGATGGTATTGCCCACTTTGGAAACCTATGGTTAGGGGAAAAGTGACATATTTGAAGTCAGGAGATTCTGATTTTGTGTTCCACTGATTGCCACCTGTGACACTTGTTATTAATTGTTGATTTTCAGTCATGTCCAATTCTTTGTGACCCATTTTCTGATTTCTTGACAGAGATACTGGAGTGGTTTGTCATTTTCTTCTCCAGCTAATTTTTTATAGATGAGGAAACTGAGGAAAACCAGGTGAAGTGACTTGCCATATAGCTAGTGCCTGAGGCTAGATTTGTACTCAGGAAGGTGAATCTTCCTGATTCCAAGCCTGACACTCTATCTGCTTTGCCACATAATTGTTTGCCTATGACACTAAGCTGGGACAAATGTGTGACTAACCTATAGTACTTTCTCCTCACCAGGGTGGGCTGCTGCTGTGCATGAATACTGTTCAGTTACTGGTATGGGATGAACAGGGCACTCAGTGCCCAAATCATGGCTGGCTCACCTTGTCTAAGCAAATAGATCAGCCGCTGGACACAACATCTTCGCTTGGGTAACTACAGTCTTATATCACCTTAAACCATGGTCCCAGTGGAATGGTACTACACTCTCCTCTGCTAAAGTGATGCTATGTGGACTCCTTAATTAACAACAAAGATAGAAAGCCTAGGATTGAGAGAAGTCTTCCTCCCCCACCCGGAGGAGGACTTCTCTCAGTCTTAGGCTTCGCATCTTTTTTTTTTTTTTCACAGCATTTGCAGAAGTCTAGACTCTCTTATTCTCCATCTTTCTGTTTCAAAGTTTGCTTTACTCAGTTATGGACCCCACCATTACTTATGATGATAAGGGATTTCCTAGACTCCTGCTGAGTTTCATGCAGATGTGTAATTAGGAATAAATGTGATGTGTATTGTGTGATTTGTTCTTTCTTTTTTTCCCCTTCTCTCTGAACTTTATCTTTGCTACATCTCAATAGAGCAGATTATTTTGTTACAAGAAGGGAGGAAGGAAGGAAGGAAGAAAGGAAGGGAGGGAGGAAGGAAGGAAGGAAGCCTATGAGCAAATGCTGTTGTCCTTCCCATTTTACAGATCAGAATACTGAGGTTCAGAGGCTCCAAACTGTTCCCTGCCTACCGTCACATTAAGTTCCTGAGGTCCAGATGTCACTTTTGACGGGACAGTCAATGGAAAACCCAGAAGCTTCTGCTTCTTGTTTATGAACCTTAATCAGTTGTAGGCTGACCCACATTACCTATCTGAAAATAAGGTTTTGTTTGTTTTTGTTTGTTTTTTTAAGGCAGGGACGTGTTTTTTTTTTTTTTTAATTTTCTTCTATTTGTATCCACAGGGTTTAGTTCAGTGCCTCGAAAATACCAAATACTTAATAAGTACCCTGTTTTGAGCATTTATTTACTTGTGCAAAGTCACGAAGCTAATGAACATCTAAGGCAGGATTGGAACCCACATGATTTTGAAACCAATTCTCAGTTGCATGTGTGGTAACTAACAAAGGGTGTGAATTGTTTTTCTCAGTGTGAGACATGAGATTCCTTTCTTAGTGACTCCCTAAAACCACACAGGTGTGCTCATCAGTTATTTATTTAATTGAATATCTTGAAAATGGTCCTTCATAAATTGGCTATAAAAAGATATCTGTAGGAAAATTCGACCCATATGAGCTCTATCACACAAATACTGTGTGCATGGAAATGTTCATGAAGGATTATATTTTTAGCTGAACCGATATTTTGTCTAATGTTTTCTCACCATTCTCTTCTGCAACATGTTGAGATAATTTAAAAGTTTTCAGCTGAAATTGGTTTCAGGCTCTGACACTTAAAAAAAGTTTTTCTTAAGTGTTATTTATTATAAATTTAGACTATTTTCCTTAATACCTGTTTATTTTTGGTCCAGTGAAAAGGAGCCAGGATTTGGAAAAAAAAAGAGTTCTTACAGTTCCTTACCCCTTGCTCTACCCCCAACCCCAGGGATGAGTGCCTTTCTCTAGAAGATAACTTCCCTTCTGCTTAGAAATTCTCTTGCATGTACACAGATCTATGTGTATATGTGTGTACATGCATCTCCATGCACACATGTACATATACACATACCACACATGCATATTGTATATGTTTTATTATATTTCTATTTATTTTGCTAAAAATTTTCAAATTACATTTTAATCTGGTTACCTGAGATTGTCACAGGCCAAATGCTTGACACCTCTGGACTAGATGACCTCAGAGGCTTCTTCTGGCTCTCTATAAATCTCATGTAATATAATGTGTTGCAAATTGACATTGTTTTTATATGCCAATCTTTATTTATTTCATTTATTTTTGCCTTTTGGAGGGGGGAAGGCAGGGCAATTGGGGTTAAATGACTTGCCCAAGGTCACACAGCTGGTCTCGTGTTAAGTATTTGAGGCTAGATTTGAATTTAGTTCCTCCTGACTCCAGGGCCCATGCTCTATTCACTGCACCACCTAGCTGCCCCCTATATGTCAATATTTCAATGCATTAATGGCTCTGTGGTATTATTGACGTGAGTAAACACTCAATCCAGCAGTATATTTCTTAATTCATCCTTGCCTTCTCATCATTTTGAATTCAAATTAAATGAAGTCAGTTCAGCAAACATTTATTAAACATATTACTGTGAGCCAGGCATGGTATTAGATGGTGGGATCATAGAACCAATAGTGGAATGGTCCCTGCTTCTAAGAGTCTTGAATTTCCCTGGTGGGGTTGGGGACAAAATGCATGTGAGCACAGAAATACAAAACATATAGAAAATAAAGCACATTAATTATGAGAGGGAACAAGAATAAATAATTGCTGAGAGAAAAAGGATCTCTTTGACTCTTGTCAGAGTTTTGCCAGAAATCCTCCATAGGGAGTTATCTTTCTGTGCTGGATGTTCTCTTCAAGGTTTCATACCATCACATGTGCGCCAGTACAGTATCGGGGCTTGGCATCTCTTATCCCTCACTGTTAGAGTATGACCCAGTCACTGCCTTTTCTAATCCTTCATTTTCCGATAACTTCTTTTATACGGTTTTGAGAACATGGTAAATCATTAATTATATGTTGCATTCATCATATGCTTTTCCTGAGCCTTTTAAGGGGTCTCCTATTTCAGTTTCCTGGAAGGTATAATATTCTGCAATTAATAATGATGTAACATCAATGGAATAATATTGGCATCTGTGGGATCATCTGCCTGGTTGCAGCCCTCGTCACTTTTTCTATGAACTGCTGAGAAGACTCCCAGTTGGTCTCTCCTCTTTCATTCTTTGTCCTCACCAGACATTTTCTTCGTAGCCGGCAACATAATATCCTTAAGGAACAGATCTAACCTTGTAACTTCCCTGATCAAGACAGGAAAATGTCTCCCAATTCCTTAGCTTGGTGTTTAAAATAACTCAAGATCTAATCAGTGTACCTTTCCAGACGCTAAATAATACTCACCTTTTTTCCATGTTATGTTAAATCCAAAAATGATCTCTTTATTGTTTTCAGAACATGACATTCAGCATCTCATCTTCATGACTTTACACAGATTTTTCCTTTTGCCTAGAACTCACTCTTATTTTTTCTCTTTAAATTCTTTCTAAGTTTGGCTTAACTTTTTAGCTTCTTTCCAAGATTCAGGTACAATGTCCAGGAGGGAGTTTCTTCTGGTCTCCTTAATTGCAAATGATCTGTGTTATCTATCTATCTATCTATCCATCTATCTATCGATCTATCTATCTATCTATCTATCTATCTATCTAATGTTTATATGTATACATATACATATATGTGTATGCATATGTACATATGTATATCGTATACATACAATGTAACATATAGGTATAGATATGTGTGCATGTCAGAAATTTATTTATCTGTTGATATACTAGATTGCCCTAGAGAATATAAGTCCAATAAGGCCAGAGATTTCAAAAAACTAATTAATTAATTAATTAATTTTTAGTTTTCAATGTTCACTTTTATAAGATTTTGAGTTCTAAATTTCCTCCCTTCCTCCACTCTTCCCTCCCTAAGACAGCATGCAGTCTGATATAGTCTGATGCCACACTGTAAGGACATCAATTATCTGGTGAGTATATGGAAGACTGCCAAGATGTTCAGGATCTTGAAGCCCTTGCCATACATACATGTATGATCATAATAAACATATTTCTACATCAGTCATGTTGTGAAAGAAGAATCAGAACCAAAAAGAAAAACCATGAGAAACAACAAAAAAATTAAAAAAGGAGAAAATAGTATGTGTCAATTTGCATTCAACCTTCACAGTTCTTTCTCTGGATATAGATAGTATTTTCAATCTTGAGTCTTTTGAAATTGTCTTGGATCATTGCATTGCTCAGAAAGAGCTAAGGCTAACAAAGTTGGCCATTGTACAATGTTGCAGTTACTGTGCACAATGTTCTCCTGGTTCTGTTAACTTCACTCAGCATCAATTCATGTAAGTCTTTCCAGGTTTTTCTGATGTCTGCCTACTCAACATTTCTTATGGAACAGTATTATTTCATTACATTCATATACCAGATTGCTCAATTAAAAAGCATTTCCTCAATTTCCCATTCTTTGCCATCATAAAAAGAGCTGCTATAAATACTTTTGTAAGTGTGGGTCATTTTCAGGGATTGTTTTTAAAAGAAGGGTAGTTCAAGCCTCAGGACTATTACATATTCTTCTTTAAATTTGGGTTGCTTTGGTCAAATAATTACCTAGTAGCCAGATATCATGTGACAAGGTTTTCTGTGCTTAGCTGAACTGGTCCAATATTTAGAATATCAATCAATCAATTAATCCATATGCCAAGCCTATATGATGAGGTAGAACCAAGAGTTATGTGCTTTCAGGGACAGCTAGCTTCTTCTGATGATAATGAGAATTTAGGTGACCCTCATGTATTCTACTCATACCAAATATAAACACTTACATTCAGTGATTGGTGCCACACTGTAAGGACATCAATTATCTGGTGAGTATATGGAGGACTGCCAAGATGTTCAGGATCTTGAAGCCCTTGCCATAAGAGGATTGTCTCAGGAACTGGGAGTGTTTAGACAATGGAAGAGAAGATGAAAGGGAGATACAATAACTGTCTTCAAGTATTTGAGGAGCTAGCATGTAAAAGGTGCAGGTTGGGAAGGGGATCCTTTGGCTGCATGTCAGGAAAACCCTCATGCCAAGGAACTGTTACCTGCTATTCCTGCTAAGTATTTGATCACATATGTCTTCTCAGATTCCTTTGCTGGAGGAGATCATTCCCACTAACTGGAAATATCCCCTAGGGCTCTATCCCAGGTATTCTTATCTTCCCCTTTTCCATTATTTCTTTCATTATCTCATCCTCTAAATTTAATTATCATCTTAATGCAATAATTCTTAAATTTACTTATCTAGCCCTGTTCTCTCAGTTGGCCTTCAGTCTCACATCTCCAATTGCTCATTGGAATGACAGCTGGAACAGGATGTCCCGTAGACATCTTAAAACCAACCTGCTAAAAAGGAGCTCATTGTCTTTCCCCTTAAATCCTCTGTTCTTTCTTATGTGTCTAGTTCTATACAGGATGTCACCATCCTCCCAGTCACCCAGGATGACATCCTAGGTGCCTCTATTGACTTCTCCTTCTCTATCATTTCCTATCCTCATTTCCATTCAGTTGCCAAGGTCTGTGAGTGTTATCTTTATAACATTTGTCACGTGTGCCCCTTCTCTCCTCTGATACTCCTACCACTCTGGTGCAGACCCCCATTACCTCATATCAAAAATATTGTGATAGCTTACTTGTTACTCTTCATGTTACACATCTCTGCCATCTTAAGACTATCCGTCACTAAACTAGCAAAGTGGTTCTTAAATCTCAGACCTGACCATATTCTCTTCCTATTCAATCAATATTAATGACCTTCCACCACTTCTAAGATGTTTTTTAATACTACACTTGGTGTTCAAAGCCTGTCATAGCTCCCTTCCAATCTTTCTAGTCTTTATACACTGTCAACAGCTCTCTGCCATTAACCTTTGTGACCCAGAAATGCCAGCCTCCTGGCTATTCCTCATTAAAAAAAATAACTTTGTCAATACTGGGTATTTTCACTGGCTTTCTTCCATGCCCGAAATGCTCCCCCTTCTCATCACTTGGTTTTCCTTGGTTCCTTCAATTCCCATGGAAAATCTTACCTTCTCTAGGAAGACTTTCCTGACTCCCCTTAATCCTAGTGCTTTCCTACCTTGATCATTGTTGGTTCACCCAGTACAAATCTTCTTTGTATATAGTTACCCACACATTATCTTCCCCGTTAGATTTTGAGATCTTTGAAGGCAGGGACTGTCTTCTTGCTTTTCTGTCCACAATGCTTAATAGAGTACCTGGTATGTAATAGAAACTTAGAATAATTTATTGACTTGCTTTAAATGAAGCTATTCAGAATCATAACGGACACCCTACAAAGTTAGAGGTTTTCCAACAAAGTCTGAAGAATCTCTTAAAATAGAATTTCTTTTTCAAGCATGAATAGGTCTTAATGGCTCTTATGGTCCCTTCCAACTCTGAAGGTCTATGGTCACATCCACGCTAGAGCAAATTACCTGAGTTGGACTTCTTGGGAGGATCTCCTTTGTTTTCATTGTTGTAGCTGAATAAGATGCATTTCTTCAATATGCTTAATCAAATTTGATTTTTCTTCAGTTTAATTGAATATGATAGTCTAATGCTCTATAAAACTTGTTTTAAAATGGCCTGAAAATAAGAAACTCAGCTCCTCACTACCAAAAATAGTATCAAGAATATAAAACATACTTAATATAGTACATGACACCATTCAGAAACTGAGAGGGTCAGTTCCTGACTGTGGAGGGAATAATCTCAAGAGGTTAACCCAAAGGCGTCTGTAATTTCCCTGTAATCATTCATTTTGGAAACAGGATAATCAGAAGCCTTTATTAATGATAAAAGCCAGGAAGCAGCAGATAATTAGGACTGTCCAAATAGAGATGTCTGTGCCCTAACAGACTCAATTCCATTGGGATTCTCCTCCTTCACATCTTCATTTTTCTGTCACAAAGTTGATGATGGTTATAATGACGATGGTGATGATGATGATGGTGATGAGGAGGAGGAGGAGAATGGTACCTGATATTTATATACTTTGAGATTGAGAGTGTTTATGAAAATTATCTCATCAGATACTCAAAATAAACTTATGAAGTCGCTATTGAAAATCTTTTCATTTTTTTTAGATTGGAATATTGAGGCTCAGATCACTCCAATCATTTCCCCTGTGTCACATGACATGATAGAAGCAAGTCTGCCAAGGCTAAATTCAGCATTCAGATTGCCAGATCCCTTTTCAATTTGTTCAGTGGAGATAGAAAGGGCAAGAGCAATCATGAAATGGAACCAAACAATATGACAGCCATCATTTAATTCACACAAAATGGGAAAAACCTGCTCTGAATCCAAGTAAGTGTCCTTGTATGCAGACATTTAAATTGGATTGACTTTCTAGGTCTAGAAATAAAAATAATAATAGTAAAGAAAGGAAAATGGTTCTCAGCTTCCCTGTGAGCATTCAGGCTAACAAACAGCAGATAAAAGAAATACATCATCTACTCTAGCAAAAACACACAAAGCACTCTCACCTATGCCATAAATTATCAAGTCATGTTTCTTCCCTTTTTGGTGGTTCTCAATCTCCCCAGGCTCTATACAGTCTTCAAAATTTGTACTACACACCTCTAGATTTGTAGTACCTGTTAAAGTCAGCTCTATACCAGAAAAGAATTAAATTGTGTTTAGTAAATAAAGCAACTCTATCCCAAGAGAACTCCACCTTTCATCTTGAATTTAATCAATTAGAATCACTATGTAGAGGCTGACTCACATCCACAAAGGGCAAACACTTGAGATGAGTGGAAGGCAAGTAACCCCCCTTTTCCAAGACCTGTGCTGTTCATCAACTCACAGTTTCAGTGAATGACAGTGTCTAGGCTTGTTCTTTGAAATCACGAATTTCTCCTTTGATGCTTCCCAACTCCAGCTCTTTCTTGGTATAGAAAATTCTTTGTCCTCAAGGCCACCCAAAGCAGAAAGCTCAAGAGCATAAGCCTTGACCCAGGAACTCCCTCACATGGGTCCTCTTCACCTGATTCAGTCATCAGTCCATGGATCTAATTCCCTGGTGCACATGATTTCCTAGTGCAGCAGTGGCAAGGGCTGCTGTTTTGCTAAGTAGTCTTGGTGGGCATATAGTGTTCTTCTAATCCACCTCCTCAAACCCTGCCTTTTGGATTCCCTTGACTCCTTCCCTGTGGAAGAGTGCTTTAACTTTCAAACTGGGCTTAAGAAAATAATAGGAAGCAAAATGCTGAAGAATCTGCTTGTTTCTAATATGAGCTCAGCTTGTCACAGGCCCACAGCCAAATGCCTTACATAGTGAGACCTGGGTACTTGTTCAATCTCATCTTTCGCAAGTCATAAAAGTGCATCCATAATTTTCTTTTGTTCAGCGTCAGGTTTCCAGCCACTCTGGCAAAATAGCCCAGCTGTAAATCTCCCTCTCTCTCTCTTTTCCCTTGTGCTACCTTAGGGGCCCACTCAACTGCTTTGATCAAGGATATTTATAGATCGTCATTAACCATGTTTATCATACTTATAGGACAAGGTAAGCAGAAAGATAAACAGACTTTTTAAGAAACGGGTAAGTTTCCTGGAAATAGACACATGCCCTCTCAGGAGAGGGAGAACGGGAGGAAAGATTTGGGAATAATATGGGAAAACAGTCACTACCTTGTGACTCTGAAGTCTTGGGATATGTGGTATCAGGAGATGAAAGAATGACAAAATTCCTTCCCACCAAGCCTGTTGTCCCTGGTGTAATATAGGAAAAGTAGCTTTATTTCCAGAGTCTGGCTCTAAGCATATTATCAATGGTAGAGATTCTTTGTTACCATCAGCTATCATGGATTCCAACTCTGCTCCGTATTGGGGCAATTCTTGCCCTTGGCCATCTTATAATATCTGTCTTCTTCTGCTGCCCTCTCTCCTGGCTCTTGAGATGAGAGGCTGCAGTTTCCATAGTCCTTTAGGTTGGAAGGCTGGTTCTATGACACATTTCAGCCATTTGATCTCCCTTCCTTCCCCCCAGTTTCCAGTTTAGGGTAGTAGACTCCTGGAGTCTAGGGTGGGCCAATCACGGATGAAATACTTGGATATCTTTGCCCCTTAGACAACAGACCTTTGTCTCCCCACTGACCTAATCTTTATGGGAGGCCCAAGGCGATGTGTGCTACTTAAGTTAGGCAATGTGGGTGTTTAGGCTTCATTCCAGGGGATCACAACTACATATATTCTATCAATTTATCTTTTCTTCAGAGAGATTTTCTTCTCTCTGCACCCCTGTGTTTCTGTCCTCCCTTTAAAAGCAAAGTCTAAAAGCTAAGCATACATATGGGTATCCAAAAATTATCCTCAATTTCTTGTCAATAGAGAAACCCAGGGGGAAAACCAAAAGAAAACAGGACAATTAAGGTCCTTAACAAGGACTTAATGGGGTTAATATCAATGCCAGAACAAAGTTTTCACCACTGTTAATGGTGGTAGAACACAGTGAAGGCCTTTGAATTTTCTATAGAAAGTATTATGGTCTCTGAAATGACTCAGCCTAGTCCTGTGATAGTTTAGGTCGGACATTGGAATGAAAACCGAGGGCAGCATAGTAAAATGGATCGAGATATGGCCTTTAAAAGCAAGAAAACCTAGGCTTACATCATATCTCTGACAAATGCTATCTGTACGACTCTGGACAGCCCCTTTTTTTAGGAAATACTCTAACATCAAACATTATTAGAAAAAAAAGTGCTGACCTGTGTTGGTAGAAAGCATTTCTAAACTAGAATTTCAGTATATCAAGGAAATCACAGGTCAATGCCCTATCTCTTTCCTTTGGAATGAAAGAAGTACATGGAATGTGGATCATATAAGAGTCAACAAAAGGAGGTTGACTCAGTTATAGCATAGAAAATGTAGAAAACAAAGATTTAGAACTTACAAGAAATTGACTGGTCAGCATGTCAGGATGTTGTAACTCTCCATGCCATTGAACTGCCTCCTGCCAAGTTGGAAGGGCACTGAATCCATTTGGGTAGATTTTTATCCTTTTGGGTGAACAGGAAGCCAAATAAATCTTGTTCATTACTGTTAACAGTAGGTCTTGAGGTCTGCCTCCCTGGGCCAGTCAAAACTTGGGGATAACTTCCTTCTTGTTTGGGAGAAAATTAATCGACAGGGTAATGGTGGGAGGGAAGGGCCTTGATCGTGAACTTATCCCAAAAAGACATCATAAACACTTGAATGAAATCCAAAGTTGATGTTTGAGTGTACTCATTGTATTAATTTCCAAGATGAAATATTTTCTCTGAGCTTAGTAATGTTAACAGCAACCATTTGCAAAACACTTTAAGGTTTGTAGAGAAATTTTAAACCTCCTTTCATTTTACAGATGGAGAAACAGAATCAGACAGAAATAAAATGCCTTGCCCAAGGTCACAAAACTAGTAAGTATTAGGAGCAGGATACAAACTCCTATCTCCCTGAATCCTGGTCCAGTGCTCTATCTGCTACATGGCCCAGCCATTTCAAGGATCTTTTTCTCCTTGTAGTTCTTTAGGAAGAAGCTGAATGATCAGTTAGCAGGTATGGTATAGATGGGATTGCTTTCATATGCAGACCAGATTATATGCCTTCTGAAATTCCTTCTGTCTCTCAAATTCTTTGATTCTTTGGTCACTAAGTCCACCCATCATGGGATTATTAAATCATACATGTAAAACCAGAAAGAACTTCAGTCTGCCTGTGTTCCAAGCTTTTAATTTGACAAATGTAGAAACTGAGGCCCAGATAATTGATGATGCTGTCCAAGGTCACAAAGGTATTAAACATCAGAAGGAAGATTATATTCCTAGCCTTCTGGCTTTGAAGGTAGAGCTCTTTCCACTCCAACATCATAAAAAATTGAAAAGTCTCTAACTGCTTTACTTGTGGTATGGTATAGTGGGGAAGAACAGTCATTTGAAAGCAGGAGAAATAGGTACAAATCGCAGATTTGTGACTTATTAGCAGTGTGACTCTGGGAAAGTCTCTTCTTCAGACTTCCATGACATGAACAATATTTTTAATGTTATACTAAAACCCTTTTCCACTCTGTATGACACCTCCCTTCTGGTCTCAGAAATGTGTGTATCCCCTTGCGCTCACGGACGGTCAGAAAGATGGGGTAGATTTTGATTTTTTTGGAGAAGGAGGGCTCTTCATGTATATTCAAGCTATCCTTTATCCCCTGCACTATTTTCCCCTGTCTTTCTTCCGCCTGCCTCTGCAGGGAGTACTTTAGTAGAATTTATGCGCCTGTTAGTTATAATATTTATGAAAGGTTTTGAATTTTCTCCAAGTGGTAGGAAAGAGAGATCAAGGGAGACCTTTCATAAAGGCAGCAAAGGGTAATTTCTAGTTAAAGGTTTCTGATGATGAATTATACTTTGAAGATTTACTTTTCTTCTAGAACTTGCATGACTTTTTTTTTTCCCTCTACCATAGCTACTGAACTGCTCCTCACCCCACACCACCTCTGAACCTAGCTTCTTGGGGCAAAGTAGGCCATTCCTCCCCTACTGTCAGTCTTGGTTAGCCATCACCTGCACTGTTTTGGATAATACTGTGTGTCCCCCTGAGTTCTAGTTCAGGCACTGAAGATAGTGGACTGAAGCTAATTAGTATTGATGAATTCAGCAACAGGAAGGAGGGTTGCAAAGTTTAAATGGAGCTCTCCAAACAAGTCAGTACTCATGAGCAAAGGAGAAAACACAGTGGGGTTTTTTCAGGTCTCGGGTTAGAACAACAATCGCCTACCTTGCCTTTTTCTGCTGTACTGTATTTACATACATAGCCTTAGACTTCCATTATTTATCTTCCATACAAAACCATTTCCAGGACTTTCAGGGAGTGAATTTCCAAGTCCTTGGAGCCTATTAGCCAAGAATAAGCTTGTTTCATTATATGCCTAAGTTTTAAAGAGGGAAATTCTGTTTTTCAGGGGAGAAGAATCAATTGAGCATTCTGCTGGGTAAGGAGAAATTGTTGTTTTCACATAACAAACAACCTGCTATATTGTATTATATGATATTTCTTTTATATATATATATATATACATACATATATATATATATATATATATATATATATATGTTGCTTATAATTTTACATGCATATACTTCCACCCCATGATGGAAATGATTATAAGCTCTTTGAAAGAATAGACTTCTTTCCTTTCTTCTCTTCTCTTTTCCTCTCATATTCCCTCCTCTTCTCTCTTCTTTTCTTTAATTCTTTCATATTTCCAGTACATAACACAGTCCTGGATGCATAGTTAGGATCCTAATAAATACATTTTAATGAACTGATTGATTGATTGAAAGGCAGCCTTGGAGTCAGGAAGTGAAAAAAAAAACAAACGAATTCAAATGTAACTCTTGGCAACTCATTTAAGTGCTTAGTGTATTAAGCAACTCACTAAGACTATATATTAAATCAGAATAGTCAGTATGAATTGTTGGAGGGAGTGTTTTTACCAATGCAATCTAAGTTCGGGAGAAATGCCCTAAAATGTAACTTCCCTTGATCATATGCCTTGGGCGTGATCATGGCCACAACAGTGCTTTGCACACAGAAGGTGCTAAAATTCTTATTTTTAAAACTTGTTTAGTGATTGTAGGTGCAGACCTCTCAGGGATTTGTGATTATCTAATTTAATCATTCATTTTATAGAAGAGGAAAGTGATGCTCTGACATAAGTGATTTGGAGATATTTAGTCTTGGTTGGGATTCAAACACAAGTTGACTCCATTTTGATTGTGCTTTTCACAGACTTTGTCCATTGGATTTGCAAATCAGACAATGAAGAAGCAACACGGTATCGGGTGCTTGATAAGGCACTGGATCTACAGTCAGGAAGACCTAGCTTCATATTCTTCCTCACATACCTTGAGCAAGTCACTTGAACTCTCTATACCTGTTTTCATTTCTATAAAATGAGTCAGTTGGACTTGATGATCTTGAATAACTCTTTTACTTCTCAACCTATATTCCTATGATTTAGCATATAACAAATCCACAGTGAAGTACAATGTAGGTAGGAGGCTGTTTTTTTTTTTTTTTTTTTTTTTTTTTTGCTGTAACATTTCAAAGATATATCTATTTTTTAAGGCCAGAAAAATCACTTTTTTTGTCATACATTAAGATGAGTTACAATAAGACACAGGGGCCCTGCTTTTTCATATTGGAGATACTATTTGCAAACTTTGCCCAGGGTGCCCAAGGGCCTTATCTTGACTTAGCACTCCCCTGAGCTCATGTCATAAAACAGATGGGGATAAAAACAAAGAGAATCACCTCACGGTGTAATTTGTCTTTGTGTTGTTGGGAGGCAACAATTTGATCCTGGTGGGGGTGTGATACAAGCTAGATAGTAAAGTAACAAATAAGAATTTACCTGAACCATGCTGTTCTGGGGACCATTAAGTGTTGTAAAATGTTCAGTATGCCTGCCTTAAGAGGGGGATGGATGGATGAGGTCACTGACAAGACTAAAAATGAATTCTTAGTGTATGCACTCATTTATTCAGAAAACACCTTATTTTTCTCCTCCTACCCCAAGCAATAGTTCGTGATCCAGTGACACTGAATGCCTTAATATTCCTCAAAGTAAACACTTCCTCTCCAGAGTCTGGACATTTTCTTTGCTGTTCCCAATGCCTGGAATGCTCTCTCCTCTCATATCTGCCCCTTTCTTTCAGGTCCTAGTTAAAATTCCACCTTCAGTAAGAAGGTTAAATTAAATTCCTTTTATGATTTCCCACTCTATTCCTGGCTGCTTTCATACTGGTACGTAAGTAACAAAATTCTCTGGGACTCAGTTGCCTTATCTGTAAAATAGGATATTAAGATGTTACCTCTAATATAATTGGAAGACTAGTTAGCAGATCTTAGGAGATTCTCTTCAGACTCTAAGCACCAATGGTTCTTAGAGTTCAGAGCTACCCTCCAAGTATAAGATTTTTCCTTAAAAAATCCTAGTATCATTTGTTTGCTGGGAATGAAGAGGTTAAAAACATCATTGGCCATTAAATGTTCCTGATTATCCATAAGGATATTCCTTAATTGCTCTTTCCTGATGGGGCAACACCTTAAATGGCTGCTATGCCAAATATGATATTTCAGTTGCTGCTTTTAGTTCGGTGTTTTAATGAATGTTTGTGTTTATATATGTGTGCCCTCTGGAGAAGTGATCACCAAGGGCACAATTTGTGTAAAACTACCAAGCTGGAATCTATTGAACATCTCTTTAATGTAATTGCCTCCCCAGCTGCAGACTACCTGGTTGTCGCTTGAAATGTGACACCGATTCAAAATTACAAACCCAGGCTTATCATCTCCAATTTTAATCCTGGCTGCTCTCCAGGATTTCTAACCCATAATGCCACTGCAGGAAACAAAAACATAGGAAAAATGAGGAGGGAGGCAGCTAGAACTAGTGGTGAAACTTGGTGGTGGTGGGGGGTCATCTAGATATGATGATGGACTTTTTTCCAGGAAGGATCTCTAGGATCATTCAATGAAATTTGTACAGGAAAAAAGAGGCTATGTAGAGTTATAACCACAAAGTCAAATTGCCTCAATATCCCTCGCCCCCTGCAGTCACATAATCCTGAAGTTAAAGACTCCAAAGGGGCAGGGACTTTGTAATAGTTTTATTTCCCACCGCCTCCCGAGAGTTTTCCATAAAGAAATGAACCTACAAGTTCCATTATTAACTCTTGTCAATCAATTAGTCAACCACTAGTAATTCTGCTATTTCTTAAGGTCTCAGTGAAGATGCAGAAGTACCATTTCAGCAGGAGTAAGACCTTGGGAAAGTTAAAACCACTCTGAATTCTAGTGTTCATTTCAACATTAAATTCTCTGAGTTAGAAGAGTGTAACCTACTTGAAAGCATAGATTACTTGCATTTAAAAATCATTTCAAATTTCAACAAGCATGTATTATGTGCCTTTGATTTGTCACGTGCTGTTCACTGTGGATGAAATGATAAAAAAGAACAATCTTGTGGAGCTTCCATTTTGTTGGAAAGGAAGTAATATCCATGTAAAATATCAGAAAAAATATTGATAAAGCAGATTCAAAGTAATTTCCTGATGGGGAAGCAGAACTAAGAGCTCAAATAATCAGGATATTCTTTTATGAGGTATAAAAGTTCTGTGGCCATAGTGCCTAGGGGCACTTGGCAACAGAAAAAGTTTGATAAATTCTTACACCAATGAATTTACTAAAATTCTTAACATTTTCTTTAAAGTTTTATTGGCGTCTTTTCATATGCATTCATTGTGCATACCCTTTGATCTAGCAATATCACTTCTAGGTATATATCCCAAAGACATCAAAAAAGGAGGGTAGAGGACCTATTTTTATAAAAATATCTAGAACAGCTCTTATCCCAGTGGCTAAGAATTGGAAACTGAAGGAACACCCACCAGTTGAGGAACGGCTAAATGAGCTGTGGTATATAATTGTGATGTAATATCATTGTGCTATAAGAAACGATGAAGATGGTGATATCAGAAAAACGCGGAAAGATTTACATGAATTGATGCAAAGTCAAGTGAGCAGAGCGAGGAGAATTTTGTACAGAGTAACCATAATATTGTACATTGAAGAAGCTGCTCTCAGCAATACAATGATCTCAGAAAATCCCAAAGGACTAATAATGAAGCAAACCATCCACTTCCAGAGAAAGAGCT
>CM053585.1:10262898-10287849 GCA_028646515.1 Pseudochirops corinnae | reverse complement strand
GAAGGAAGGAAGGAAGGAAGGAAGGAAGGAAGGAAAGAAGGAAGGAAGGAAGGAAGGAAAGAAGGAAGGAAGGAAGGAAGAAAGAAGGAGCAAAGGAAGGAGGGAAGGAAGGAAGAGAAGAAAGTAGGAAGAGAGGGAAGGGGGAAAAAAGGAAAGTGGGAATTAAGGAAACAGGGATGCCTATTATGTGAGAGACATTGTACTAAGTACTTTACAAATGTGCCATTTTATCCTCACAAACTCTGCAAAGGAGGCACCATTGTTATCTGTTTTACCATTAGGGAAACTGAGGCAGCAGAAACTGAGTGATTTGCCTTTGATCACACAGCTGGTGATTGTCTGAAGCCAGATTCTAATTCGGTTCTTGATTTCTTGACATTATAAGAACACATGGCAGAGTTAATCAGCCTCTCCTTAGGGATGTAGCTATAATAACAATAATGACAGGCATATTATACAGTACATACCACATATCAGAAGCTTTGCTAGACACTTTACAGTACTATCTCATGTGGTTATCACAACAGCCCTGGGAGCTAGGTACTATTAGTATCCCCATTTTGTAGATGAAGAAACTGAGGAGATTAAGTCACTTGCCCAGGGTCAAAGAACTAGAAAGCACCTGAAGCTGGATTTGAACTCTGGTTTTCCTGACTCCTAGGCCAGCATTTGTCCACTGTACCACCAGCTACCTCAGGACATAAAAGGAGGGCTGGAATTAGTATTAGAGGGCCTACACTTACATCCTGGCTCTGTCACTTACTAATTGTATACCTAGGAATAGACCTCGTTTTGCTCATCTACAAAAATGAGATGATTGGACTATATTTCCAAAGCCCCTCCTAGCTCTAGATTTGTGACCTCCTGAATTAATTCATATATGTGTGTAAGGAGGTTGGTCCACATTATTACATTTTCAAAATAATAAAAAACCAGAGGCAGACATGTAACAGTTCATTGGTTTGCATAAGGAACCAGATTCTATCAGGAGAGGAACATGATTAAGAGGTAAGAGTCTTTGCAGCTCCATCATCTACCTTATTAAGTTTCACCAACTCTCCTAATTGAGACTAGAAGGAGAGGCAAAAAAAAAAGAAAAAATAGCCAGGAGGGTGGAAGGAGCAGTGTTTTTTTCAAAGAATTCATTCAAAATTTGATTGAGGTTGTGTAAACTCATAATTACATCCACTTAAATGTATTAGAAGAGCTAAATTCCATGCATGGTGATTAATTTAACATTACCAGTGAAAACACACCGGTGTGTTTTTATCTGAAAATAAATTTTATTTAGCATAAATTAGTAGTAGCCATGTTGTGAAGGTAGGCATTCATTTATCAAAAATAGGAATGATTTAGATCATCTCCACCGTGTAGTTAAGAATCCTTCACTGGCAAAGATGTTTGGCAATTTGCAGGTCAATGAAGTAAAGATAATGGGGATAAAAGTCACTATCTTTGAAGAGTTAGATAAATGTGTTTTCATTGTGATCCCAAGGGAAGACAAATAATCCATAAACCATGTTCCTCTGGACAATCAACAATTATCCTAACTATACAGGAAGTTTGCTAGAAAACATTCAGTGAAATTCTCTCTCTCTCTCTCTCTCTCTCTCTCTCTCTCTCTCTCTCTCTCTCTCTCTTTGTCTCTCTCCTTCTGTTTTTCTCTCCTCTGTCTATCTGTCTGTCTGTCTCTGTCTTTATCTGTTTGCCTGTCTGCGTGTCTTTCTGTTTGACTTTTAGACAAAAGAAAATTCGATTTAACAATTCAAAATTCACCTGGTATATAATGGATAGGGCACTGGTCTTAAATTCAGGAAGACCTGAGTTCAAATCACACTTTATCCACTAGCTGTTTGACCCTAAGCAAGTGACTTCATTTTTTTCTGTGTCCCCATTTTCTGTAACTGGTCAATAAGGGATTGTATTAGATGGTTTTTAAGTGCCACATTGATTTTAGCATGGATATTTAAAGGAAACCCTACATGATTTTCAGTTTTCATAATCTTCATTCATATTCCTTTATGTCTAAATTTGTCACTATGTGAATGTATAATCACTCGACCACAGAATCAAAACCTTCTTCCTTATGGATCATGGTGGTCCAATAAAAGCAAGTTCATTTCTTGGCTCTTTGATATAGGCATTCATTGTTTAATACTGTTATTGTATCACCCATTGTATCAGCAAGCACCCTAGCATACCCAGGGTGACTGCTAGCACAGGTTCTGAGATCTGCTTTTCTAAATTAAAGCAACTCAAAATGGGTTAACAATCTTAGTTTAATCAATCAAATCTAGGGGTAGGGAAGATTTTCAAATTCCCATAACACCCACTCTTAAATTAATGATGATGATAGCAAAAATCTAGCATTTAAATAAAGTTTAACTTTACACATTATCTCATTAGGTGATCACAAGGACACTGTGAAGGAGGTACAATTATTATCCCTATTTTACAAAGAAACTGAGCACAGTGGATAGAGCACTGGTTCTGGAGTTCAAATGCAGCCTCAGACACTTGACACTTACTAGCTATGTGACCTTGGGCAAGTCATTTCACCCCAAGTGCCTCACCAAGAAAAAGAAACTGAGACTAGGAGAGATTACATTGTTTTTACAGGGTCACCAGGTTAATATTAGAAACAAGACTTGATCTCAGGTCTTCCTGACTTAAAGGCCAGCAACCTCTCCATTGTGCATTTACCATTGTCTTCTACACGCTTATTTCCCTTTTTTACATTGTTTATCTGCACCTATTTCAAAACTTTTTTTTAAAATTTATTATGGCTCCCAACTCCACTCTATGGAAAGAAAAAATGAGAGGGCATTTGTCAGCAGACACAGTGAATCAGAATGGATGGAACTCTGGACTTGAAGCCAGGAAGATGAGTTCAAATCCAGCATCAGACACTTAGTAGCTGTGTAACTCTGGACAATTCACAATCTCACAACCTCTTTGTACCTGGGTTTCTACATCTACTAAGTGAATTTCTTCACCTATTAAGTGACAGGAAAATACAAGATGACAAAAAAAGATAAGATATCTCTTCCTTCTCCCTCTCCACCCATTAAAACTTTCCGTCAAAACTCAGTGAAAAAAGATTCTGATTAGGTTTTAGTAGTAATAGTAGTAGTAGTAGTAGTAGTAGTAGTAGTAGTAGTAGTAGTAGTTGTAGCAGTAGTAGTAGCAGTAGTAGTAGTAGTGGTAGTAGTAGTAGTAGTAGTAGCAGTAGCGGTAGTAGTAGTGGTAGTAGTAGTAGTAGCAGTAGTAGTAGTAGTAGTAGTAGTAGTAGCAGTAGTAGTAGTAGTAGTAGTAGTAGTAGTAGTAGTGGTGGTGGTAGCAGTAGTAGTAGTAGTAGTAGTAGTAGTAGTGGTAGTAGTACTAGTAGTAGTAGTAGTAGTAGTAGTAGTGGTAGCAGCAGCAGTAGTAGTAGTAGTAGTAGTAGTAGTAGTAGTGGTAGTAGTACTAGTAGTAGTAATAGTAGTAGTAGTAGTGGTAGCAGCAGCAGCAGCAGTAGTAGTAGTAGTAGTAGTAGTAGCAGCAGTAGTAGTAGTAGTAGTAGTAGCAGCAGTAGCAGCAGCATCACCACCACCAGCATTAGTAGCAGCTGTAGAGGTGGTGATGATGCAGCTATTATTGTTGTTATAGGTTGGGGTATGTGGGTATCAAAGGTCCTTCCAGCTCTAAATTGTGTGATTGATTCTGTTATATACATTGAAGATCATAGTCATAGACATCTTGAGTTCATGGCCTCCAGGTATTCCAATGCATACTCCAAAAGAACTCTGCCCCCCAGAAACATACTTGCCATTTTTACGATTCTATATTTGGATGGCTCTAATATTCTAATGTTTTTTCCTCACCCCCAATAATCCCTTATCAAGCTTAAATTTGGCTCTTCAGCATCAATCCATTTTTACTGATTCTATACCTAAGCTATCTTTCCTCCCAGTAAAGTCTTTTAAATATAACTATCTTCTAATAGAAGAAAACTAGTATGCCAACACCCCTCCCTTCCCACCTCACATTTGTCTTTTATGTAGGTTAAGCATTCCTAGTTCCTTGAAATCATACTCACAAAAGACTCAAGTTTTAGTAGTGGTTTGTACAATAGAGCTGCATTCAAAGATAAAAGCCAATCAGCATCTATCATGTGCTACCACTTTGGGGCAACTGGTCTTAAAATACATAAAGGGTTCTGACAAGAAAAAAAAAAAAAAAGATGCAGACACATTCTGTTTATTCCCAGAGGGAAGAACTAGGAACTATACACGGAAAATGAAGTAGAGTATGTATAGGCTAGAAGTCAGGGCCAAAAGAAACAAAAACAAAACAAACAAGAAAAAAAAAAAACAGACCAAAAAAAACCAACAGCAAAAACACAGTCTTTCCTACCCACTGATTTTTATAGGTCAGTTTAAAAGGAGAAAAGGAATGAAATGAGGGGCTGAAGAGAAAGTCACATTCTCAGAAGAGTAACCTGGGGAATGGCTGAGGGATAGGTCCTCCCATACAAGTGTGTATGTATTTACGTGCATGTGCATATCTCTCTCTCTCTCTCTCTCTCTCTCTCTCTCTCTCTCTTTCTCTCTCTCTGTCTGTCTCTCTCTGTCTTTCTCTCTCTCCCTTTCTGTCTGACTCTCTGTCTCTCTGTCTCTCTCTGTCTCTGTCTCTCTCTCTCTGTCTCTGTCTCTCTCTTTATCTCTGTCTCTCTTTGTCTCTGTCTCTGTTTCTGTCTCTGTCTCTGTTTCTGTCTCTGTCTCTCTGTCTCTGTCTCTGTCTCTGTCTCTGTCTCTGTCTCTCTCTCTCTCTCTCTCTCTCTCTCTCTCTCTCTCTCTCTCTCTCTTGCTGTCTCTCTCCCTCTCTTTTTCTGTCTCCCTCTCTACATCTCTGTCTCTCCCCCTAAAAAATCTGAATATAGAGGGTACTTGTTTCCATATTTAGCTGACATAAATCTGAATGTGGCTTATATAATTTATATTAGTAATTGATATTACTGATGAAATATTGTGAGAAAGATAAATGTAAGTGACAGAAATAAGGAGAGAGACATGGAAAGAAATGAATAAAATACCTTTTTCTAATTGAAAACAATATTCAAAAGTTTCCACAATACTATTATACCCAGAGCCATGTATACATATATGTATATATACACACATATATGTATACATGCATATATATGGATATATATATAGTTGAGTTTTATGCAATTATTTTTCAATGTAAATTGTTTTTTTTTCTCTTTCATATCTCTTCCTCTTTTAAAGAGGTGGCAAAGAAAAAAAAATATTAGACTGTAAATTAGAAGACCTGTGTTTGAATTTTGGATTTTTTCCTATTTCTGGGACCTCAGGTAAGTCAAGTCTCCTCTCTGGGTCTCTGCTGACTGAGGAAAAGGTGGTAGGAGGAATAGTGGGGAATGTGTTATCAGCACTGAATTAGGTACTGTATTTGTTTTCACTGGTATAGAAAACTTCCACAAGTAATTCCCTTTTCTAATGCACCTTCTCTATAAACTACATTCCTCCAAAATCACTAAGACTAGGGAGGTTAAATGATTTTATTTTTTCCCCCAGGGTCACAGCTAGTATATATCAAAGAAGGGACTTGAAACCCAGTGATGCTTTGACCATAAGCCACCACCGCCCCACATTACCCCTGCCCCTTTGGTGACTGCCAACTATTCCTAGCCTCAAGGAATTAAACTGCTACCGGGATTCTCTGTTCAGATGATGAAGATGACAACGATGTTGTGATGATGATGATGATGATGATGACAGTGATGATGAGGAGGAGGAGGAGTATGGTGACGATGGCTAATAGTAGTAGTAATAATATCAATAATAGCAAAGCAATCTTTCTAAACTTCTTTCTCATTTACTGTCAAAATTCACTTAGCCTATATAGCTAGGAAATACATGTGACTGAAAAATTTAATTTTTGATAATCATAACTAAAACTTGCTCACCTTTTACATAGCATGTGCATGTTTACAAAGGATTTTCCTTACCATACCCTTGTGTAGTCAGAAAAAAAAAATGCATCTTCATTCTATAAGGAGAAAACTGAGTCTGAGGGAGCCAAAGTGACTTTCCCATGTTTAAGTAATAGTGATGTGTTCACTGCTGGGCCCTGAACTTGAAAGAGGATATTGATAATCTGTGGCACAATCATTGGAGGGTAATTAGCATGGTAAAGTGACTCAAAATGTGTTTCAAAAACCAGGGAGGTTTGGAGTGATCAAGGGAAGACTCAGGGAACATCAGAGCTGTCTCCTCTGGAGGAAGCTAAGTGACAAAGTGATTAGAGTGCCAGGCTTAAAGTTCAAATCTGGCACTCAGATATTTATTTACTGGTTGTGTGGCCCTATGCAAGTCACATAACCATGTTTGTCTCAGTTTACTGATCTGTAAAATGAGTGACAGCAGGAAATGGCAAACCGCTCTAGTATCTTTGCTAAGAAGACTCCAAATGGGGTCACAGAGAATCGAACAACACTCAAAGAACTGAACAGTAAGAACAGTAACCTCTGAAGTATATTTTCAAGTTGTTCTGTTTGACTCTGGACCAATGATTGGCTATTGCAGAAAAAAAAGGGGGGAGGGCATTTTGGCATGGTGCCAAAAACATTACCTAACAATTAGATCTGATTCAAAGTGAGCAGGCTTCCTTCATCATCATAGGAGCATAGATGTAGAACTGGATGTGACCTTCTAAATCATTAGTGTGGAACCTGTGACCCCTATTCTAGACCCTTTAATCTAAATGCTTCATTTTATAAATGAGAAAACTCAGTCCAATAGAGAATAGAGGGACTTTCTCTGAGTCTTATGACTCAAAGTTGGATTTAAGCCCCAGCTTCTGCTTCTTCTACTTCTGCTTTTATTTTTAATATTTATTATTATTATATATTTATTATTATTTCAATTTTGCTTGCATCCAATCTGTTTTTATACAAAGCAACATAACTTCAACATGTCTCTGTTTCATTGTTTCCATTGTACTATCTATCCATCTCATCCTCTGTCCATCCTTTTCCTTTTGCCTTTAATATTTCCCAACCACATGGTCTTTTTCCAGTTAGTCCTGCCTTCTCATTATGTGGACAAAATATTTAAGAAAATAAGTCTGGTCAAGAGGGAATACAATTCGACAAATATCTATTGTGTTTAATACATGCTAAATGTTGGGGATACCAAGGCAAGAAAGGAAAGAAACACCATTCCCTACACTGGAGGACCTCGTGTTCAAGGTATAGAGGTTTCAAAGTCTATATGATAAAGAAAGACAAATTATGTAGAAAGCAATCCAGAATAAAGTCAAGATGTAGAGATGATTTATTTCTTATTCATGATTTATAACAGTCTTTCATGTGGATATTAAAACATCGTGATTCTTCTTTTGATATCTGACTACTCATATCCTTTGACCATTTCTCTTTTGGGAAATGGCTTTTTTACCATAAATATTTCCATTAGATAAATATGCATTTAAGTTATGAAACCTTCTAAGAGATGTTTGATATAAAGATATTATTTTCAACAGCCAACAACTTCCCTTCTAATCATAGACGTTTCACTTTTGTTTATGTAAAAACCTAATCACATTTAATAACAATTATCTATTTTATCTTTTCTAATTTTCTCTATTCTTGCTTTGCTTAAGAATTCAATTATTCATCTACTAATAGTCATTGAAGGTATATGATACCTTTGTCTTCCTTGTCCTAGCAACTGTATCAAATGTTGTTGTGAGGACCAAAATATAACAAGTGGAAAATGATTTGCAAAATTGAAATACTTCATAAATGCTAGCTTTTATCATTAGTTATTATTTATATGCTCCTATGCTATATAATATCAAGACTACATATGAATTTTGAATTTATTTTTGAAGGACATATACAATGTTCATCTAAGTAAAATTTCTGCCAATATGATTCCCAGTTTTTGTTTTTGTTTTTTAGTTCTTACCAAATAAGTTCATGTCATTAACAATAAAGAAAAGGGAGAATCAAAACAACCCTGAAGTTTCCCCTCATACCTCGCAAAGTGACAAAGAAGATAAAAGATGAAAATAGTTAATGAGGAAGGGATGTAGAAAGATGGCAACATGAATAGATTCTTGACAGTGTTATGGATTGGTAAAAACATTCTGGAAAGTAATTTGGAATTGTATAAAGAATGTGGTTCAAAATCTCCACCCCGACTTTTACATAAGAATTCTTCTGTTATATGTGTATATATGTACATATACATCTACGTATGTCTGCATGTAGGCATATATTCATATCCACCTATTTCAGGGTTGCAAAGAACTATATAAAATAATGTCCATTAATTGGGATAATTTAGCCAATTATCACATGGATGTTATTGAATATCGCTGAGTTGAAAGAAATCAAGAACATTGGGAATTCAGAGAAGCTGAGAAGCACCGAATTAAGTGATGAAAAATGAGATAAATAGAGCCAAGAAACAATATACACAATGACTACAACAATATTTTAGGAGGTGGTCCATTGAATCAATCAACATTCCCTTTTCAAATGAAGTTACCCCCACGATGGAAGAACACAATTGAGTCAATCAACAAAAGAAATGTAGTGATAACGAGGTTTATTTAATCAATTAATCAATCAACCAAAGTCACTAAATTAATGTGCCTGGTCATACTATCTGGGTCTTCTATAAAAGAGTAAACCAGTAGAGAAATCAGTAATAAGTATCTGAAAGCTTAGAGCCAAGAGTCATTCCAGCCAATCTCTGACGGTGAATAATTTATGGGTGGCAAAAGTGAGAAGTATATACTCTGTCTCTCTTGCCTTCCTACACACACACCTGCCTGACCAGAGAACACTACAAATGTAAGAGAGTTAACAGCATCCTAACAGTATCCTCAAAATAAGAATGACTGACAGAAGTGTCTTCACCAGCAGCCAATAACTAGTTATAATCAAAGTACGACTAGGAGAAGCCCAGCAAAAAACTGAAGTATTCTTAGGGGTAAAAATCCTGAACACATCAATTAAAGAACTTCTCAGCCCTATGAGATATTTTTCTTTTTCCCCATGTACAGTTTAGATTGGAGCTCACTTTCCTCTGGACTCTGCATGGACTTGTGGGTGGGAGTACCACAGACTTTGGGGGGGGGATGTTTTGCATAAACAGCTCATACTGTACCATTTTAATAAATATGCATTTCTTAAAGCTAATTGAGCTTGGATAATTAATTTTTGTTAATAGATAATTAGGGTGGAACCAAGGTGATAGAAAAAGCTGGGCTCTCCCAACATTCAGTTCCAAAGAACTTGAAAATAATGCCTTGAATCAAAGTTTGGAGTTGCAGAACTAACAAAAAATCAGAGTGAGACATTGTATCAGCAAGCACCCCAGCATACCCAGGATGGCTGCTAGCGCAGGTTCTTAGATCTGCTTTTCTAAAGGAAAGTAACTCAAAATGGGTTAACAGTCTTGCTTTAATCAATCAAACATGTATCATTTACCTAGTTCAGGAGAAAACATCAGTACCCCAAACTTCAGAGTATACAAACAGAAGTTATAAGCAGAAGTTACAAGCAGACAAAGAAATAGATCAGCAGATGGACTTCCAACCGTCTGACCATTATATCCATACCTGGTTAGTTACCAGAGAGGGAAGCACCTACATCTGGGTTTTCAAAGCCGGAGGACTCGACGGCTTCCCAGAGTCTCTTCTGGCCAAATCACGCAACTCTTTTCAAAGTGAGCCCCAAAGCAAAAACTCACATCAGGGTATATATAGCCTTCTCCTGGATCAGAGACTGTCACAACCCTCTTGACCCACTGCCCAATCACAAAATAATAAGGTGTGGGCATTCCTGAAGAACAGGCCTCCCGCCACAGGCTCCATGTGACCACATTCAGCCTATTAGGGGGCAGAGTATACTTTCAAATCAGGGAAGTTCCTCAGAGCCACTTAAGCCACTTAAGCAAAGGGCCTGGGGGCAGGGAAGAGCTTCAGATTCCTATAACAAAAGGTCAAGAAAAAAAAAAAACCCAAAAAAACACCTTAAACAGTAGAATCAGCCAAATGGAAAAGGAGGTAGAAAAGTTGACTAAAGAAATTAATTCATTAAAAATTAAAATTGGGCAACTAGAAGCTAATGACTCCATGAGATATCAAAAATAATACCATAAAGCCAAAGAATAAAAACTAGAAAATGTAAAATCTCCAATTAAATATCATTTAGTCCAGAAAATTTTGAAATAATTTAAAAATTCTTTAATTCCCTGAAAGCCATGGTCTAAGAAAAAAAATCTAGACATCATATTTCGAGAAATTGTCAAGGAAAACTTCACCAATATCCTAGAATTGGAAGGTAAAATAGAAATTTAAAGAATCCACCAATCACATCCTGAAATAAATCCAAAAAGGAAAACTTTAAGGAATATTATTGCAGTACTTACAGATCAAAGAGAAAATACTTCAAGGAGCAAGAAAAAAATAATGCCATTCAAATACCATGGATCCACAGTCAAAATCACCAAAATTTAATACCTACTCCATTAAATGTGTGGAGGGCTTAAAACATATTAAAGAAATCAAAAGAGATGTTGTTGTTTTTTTTTTTAATTTTGGAGGGGGGATGGCAAAGCAATTGGCACTAAGTGACTTTCCCAAGGTCACACAGCTAGTTAGGTGTCTGAGGCCAAATTTGAATTCAGGTGCTCTTGACTTCAGGGCCAATTCTCTACTCCCTGTGCCACCTAGCTGCCACTAAGAGCTGGGATTTCAAACAAGAATAACCTGCCCAGCAAAAATTACTATAATCCTTAAATGGAAAAAATTGCATATTTAATGAAATCAAAGATTTTCAGGAATTTCTGCTGAAAAGGCTAAAGTTGGATAGGAAATTTGACTTTCAAATACAAGAGTAAAGAAAATCATAAAAAAACGTAAACAAGAAAGAGTAATCATAAGGTACTGAATGAGTTTAAATTGTTCATTTTTCTCTATGGGAAGTAGATATATGTAGCTTTTAAGGACTTTATCATTACTAGGGAACTTATGGATTCTACACAGAGAGTGTGGGAGTGAGTCATCTATGTTTGGATGACATAAAATTGACAGGTAAGAGAAAGGGATACTCTGGAAGAAGGGGAGGGAGAGAAATAAGGGGAAAATATTTCATGTCAAAGTGTTGCACAAGGAAGAGCTTTTAAAACAGAGGGGGAAATTTTGGCAGGGGCAGATCACACTTGAACCTCATTCACATCTACATTGGTTTAAAGAGAGAAGATAGACATATAGATATAGACATATAGATATAGATATATAAAGAAAGAGAGAGAGAGAAAGAGAGAGAGAGAGAGAGAGAGAGAGAGAGAGAGAGTCAATTGGTAAGAAAAATCTATCTTTTCTGACAGGGAAGGGGAGAAGAGAAAGGGTGGATGATAAAAAGAAGGACAAATAAAAGAAGACAGTTGTCACAAGCAAAACACGTTAGAGAAGACAGGAAAAAAAGAGACGTATATACAAAAGAAAATATAATAAAGGGAAATGTAGTTAGTAATCATAACTGTGAATGTGAATGGGGTGAACTCACTTGTAAAGAGGAAGGAAATAGAAGAGATTAGAAATCAGATTCCAATAACATGTTTTCAAGAAACACACTTGAAAAAGGGGCGAAGCAGAATCTATGAAGCTTGAACTGAAGAAAAAAAAAGTAGAGTAGCAATTATGATCTCAAAGAAAGCAAAAGCAAAAATAGTCCTAATTAAAAGGAATACATAAGTAAACTACATTTTTTTTAAAGTCACCATGAAGTAATGAGGGACCTCAAATTTCCCCTCTTAGAGCTAGATGCATTTCCAAAATCGTATATATAGGATAAATAAGAAATTAAAAAGTCAAGGAGATGAATAGAATCTTAGAAAAGTTAGATATGATAGACCTCTGAAGAAAAGTGAGTGGAAATAGAAAAGAATATGCTTTTTTCTCAAGTGTACCTGGCAACTTCCCCCCACTCCCCTCTTTCTCTCTCTCTCTTGCTCTTGCTCTCTTATTCTGTCACACACACACACAAAAACACGCACACACATTGTTATGTATTATTGAATAAAACCTTGCACCCTAGTAAAGAAAAACAGAAATAATAAATGCAACATTTTATACCATAAATGCAATAAAAATTACATTTAATTAAGAGCCATGGAAGCACAGATTAAAAGCTCCCTGAAAACTAATAATTTTATCCTAAAGAATGAATGAACCAAAGAACAAATCATTGAAGCAATCAATTATCCCATTAAAGAGGATGAAAACAATGAGACTACTTCCCAAAATTCATTGGATGCAGTCAAAGTAGCACTGAGGGGGAAATTTACATCTCTAAATTCATACATTAATAGAAGAGAAAAAGAAGATCAACAAATTGGGTGTGCAAGTTTAAAAAAAACGAAGAAATTAAAAATCACAACGTAAACACCAAAACGCATATCCTAAAAGTCAAAGGAGAGATTAAGAAAAATGAAAGTAAAAGAAATTTTAAAAAGCATTAAACTAATAAAACCATAGCTTGCTTAAATAAAAAACTATAAAGTAGATAAACCATAATTAAAAAAGAAAAAAAATATTTCCATAAAAAATTAAAAGGATAAACGTATTGTTTATAACTATGAAATTAGAAGAATTGTTATGAGTTATTTTACCTAAATATATTCCATTTAAGCTGACAATCTAGGTTAAGTAAGAGTAATATTTATAAAAATAAATCTGTCCAGATTAGCAGAAGAGGAATAACCCCATCTTACAAAAGAAATTAAGCAACCCTTCAATGACCTCCCTAAGAAAAATTCCCAGGATTAGATGAATTCTTCCAAACATTTAAGGACTAATTAATCCCAATATTATATCAACTATTTGAAAAAAGAAGCACAGCTCATTTCTAAAATATGTAGAGAACTGAGTTAAATTTACAAGAATACAAGTCATTCCACAATTGACAAATGGTAAAAGGATACGAACAGGAAATTTTTTGAGAAAGAAATTAAAGCTATCTATATTCTTATTTAAAAAAAAAAAATGTTCCAAATCACTATCGATTAGAGAAATCCAAATCAAAACAATTCTGAGGTACCATATAACACCTATGAGATTTGTTAACATGGCAAAACAGAAAAATGACAAATGTTGGAGAGGATGTGGGAAAGTTGGAACACTAATTAATTCTTGGGGGAGCTGTGAACTGATCTAACCATTCTGCACAGCAATTTGGAACTATACCCCAAGGGCTATAAAATATGCATAACCTTTGACCCAGTAATACCACTTCTATGGCTGTGTCCCAAAGAGATCATAAAAATGGGAAAAGGACCCATATGTACAAAAATATTTATAGCAACTCTTTTTGTGTTAGCCAACAACTGGAAATGGAGAGGATGTCCATTGATTAGGGAATGACTGGGGGAGGCTAAGTGGTGCAGTGACTAGGGCACCGGCTCAGGAGTCAGGAGGACCTGACTTCAAATTCGGACTCAGACACAATACAAAACCAGCTGTGTGTGTCCTTGGGCAAGTCACTTAACCCAAATTCCCCTACCTTCTCCCCTCCCAAAAACAAGCAAAAAAAAAAAAAATAGGGAATGGCTAAATAAGTTGTGGTATATGAATGTAAAGGAATGCTATTGTGATATAAGAAATGATGAACAGGAAAACTTCAGAAAAACCTGGACTTATATGAACTGATGCTTAGTGAGGGAAGCAGAACCAGGAGAACATTGTACACAGTAACAGTCACAGTGTGTGGGAACTGATTTTGATAGACTTAGCACTTCTCAGCAATGCAAGGACCTAAAACAATTCCAAAGAACACATGATGGAAAATGCCAGTCACATCCAAAGAAAGAACTATGGAATCAGAATACAGAATGAAGCAGAATATTTTATTTTTTTCTTTTGTTTCATTTTTTTCTTTCTCATGTTTTTTTTTTCCCATTCCTTATAATTCTTTATGCAATATGGATAATATGAAAATATATTTCATAGGAATGTATGTGTAGAGCTAATATCAGAATGCAATCCATCTTGGGGAGGGAGCGGGCAGGGAAGGGGAGAAAATTGAAAACTTATGGAAGTAATTGTTGAAAACCAAAAATAAATCATTTAATTTAAAAAAAAAAAAAGAGCCACAGAATCTTACCAAATTCTTTTTATGACACAAATACAGTTTTGATACTTAAACCAGGGAAATAAAAAAAGAAAGTTATTGATAGACAAATTTATTTAATGAAAATTGAAGCAAAAGTTTTAAATAAAATGCTAGCAAGAAGATTACAACAATACATCATGAAGATCAGACATAATGATGGTGGGATTTATATCAGAAATGAAGGACTGGTTCAATATTATGAAAACTATAACCATAATTAACCCTACAATAACAAGAAAAAATCATACGATTATACTAAGAGATGCAGAAAAAAGTATTTGACAAAATGCAACATCCAGTCCTGTTAAAACACACACACATACACACACACACACACACACACACTCTAGAAAGCATAGGAATCGATGGGATATTGTTAATGGTAAATAGTATCTGTTTAAAACCAAAACCAAATATTATTTGCAACAGTGATAAACTTGAAACCTTCCCAGTAAGAAGAGGAGTGAAGCAAAGATCTTCATTATCAACACAGAGTGGGTGCTTAATAAAGTCTTGTTGACTACACATGTACAACTTATATTGAATTCCTTGTCTTCACAGTGGGGGTGGGTGGGGAGGGAAGAAGGGAGAGAATCTGGAATTCAAAGTTTTAAAAACAAATGTTAAAAATTGTGTTTACATGCAACTGAGAAAGAAGATGTACAGGCAATGGGCTAGAGAAATCTATTTTGCCCTACAAGAAAGTAAGGAAGAAGAGAATGGAGTGGGGGCTGTGATGGAAGCAAGGGCAGAGTGGGGGAAGGGGAAATCAGTATGCAGTTTGTGGGGGGAGAGAGAGGAGAGATGGGCAGAAAATTGGAATTCAAAATCTTGTGTAAATCCATGTTGAAAACTAAAAATAAATTAATATTTAAAAAAACCCAATAAAGTTAATAAATAAATAAATTCTTGTTGACTTGACTGCTTCTTGATTTAGTCTGCTCAACTTTGGAACAGTCCTAATTGTTAGGAAGTTGTGGTTGTTGTTTCCATGAAATCTAGACTAAATTAAACTCTTTGCAACTTCAAAAAAATTGTCTTTTTTACATATAATTGATAAATATCTAACAAAATAAAAATAATTATAATAATAAATAGGCAATGATGGGTAAGTTTATGAGACATAATACTAGCAGCAGGTAGCAGTCTCCTTCTAGTCACCCAACATGTTGGTGTGAAAGGAGATTTAGAATATGGCTCCAGGGCTTACATCACTCGTGGAAATTTAAAAAACAGAAACATGAACAAAAGATATTGAATTTTGAGAAATTATAAAGGAAAAACTTGGTCTCAAGAAAAATGAAAATCATCCTACCATACATACATTCATGTGTATGCAAGCGTGCGTACACACACACACACACACACACACACACACACACACTCCTCAGTGGGCTTCTTCTAATGCCATCAGTTCTAGTCCTCATCTTAGTGTATTTCCCCCTAATGTTAACAGCCAGTGTTTGCTTCATAGTATCATTTAACCTGTTAACCAAGTAGGTTTTCTCAAGGGATATGCAATGTGAAGATCTAATATAACAAATGTTAGAAATATTCCCATCTCGTGACACCTTGGGATCATACTCTCCCCTATCATAACTTTGACCCAGGGGAAATTGAACTCAGACTTAAGATAGTTTTGGCCTAGGATTTATCCCACCAAGCTCATTTCCAAAAGTAGAATAGCTAAGTGAATGAGTCTTTGTCTTTGCTTCTACTGAGTGGGCCTCACCATGTGGAGCCCAGGAAATCCCAGCAGCAGCTCTGGCTCCCAGACTAGAATGATAGTGGCTTATCATTCTGACCTTTCAAAGTTCACAGATTCTTAGCCATCTCCAATTTCTTTTATCTAAAACAGGAAAGAGGAAATAAAAAGAGTGGTCCATATTCATCCATCACATGTCAGCTGCAGATGGGAAGGTACTAAAGCTTTTCTCTAAATTAAACAGTAGCTATGCTGGAAATCATCAGTCCAGAGATCCCACCCTGGATTCTTCCTAGTTTAGCACTTCCATTTCATTTCACCATGCCTTTCTAAAAGCAGAGTGCTCAGCCTGTTCCGTATTGGAAGTTCCATTATCACCTTGTTATAATACCAGTATGAACTGACTTCTTTCCAAAGAGATAGAGAAAACTAGTAAGTGGGGAAAGGGAGGATGAAGAAAAGTTGTATCTGGGACATGACCCAGGTTTTCATCATGGAAAGCTCAAAATCATGAAGACAAGAGCCAGGATGCTACCCAGTATTGTAGGATGTTCAGAGGTCAGAGCCTTAAATCTGGAGTCAATAAGCCTCGAATTTGATTCTGACTTCGAATCAAATCACTCAGCCTCTCGACCTTGCTCATCTCTAAAAGAAGGGAGTTGGATTCAATAGACTTTAAGGTCCCCTCCAGCTTAATCTCTGACCCTATAATCTGCTTGTGGGTCATTTTGATTCAAACAGAATATGATGCAGAGTATTAGAGAAAGAAGCTGGAAAGTAAGGGGGGAACAAAACTTGATTCAGTTTCTCAGCCAGCACTAATTACGGGCAAGGCTCTTTTAGACATGACTGTAGTCTAATATGTGTGTTTGTTCTCTCTGCACTCTACACACTAATATTTAACATGCATATATTCTGTCCCAGGAACTGCATTTGTTTCACCTCTACTTAAATTACTGCTTCTAAAAAATAACAAATGGCTTGTCATTTCTAATGACTCAAAATATCAACCTATCTCTGCTGCTCAGGGAAAGTTCCTGCTAATGAGTCCCCAGTGTGACCTTGATCACTTGCTATATCTTACACACTTATGAAGTAATTGAATGTCCATGTCCAGGCTTCATCTGAATATTTGTATCTGGAGAAGAAATCAAAAGAAGTGACAACCTCCTCCCCCATCCCTACCTGAAAATGAGGCTTCCTACTCACTCTTTGTATCGGCAGACCACTCTTTGGGAGCAGTTCCATTGGGATGGGCACTCTAGTGCTGAATCAAGCCAGAACAGATGCATTTGCAGCTGCAGCAAACCAGAGAATATTCAGCATGCTGACATTTGGCCAGGAAGAAGAGCTATGGGGATTAGAATGGGGCTCTGTTTTGTTTATTATTATTTTTTTCCTATTTAAAAAGACAGGGAAAAGCAGATGCCCTCTTCTCTTGTACAGAAAAGGCACACATACACTAATGGTGGCCATAACCTGACAAAGGTCAATCCTTTATCATTTTCTTTCCCTAAAACATTTCTAGCTCTAAATTTATTCTTCAATATGGTTCAGGTTTAGCATCTCATCTGCCTTAGAACCTTGTCTGAGTACCAGCATGCCAGGATTTCAAGAGAGAGATGAAAATACTTTAATTCTTTATTAATTGAATGTACTGAAATGGAACAATTAGAGGCATAGGAGGTGAATTAAACTTTGTAAATGTACATTACTTTGTGTTTTCTTTTATTAGAAATTCTGGTGCTGCGTGTGTAGTCAGAAAGATTTGGGTTCAAATCTTGCCCTTGACACTGAGTAGCTTAGTGACTCTTGGGTAAGTCTTTTAACTTGTTTCTGTTTCAGGCAACTCCCTAGGACTTATCCATTAAGTTATAAAGATTCACTAGCCATAGTTATTTGACAAAGTCAACAGTCTTCTAAGATTCACCTCTTCTATTATAATAAGAAAACAACCTTCTGTTTATCTTCCTACATATTTGGTCTTACCATTTCTAGTCTGTCCTAGTCCAGGTGATGATGTAATGTTTTCTTGTTAGCAATCTTGCATGTTAGTTAAATGTTTAATAAGCAAAAAAGAACAGACAGAGGGCTCATCCCATTTATTCAACACTTGCTATGTGCTGGAAACTGGGATGAGTACTAGGGATATAAAGAAGGACAATGGACAGCCCCTGCCCTCGAGGAGCTCACAGTCTAATGTGGAGAAAGCATGCAAATGACTGTGTGCATGTAGCATGTATGAAAAAGACAATGGTGGAGGACAGAACATTGATATGGATTAGAACGGAATGGAGCTAGCATTTGTACAACACCCATTGTGAGGCAGGCACTGTGTTAAAGCATTTTACCGATATCATGTCATTTGGTCCTCACGACAACTCTGGCAAGCAGGTGCTCTTATTTTTATTTTACAGTGGGAGAAACTGAGGGATACAGGGGTTCAGTGACTTGTCCAGGGAAGTAAATATCTGAGGTCAGAGTTGAACTCAGGTCTTCTTGCCTCTCAGCACTTTATCTGCTGCACAACACTGTCTCTTAGTCTGTGAAGGTTCCCATTTGAGGTGATGCCTGAGCCTCCCTATATAGGAAGGCAAGAATTCTCAAATGCCAAGAAGGTGAAGGGGATGAATTCCAAAGATGAGTGACAGGCCAAAGGTGAGAATGCAAACAGTCAGAAGATGGCAGATGGAGTCCAGTGAAGGGTATGAAGTTCAGTTGGGTTGAAATGTCAAGTTATCGAAGGAGAGTTATATGAAATAAACCTGGGAGTGGTAGGTAGGGGCTTCGGTTGGTGATGCATTTTTCTCATCCTTTGAAATTCAGACCAGAGTGAAAGCATGTGTGTATATGTATGGTTATCATATGTTTGCATGCAAATATGTGTGCACCCATGTGTATTGGGATGGGGGAGTGACAGGTGGCAAAATAGTTAGAGCACTGGCCTTGAAGTCAGGAAAGTATCAGTCCAAGGCCCACCCCTGAAAGTAATTGTGTGATCTAGACAAGTCACTGAATATCTGGGCCTCAGTTTCTTCATCTGTAAAATGAAGGTTTTAGATTCAGTGATTTCTAAGGTCCTCTCCAGCTCCAGTCTATGTTCCTATGACTCTTCCTTTCCCTTTCCCTGGGAAAAGTAAAACCCCATCTGTATGTGTTCACTCAGTTCCTAGATTATAAGTTCCTTGTGGTGATCTGAATGCTATGTATGTATGTATGTATGTATGTATGTATGTATGTATGCATGCATGCATTATGTATGTGTCTGTGTACGTACATATTCTAAAATAAACAGTAGGATCTTCTTCACTTCACTTTATCGACAATTGTGTATACATAAAGATGTGTTAAATTAAAGAAAAAATATTTAAAAATCAACAAGTAGTAAGCTTTTATTAAAAACCTACTGTATTGTAGGCATTGTGCTAAGCCTTAAGAAATACACATATAAAGGAAAACAATCTCCACTCTCCAGGAGCTTACATACAAACTAAAAAGACAGCATGTATGTAAACATACCTATAGGCATATACATATACATGTTTGTACATACACATACATTTATATATTCATTAGGAGAGAGAGAGAGAGAGAGAGAGAGAGAGAAGTGAGTCTATGAAAGTCTACAAATTGTATCAATTGACCAAATCACTTGACTTCATGTGGGTGAAGACCCATGCCTGTCCCCATCCCATTCAATGTCTGCTTTGGTCGAGCCTTCAATTGTAAAGCTCCTTGCCATTTACTCTGTACGTATCTTGGAATTACCTGATTATTTGATGCTGTCTCACTCAGCACACTTTGATTTACTTGAGGGAAAAGACTGTATTTTTGCTTCTCTTTGTATCTCCAACTCTTAGTGAAATACCTGGTACATAGTAAACACTTAAAATTGCTTGTTGATTGGTTGATTAATTGACTGCTGGTCAGTCCATCAGAAGGCAGAGTAAAATGACTGATTCTCTATTGGAGGGATTTGGCAATCTTATTCATATGGTTTTGATATTGCACCCTGAGAAGTTCATATAATGTTGCCATCATTAAAACCTACTGCCAATTCCTTCCAAAGTGGACTCTAAGAAATGAAATTCGATTTGGGGAAGTTTAAAACTCGGGTACTTTTCCTGTTTTCAAGGCATTCATCTCTGCAGGTCTCTAGAGATACTCCTCATCTAACCAGTGGCCATATGTCAACAGCAGAGAGGTAGGCTTATTTGGAGAGCAAACACAGGGGAGTCATGATTAGCCTCTGGTATAATGAAAACAAGAAAGAACTGATCAGTACTAAAGACAAATGTCTTTGAGACCTAAGATCAACAATTTATTTCAGATACTGTTTACTTGATTCTATAAAGAGTGTTTTAGCCTTATATCCCAATAAGACTTTTTTCCTAAGTGATTTATAAATGTAGACAACTCTCTGGTAACTTACCCTTTGAAAGAAGACAACACAGAGTTGTAACAGTATAATGGGTCATGAGTCAGACCTGAAGATAGGGGGACTTGGTTTCAGAGTCTACCTTAGACACGTATTAACTCTGTCTCTATGAAGGTTATTTAACTTCTTTTTTATTCATTTTTTAAAATTTTATTTTTTCCAAATACACATTTTTAACATTCATTTTTTAAAAATTTTGGCTTCCAAATTCCCTTCCTCCCTGCCCTCCTTCTTCACTGAGCCATTTGATAATGGGTTTTACATATATAGTCATGCAAAACATATTTCCATAACAATCATTATGTGAGAAAAAAATACAAGCAAAAAAAAGAACAGGAAAAATAAAAGAAATATTTTTTGAAAAAGTATGCTTTGATCTGTATTCAGACTCTATCCGTTCTTTGGGGTTTTTTTTTGCTTTTTTGGGGGGAGGGGTGAGGAGAGAAAGCAGGGCAATTGTGGTTAAGTGACTTGCCCAAGGTCACATGGCTAGTAAGAGTTATGTGTCTGAGCCTAGATTTGAACTCAGGCCCTCCACTGGCCCTTGACTCCAGGGCCAGTGTTCTATTCACTACACCACCTAGCTGTGCCAACTCTATGAGTTCTTTCTCAGTATATAGATAGAATTTTCATACTAAGTTCTTCAGAATTGCCTTGGATCATGGAATTACTGAAAATAGCTAGGTCATTATTGGTTGATCATGGAATGATACTGCTGTCACTCCTGGTTCTGTGCATTCCATTTTTTTTTTTACCCATGAAATTGCTAAACTCTTTTTAAATATATAATAATGTTGTCATGTAACTTTCTTTTTTTTTTTTGCCTGCGTCTACCACCCTAGAGATGGCTACCATCACACACACACACACACACACACACACACACACACACACACACAATTATTCTATACAGGCTTCTATTTATCAATTCTTTCTTTGAATGCAGAAAGCTTCTTCCTTCACAATTATTTTTCAGTGAATTTGGAAACTTATAATAGTGAAAATGACTTAGTTGATCAAATTTGTCCTTAAAACAATATTGCTGTTGCCATATAAAATATTCTATTGGTTCTGATCATTTTGTTCTTTAATATTTTGTGCATCTATCCATGTTTTTTTTTTTTTCCCCTAAAACCATTGGGTTCATTCTATTTTGCATTAGTTCACATAAGTATTTCCTGTTCGTGTTTTTTTTTCCTAAAAGCATCCTAATGGTCATTTCTTATAGTATAATAGTGTTCCATACCAATCATATGCCACCACTTGCTTGGCCATTCTCCAGTTGATGGGCATCCTCTCGATTTTCATTTCTTGACCACCACAAAATAGCTGCTATAAACATTTTGTACACATAGGTGCTTTTTTGTCATCTATATGGAAGACAGAGCTAGTAATGGTATTGCTAGGTTACAGGGTATGAATGCATTCATAACCCTTTGGATATAGTTCCACATTGCTCTACCTAATAGTTGGAACAATTTATAACTCTGCCAACAGTGCTTTAGTGTCCAAAATTTCCCACATCCAGCACCACATTTGTCATTTTCCTTTTCTGTCATATTAACCAATCTGATGAGTGTGGGTGGTACTTCAGAATTGTTTTAATTTGTATTTCTCTAATCAATAGTGATTTATTACATTTTATATGACTAGAGATAGATTTGATTTCTTTGTCAGAAAAGTGTCTATTCATATCCTTTGACCATTTATCAATAGAGGAATTACTTATATTCATATAAATTTGATTCAGTTCTCTATTTGAGAAATGAGGCCTTTATCAGAGAACCTGTTTTTTCCCACAGATTTTATTACTGTGTTTTCCTCTGTCCTATTTCTTCCCTTATGTAAAGCCAAGCATGAGCAACTCTCCAGAGTACTGCTGCTGAGAATACCTCTAACATTCTGATCACATAGCATAGTGAGCTCTTTATTTATTCAGCAGTAAACTCAAGCAAAACATTGACAGAAACCAAAATACAGCATTCACAATGATGTAACATAACATCTTGTCACTAAAGTAGTCGCATATTCCTAAACAAAAAGATATTCAGGATACGAAGTATAAAGTCTCCAATTCCAAGGTCACATTGTCTTCATCTCTCACTCAGAAAATATTCTTTCTTCCTGATTGTAGACTAGCTTCCAATCATCTTTAACTCAGTCATCCTTAAGGAACACAAGGTACAAAGTTCTCCCACCGCTGGGTCACAGTAAATCATGATCTTTTAAATCAGCACTAAGTTCCCAAGGAGATATCCTTTCATCTTGGATCGAGGTTGGCTTCCAAATTCCATGGTTCCTCTTCCATGGTCTGAGCTCTTGCCTGAATTAATCCAACTCTCACCTGGAGTCACAGGTAGTCCCCTTTCAGCTCCTCATCCAATTCCTGGTCCAGTTCCTTTTCCAGTTCCCATTCCATATTGAAGCTCTCAGTGATCAACCCACTTCAAGTCCTTTGTAGTTTCAGTTTCTGGGGAGACAAAGCTTAACAGAGTCAAAACAACATTCATGTACATTACCAGCACCATCATCAATTCACTTTCTGCCTGTGAAATCAACACAGACTCACAAACAAGGTCTGAAAAATCAACACAAATCATCAGTATAGTCCCAAGACCTGTAAAAAACATCAGTAAAACCTCCCTCCACGACTTCTGTAAACAGACAACAAAAAAATAATCTTTCAGAGTTCTGAACCAGCCATAAGGTCTCGGGGATTCTGTAACAAAAGCAATACTCTCTATCAGCAGACAGATCTGACAAAGTAACATCAACACAGACAGACAAATGTCAGCTACCACAGCCATGCTTCCTCCCAGTTCTGCTCAGTCCCAGTTTGTGCACCCCTTTTTATGTGGTGGTTCTCCTTCCTGTCTCTTCTTCCTGTTGCTCAGCAAGTTCCTCCCACCTTCAAATCACAAAGTGGAGATCAAACAAGGTGCTAAATACTTAAATAACTGAAACAAGGTGCTAAGTACTTGTTTTGCTTGCCTTTACACCTTAACATTTGTGAGCTAGGAGCTCCAGAAGCTGCTGTTGCTGATTTCAGTAATCCCAGGGCCTGCTGTTGGCTTTCCAAGGTATGACCTGGACTGGATTGTGCTTCACTCTCATCCCAACAAGACAGACCTTTTCAATCTTAGGTGTTTGGGGCTGAAATATTATTTCATCCAATTATTTTGTTGGTTCTGCCCCTCCCGCATTCCTTTTCAGGCATTATTTTAAAGTTGTTTGGAAGGGAAATTTGGCAGAGCTGAGATGAGTCCCTGCCTTTACCCTGCCATCTTCCATTATTCATTTTCATTTGTCAATTGAGAGAGTTAGACTTGCCTTTCCAGCCAGCAATGTGTGGTCTTTTGATCCTTTTTGCATCTCATCTCTAAAGTCAGAATAGTGAATCATAATTTTATAGTGATTCAAATCTGTTCTGATCATTTTCTATAATGTTGGGAACAATAATATTTTTTTTAATCCACCTTACAGTTTTCATGAGGTTACAATGGAATGAAGCACAGAAAGAGATAAGTAAATCTTTACAGGCCCCATGGATTTTAGTTGTTTTCAAAGAGAGGCAGTGAGGTCTAATGGCTAGTGTTATACTTGGAATAAAGATCATGGTTCAAATTCCAACTTCAATTGTGACATCATGGACTATCTTGGATCAGTCGCATAACCTCACTCACTGAGGCTCAGTTTCCTCATCTATCACAATGACACACAGAGACACACAAAACCAACTTCCCTAAGCTTTTTCTTAGCTAAAATATGGGAGGTATAATTCCCCCAGGTTTGTACTGAATGAGATTGTATATATGGAAAGCACTTTGAAAAAAATATCTGAAGTACTATATAAATGGCTTTTATTATTGTTCCGAGAGAATATTTACTCATTTCTGGTGGCTCAAATGAGAAGCAAGGTACTTGGATTGCTAGAATCTCTACCTTGTGAAATGTGGTTTATCAATATTATGACTCCCAGCTTCCCTAATCTATGTGAGCTAAGACAGAACCTAGTTTCACAGAAATCTTTTTGGATGAAATAACATGTTGGAGTATGAAGAGATTTTCAGATACAATCCTTCTTACTTCTTATCGCCTATTCTCTTTTCAATAATAAAAGTGAGTAAGCCCTGAACCTTTCCTTCCAATTCCTAAGGGCTTTTTTCCTTGCTTTTTCCTCTCTATCAGAATATAAAATGTTTAGGAAGTTTGAATTTGCATATTCATCTTTATTTGGATTGGGATGTATCCATCATTGTGAGATAAGGGTTGGATTAGACAGCAGCCACGGTTCCTTCTGCCCCTGAGATACTGTGATTCTGTAATGATGTGCTCTTCTCTTTTGTATGTCCTACATTAGAAGTAGTATTCTCATGAGCCTCACTTCCATTTGGCCCAAGTAGAGTCATGGGCTTAAAGCAAGAAGGGTCCTTCAAGGTTAATCAGTCCTTTTGTTTTATTTTTTAAAAAATTGTTCCATAATCAAATGTTATGAATGTGTATCTATCTATCTATCTATCTATCTATCTATCTATATGCAATTATTATTATTATTATTATTATTATTATTGACTACATCCAACTGGAACTTGAGATACACAGGCACTGTGGTTG
>CM053585.1:10252461-10262798 GCA_028646515.1 Pseudochirops corinnae | reverse complement strand
AGAGGAAAAAAAAAAGAGAGGCAAAAAAAAAATCCCAATTCTTCAACATTAAAAAAAAACAAAAAAACAGAGACAGTCCCAGAGACCCAGTGCAGCAGCGCGACCCACCAGGCAGACCTGGAGACCTGCAGCCTGCTGAGAGGCAGTCCTTGGACATGGCCTGGTAACCCACCAACCACAAGGGCCACTCCTAGGCATATCACCACAGGTCAGGGATGAACTGACCTGGTTAAGAAACAAAGGGAGGGCCCACAGCAGGGGCAGCAGCTACCCCTGGGGACTACCCATCCACAGCCTGGAAATTTTAAAAGCCCCTAGCTGAACCTTCGGGGACCCAGCTGCTCCAATCCCCCCCCCCAACCCAAAAACACAGTAATTATTGCCCCAGAGGAAAATTTTAAGCAGGAAAGGCTTAGGAACCCATGAGGAAGAGTGTAAATAAGGGCCTGCCTCAAAATTGGAAGAAAGCAGGCTACAAAGACAAAGACTCTGGAATCCTATCGTGGTGAGAGAGAGGAATCAGACTCAGAAGGAGAGAGTACTGAGTCCATACCCACAGCTGGAGCCTTAACAGGGGCTATGATCTGGTCCCAGGCACAGAAAGCATTTCTAGATGAGCTCAAAAAGAACTTTGAAATCCAGCTTAGAGAGGTAGAAGATAAAATCAATACCTCCTACCAAAACAAAATTATGAATTAGAAAAACATTACAATGAAGAGAACAGTTCCTTAAAAAGTAAAATGTGTGAACTAAAAATGAAATCTAAGCATATGGAAAAAGAGCTTCAAAAACTGAGGAGAATAATTCGCTAAAAACTAGAATCAACCAAATTGAAGCCAATGACTCTATATGGAACCAAGAATCAGTCAAACAAACATCAAGACTGAAAAATTAGGACAAGAGGGTAAAATATCTCAATGGAAAAATAACTGACCTGGAAAACAGATCCAGGAGAGACAATCTGAGAATCATTGCTCTACCAGGAAATCACGATGAAAAAACGAGCCTAGACAACATCTTCCAAGAGCTCATCAAGGAAAACTGCCCTGAGATCCTAGAACCAGAGGGTAAAATAGAAATCGAGAGAATCTACCAGACACCTCCTAAAAGAGATCCCAAACTGAAAAGTCCATGAAACACTGTGGCCAAACGCCAGAACTATCAGGTAAAGGAGAAAATACTAAAAGCAGCCAGAAAGAATCAATTCAGATATCGCGGAACCACAGTGAGGATTGCACAGGATCTGGCAGCCTCAACATTGAAAGACCGGAGGAAATGGAATATGATTTTTTACAAGGCAAAAGACCTCAGGCTACAACCAAGGATCACCCATCCAGCAACACTGAGCATAATCTACCAGGCAAGAAGATGGTCATTCAGTGACATAACAGGATTGCAGAACTTCCTGATGAAAAAGCCAGAACTCAATGGAAAATTAAACTTCCAACTACAAGACCCAGGAGAGACATAGAAAGGTAAATAAGGAAAAAAACACACACATAACTTGTAATTTAACAAGAGCAAACTATTGACATCCCTTCATGGGAAGCTGATACCTGTTAATATCGTGAATTCTATACCTATGGCAACATCTAAAAGGGATATAGACAAACAGAGGGTGTGAGTTTAAAATATGCAAAATGATGATAAAAATCCTTATTAAGGGACTGTAATGGAAGAAGAGGAAAGAAGGAAGCAGAAAAGGGTAAATTATGCTATACAAAGAGACATAAAAACAATATAGAAGTGGGAAAGAAGGGAGGAAGATGAGAACTATATGAGTTTTTCCCTCACTGGTTCTGGTGCAAGGAGGGAATAACACAACCAGTTAAAGATAAGACTCTATCAAGAAGAGACGTAAAACTTATAATAGAGGGAAAGAGGGGAGGGAGAGGGGCACTGCATGAGTTCTATTCTCATCAGTCTTGTTCTGAGGAAGAAATAACATACAGCATTGAGTATAACAATTGATCATATCCTACAGGCAGTAGGAAGGGGGAAGGCGCACGAAAGGGGGTGGGTTAGAAGGTAGGGAATAAGTAGTAAGGGAGAAGGGTAGGAAAAGGGAGAGGGCAGATAAGAAGGGAATATTGAGGGAGGTGGTGGTCAAAAGAAAAACTCTCAAGAAGGGGAAAGGAGAAGGGGAAAAGCAAAGGCATAAATAGGGGAGGAATAGGATGGAGGGAAAGACACAGATAGTACATTAAATTGAAAAGTTTCTGTACAAACAAAGCCAATGTAACCAAGACTAAGAGGGAAGTGGGAAACTGGGAAAGAATTTTTACAACCAGTGTATCTGATAAAGGCCTCATTTCTAAAACATACAAGGAATTATGTAAAATCTATAAGAATACAAGTCATTCCCCAACTGATAAATGATCAAAGGATATGAACAGGCAATTCTCAAAGGTAGATATTAAAGATATCTATAAGCATATGAAAAAATGCTCTAAACCCCTATTGATTAGAGAAATGCAAATCAAAACAACTCTGAGGTACCACATTTCACCAGCCAGATTGACTAAGATGACAAAACAGGAAAATGACAAATGCTGGAGAGGATGTAGAAACATTGGAAGGCTAATGCATTGTTGGTGGAGCTGTGAAATGATACAACCATTCTGGAGAGCAATCTGGAACTATGCCCAAAGGGCTATAAATAATTGCATACCCTTTGACCCAGTAACACCACCTCTGGGCTTGTATCCCAAAGATATCACAGAAGTGGGAGGAAGACCCATATGTACAAAAATATTTATTGCAGCTCTCTTTGTGGTGGCAAAAAACTGGAAATTAAGGGGGTTCCCATCAATTGTGGAATGGCTAAACAAGTTGTGATAGATGAATGTAATGGAATGCTATTGTGCTATAAGAAATGGGGATGAGATGAACTTCATAATTATCTGGAGAGGCTTATGCAAACTGATGCTAAGTGAGAAGAGCAGAACCAGGAAAAATTTGTACACAATCACAGACACATGGTATGTGTGACGACCAACCTTGATAAACTGGACTCTTCTCAGCAATGCACAGTTATAAGACAACTCTACAAGTCCTAGGATGGAAAGAGATATCTACATTCAGAGAAATATCTAGAAAGAACAGAATTTAAATGGAGACTGAAGCAACCTACACGCTATCGCTCTTTTCCATGTTTGGTTTTGTTTCCTTTTTCCTATTGTTCACTCCATTGGTTACAACCCTTCTATACAACCCGACTAATAACCAAGGTGAAAGTATTTACAGATTCTATACTTGACTGCATGCTGCAATGGGGGGGGGGGGGGGGCGGGGAGAGAGGGAGAGGAGAAAATATGAAACTCAAGGGACTCTGGAACCGAATCTTGTAAACTAAAAGTAAATAAACAAATCAATTTAAAAATTAAAAAAAAAAAAACCAAACAACATTACAATTACATGCTGGGCTCCACATTCATACTCCCCCATCTCTGCAAGGAAGTATTGGGAAGTAGAATAGCTTCTTATATGCCTTCTTTTTGGTCATGCTTAACTCAAATATTCATATGGTTGTGTGATATTCTTGATTCAAGTGTCAATCACAGCTCATTCATGGTACATATGACTCTGATCCATGACCCTCCTAAGGAGTCCAGTCAATGTAAGGGAGGCCTGCCTTCCTAGCCTACATCATAGGGGTCTTGGTAGAGTTGATTTTTCTGACCCTCTGCATTTTGAAGATACAGAATTTGAAACTCAGAGAAGTTGAAGGATCTCTTTTTCTTCACATGGAGAATATATCACACAGGGAACCAGTATTGATCTCAGGTCTTCTGCCTTCACAATCAGCTTGCATCAAACCTTCAACCAGTCCAAATCATTTGCTTCCTTTTGCCTTGTGAATTGACTGTTAGATACCTGCTATTTGGATATGGAATTTAAAAAAAAAAAAAAGATTGCAAAGCACATCTACCCACATATGGCTTGACCTCTTTTTTCTTTTCTTTTCTTTTTTTTCTCTTTTTTGAGTCTCCTATTTGTTGCACAGGATGTGATACAAATTTCAGAAGGGAGGATGAACAGTGACAAAAGGAACCTGAGATAGGATAGCACATCAAAGATGAAAAGGCCTTTGTTACTTTGTTGCTATTTGTCCTCATTTATTTCCCCTTCATTGACTTTGAAAAGAGTCAAGAAAAACAAAGTCTATCCTTTCTGATTTCCTCTGTAATTTCCCCAGGGCTCTGTAATAGTAGGTAATAGGAACTTGGTTCAGAGCTTTCAAAATTCATTGTCAGGGTTGACAATCCAGAAGTGTAAGAAAACAGTTCAAACATGTGGTTCCACTTCACTCCTAAGCATGTGCACGTCGGGGGTGGAGAGGAAGTTGTTGGTATTTGCTTCAGAGAAATAAGACTTGTTTCTTGCCTGTTAGATCCTATCCGCATATATGCAATGAAAATGGGTTGGCATATGGTGAGCTTAGGAGGACAACTAGTAGCTTGCCCAGCTCTTGCAATGCAAGCTGTTATGCCAGCCACACCCTCTTTGTGCAATTAAAAAAAAACATAGGGTCCTTGTAGGGGGTGACTAACTTCTGTACTACTGGTATACCCAGTTCTCCTTCTACCTTTTTACCTCTAGCAAATAATTTTAAATGATTTATCTTAAATAAATTTAAAAATTAAAATAATTTGTCTCTAGAAAATAGTTTTACTTTGGAATAGGATGTTTTCTTTCAGAGGCAGATTCTAGCCATCGTTCCCATGAGCCAGCTAATGTACAAAAGAGAAGAATGCCTCAGTCTTTCCACCCTTGAACCATTGATTTGGTTCCTGCAAAGGGGAGTTATTCACATATGTCTCTTTTGGTATGGGATTGAGTCTTATATGCTGCTCTAAAGTTCTAAAAAGTGTGTATCCAAAAGAAAAGAACATGCCATGATAAAAGCTATGATCAGGGTTAACTAAGAACTGATTACCTGAAGGCCCCACTCCCAGAATAGTTTGTAAATAAAGAGATACCTATCAACAAACAGTCATTGGACTTATGGAACTCATGCTGGAGGCTGGTTTAGCTGGAGTTCTGTCCATGTCATCATCATTCTGATTATCTAACCTAGAATCATTTGAGCCAAAACTAATCTCACCACTTTCTCCTTAACCACAATTACTAAGTTCTGTAAATGCCTTCTTCAAAAATGTTTTTCTCTTTTCTATCTCTTTCCATTTCTATTTCAATGATATAATGTTGGGCCTTCCTTAGCCTCTGTACATACTACAACTTCTTGAAGCCACAGGAGAGAGTTGGGTGAATCAGCTCCACAACAAAATTAGATGAGCAGCTCCATAAAGGTAACCCTCACACCAGAAGTGCTACTCTCCATGGACACTCCATACAGTAAGCAAATAAATAAATACAAAAAGCTTTAGACTTAAAAAAAAAAGGTGATAATTAATGAGAAAAGACACTGGAATTAAGAGAGATTGGGGAAGTTTTTGTTTCTTGAGGAAGATGGGATTGTAGTTGGAAATGAAGGGAAGCCAGGGAGGTGAAGAGGAAAAAACAGTATTTCAGATATGGGGGAGGATCAGGGAAAATGCCCAGAATTGAGAGATGGAGTGTCTTGTTTATGGTATAACCAGGAGGCCAAAAGATGAGTAGGAGGATCACATGATGAGACTTGTTCTTCAGAAATATCACTTTAGTTGCTGAAGGGAAGATGTATTGGAGTGGAAAGAAACTACTGATCATCTGACATGAGGTGATAAGAACCAATGTCCATTTGAGGAGATGGAGAGGGAGAGAGAGAGAGAGAGAGAGAAGAGAGAGAGAGAGAGAGAGAGAGAGAGAGAGAGAGAGAGAGAGAGAGAGGGAGAGAGAGAGGGAGAGAAGATTAGGAGAGTATTTAGGGTAGTTCCTTGGAGATTGGTCACAGCTGTGGTCCCAACACTTGGATGATGATCAAGCCAAGGAAACTTGGAAAGAGCAGTCAAACCAGTAGGAGGAACATTTAGAGAGAAGAGAGAAGAATCCCAAGAGGGAAGAATAAACAGCCTAGAGAAGAGGAAAATCAAAAATAACACATGATATGGATAGGTCAAGAAGGATGAAGAACAAAGGGTTAAATACTATTTGACAATTGATCATTGGTAAATCTAGAGAGAAAACTTTCAATTTAGTGAAGAGTCAAGGAGAATAAAGAGGTTGAAGGCCTGGAAGACTAGAGGGATGGTGGTTACTTTCATAGTAATGAGAAAGTTTGGAAGAAGGTTAGGTTTGGGGGAAAAGATAATGTAATCCCAATCTAAACTTGATTCTTTATCCTGCATTACTTTTCCTCATGAAAAATGAAAAGTATATGGAGGGTCAAGGTTGAGTTGGTTCAGAGCTGCCCAACTGGCCAGCCATGAGGTAATAGAGGGTTGGAAGGTAGGGTGGCTGAAGATTAAATGTGGAGAATTATTCCAATATATCTGCTAAAGGTGGGTCTGTTGGATTAGCTTATAAACATCCTTACGACCCCACACCAATGACAGCCCTTCATGAGGGCAGCAGTGAGAGGGAAGAGTCATGAGGTATAGTAGTAGGTGGTACAATTGGTTTGAAGAAAAGGCCATACTTGACTATCAGAGAGGTGGAAGGTAGAATGCAATTTATCTTTCTACCCTTACTGGTCTGTCACACATGCATTAGGGTCATTCCAGGGTCCCAGATAAGAACTTTGGTCCCCAGTTTATTGATGCCTTCCTAGAGAACAACTAAAAATTGGGCAGGATAACAAAAAGGGCCAAGTTTGACTTAGACAGCCAAAGCTTAACTCAGTGCAAAGTAGGGAAGAAAAGGGATTAAGCATTTATATGGCTCCCACTATGTTCTAGGAACTGTGGTAAGCTCATTTTACAAATATTGCTTCATGTAATCCTTATGACAATTCTGAAATGTAGTGCTTTTATCTTTTATAGTTTAGGAAACTGAGTTAAACAAGAGTAAAGTTAATTGCACAAGGTCACACAGCTCATAAGTGCCACATAGTAAGCATTTAATAAATTCTTATTAACTTACTGACAACCTCACATTTTGCAGGGTAAGACTCATAATTCTGCATCATTCTCTTTCCAAATCCATTGAATCTTTGAGGCTAGAATGTTTATTTGCTCAGTTGCGAACAGCAAGCAGCATTATAAAGTATGGTAGCAGCTCTTGGTGCCTTCTTTTCATCACATCACATGATCCTTTGTCATATCATATCATGTTACATCATATTACATCACATCACACAGCCCTGTGTATTTCCCTCATAAAATAGAGATTAAAAAAATAAATTTTCCCTAATGCAGAATCATACTAGAGTATCATGCCTGGACTGTTGTACAAGCATGCCTGAATTTTGAGAATATAGGCCACACTTGTAGACTTTCAGCAGTGTAGAAACAACTGAGATTAGCACTTCAAAAGCAAAAATAATTAGTTAACATAGAAAGCTTCCAGATGGTGCATTTCTTCCCCTTATATTGAAAGCAAGTGTAACGATACTGGGATTTGAAGATCTTCCATGCCCCTTGAGTTTGCTGATATAGCAGGAAGGGGTGGAGCAAGAGAACGCCGGAACCCAGCTAGTCTCCGTTCGGTGAGGACTGGAAGCGGCATCAGAGGCAGTGGCTGCGCTTGCGAACTCTTTTTCCTTTGAGCAGGGCACAATCTCTGCTAAGGACTCCTGCTGAGGACTGCCTGGGGCAGGAGCTGCCAGGGGCTGGAGCTGCTGGGAGCGAGCTGCCCGGACGCTGAGCAGTTGCGTGCGTGAGGAGAGGAGGATCTTTGCCTGAGGTAGCCTGTCCTGTTTGAAGGCTTGAGGATATGGGTATTTACTACTGTGACCACATGTGCCAACTTCATCACTACTGGGTTGGCTTTGACTTTCTGGTTTTGGGACTCAGTTTTCTGGTATTTAAATGAATGCACTATCTATATTTCTTATGTAGAGAGCCTGTTCCATTTTGTGATTCATAACTATATCAGCATATTGATAGTTACTGTCGGCATTGTGAATACTGCATTGCTGATACCGCAAGCCACTTCCCAGCCTAGCCCCACTGTGTTCTAGAGGCTGAGGTAGTTTTGTTTTTTGTTTTTTGTTCCTTCCTCTGTGTTCAGAAATCACTAGAGCTTAGTCTGATGGAAATGCCAGTTCCTTCTGAGTATTTGATCAAGGGATGTCCATAGATCTATATGGCATAATTGCATTGAACTAGACTAAGGGACGGAAGAAGTTAATGTACCTGAGAGCCAAGAATCCTTTTGACTGTGTTCAGTACTCTGGGTGAGTTACGTCTCCCAGTACATCTTAATATCCCTGGTTATCAGAGCAAATTTGGAAAGCAAGAAAATAAGATCCTACATATGAAACCCAGACATGATAAGAAATATATTCTGTATGGCCTATATTTTTTTCGTTGAGAGCCTAATATGTACATAGATTCTCTTTAAAATCCTAACTAGAGATCATGCTCTCACCTCCCCTGGCCCTGTGCTAATGAGGAGATTGGAGTAAAATGTATAATGCTTGTCTCAAAGCAAGATCCTGGAAAGATGCCTCTCAGTTCCCATGAAGGCATTCAATTCTCATGCCCCCGTTTGGAGAAAGCAAAACACTCTCTCAAACTGATTTTTCCCCCCATGGTCTTTTACATGAAATAGGGAAATTGAGTAATCACTGTTTTTAGGACCAGATGTTGACATTTATTCCCTTAAGGAGTCAGGAGAAATTTTTATAAGCCTGAATCCATTCCTTTATTCATGTATATAAACATTCGCAAAACTTGATGTGTATAAAGCAGTTTAATATTAACAAAGCAATCTTTTCTCTGACACTGTGAAATGATAACAAGTTCTGATATTGCCATTTTGAAGATGAGGCAGCTGAAGTTCAGAGAAATAGTGAAGTAAAGTCATATCTTTCAGAATATTCAAGATTTGCACATGAGGCAGGACCTGACCCTTGGAGTGGGACTGGCATAGTTTACATAATACTTTGTAGCATAAGAGCCTCTGCATGCCTGGAACCAGGCCTCTATGTCACTTCTTGGCCACCTCCATGAAACCACTAGGTGGTAGAGTAGGTACTGTGCTAGTGATGGAGTCAGGAAGACTCGAGTCTGGCCTCAGACACTTACTGCTTGTTTTAGCCTGCACAATCACTTAATCTCCATTGGCCTCAGTTTCCACAGCTATAAAATGGTCATAATATATTCCAATACCTACTTCACAGTATTGTGAGGATCAAATGAGGTATTTACGAATCACTTAGTACAATGGCTGGCATATAGTAAGCCCCATATAAATGCTTATTCCCTTCTCCTCTTTCCTCTTTCCATGTCACACTGCCTGGACTTCAATCATCATCCTCAGTTTCACTACCTCCTAATACCTTCCTTGTAGCCTGCCTCTGGAATGCTGGGCTATCAGAAGTGAGCTTACAACTAATATTGTCCAAATCCAGAACTTCACAACACTTCCCAGTCATTTCTATAGCATACCCCATCTCACCCTTTTCCAGCTTCTCTTTGTGTGGTATCTTACCTACTAGAATGCAGCTTCCTTCTTAACTGGTCAACCTTTCTGGAGAACAATTTAGAACTAAGCCCAAAGGCCTATCATACTATATAGATCCTTTGACCCTTCACAACCACAACTAGGTCTGTGTCCCAAAGAGATAAAAGGAAAAGGATCTACATGTATGAAAATAAGTATTTTTGAGAATAAAAGATTTAATTAAGGTTGTATTTTGCTGTCAAACCCAAAATCCATAGCAGAAGTTATCCATAAGAGTAACACAAAACACAATACATAGGAACTTCTCCAACTTTTTATTGCCTAAACAATACAGATATTCTCTATGACATTGATGTTAAAATCCTCCAACATCTGAATAATGGACAAATGTCTTCAGGTAATTTTCATATTGTTATCACTTTGCATACTATAAATTACAATCCAACTGGAGAATAAACTTTCCCATAGTCTTATCCTACACTGGTGGGCATTCTTCTTCTGCCCCCCCTCTATTATAAATTGATTTATTTTAAACACTCTCCTTAAATTTTGAGTTCCAAATTTCCTCCCTACCATCCACAGTTTTATAGCCCTTTGAGCCTAGTTCCAAATTGTTCTCTAGAGCTGTTGGGCCACTTCTTTATTCTACAACAATTCATTAGTGTACATATTTGTTTTTTCCTTCATTCCTTCCAGCATTTTTCATTTTTATAGGTGTAAAGTGGTACTTTAAAGTTGTTTTAATTTGTCTTTCTCTAATCAATGTGATTTAGAGCATTTTTTATGTCTATAGGTAATTTGATTTTTTTTTCTTCTGAAAGATGCCT
>CM053585.1:10224055-10251961 GCA_028646515.1 Pseudochirops corinnae | reverse complement strand
TGCTACTACTATTACTACTACTACTACTTACTGTTACTACTACTATTACTATTACTACTACTACTACTTACTGTTACTACTACTACTACTACTATTACTATTGCTACTACTATTACTACTACTGCTACTACTACTACTACTATTACTGCTACTACTATTACTACTTCTACTACTACTACCATCACCACTCCTACTAGCTGATACTTATGTAGCGCCTTTCAAACTTTGTCAAGTCTTTTCCATCATTTCTTCATTTTAAGAATCTGTATTGTTATCTTTTGGCTTTATATTACCTTCACTTCTAAATAGTTTTCTTTTGATCCAAAGGGACAATGTTTGTAAAGTTCTCAGTACAACGTTGGCACATGGTACGTGTTTGCTAATGTCTATTTCCTTCTCCACTTCTTCTCCGACATTCAAAGAGTTGTCCTTTATTTTAATCGCTGGAGAGAAAATGAGAGACAGGAAGAGACAGATTCTCCAAGAGGCCTCTCCCAGTTTCTCCACTACTATTATTTTCCTCCTGAGAATCCCTTGCGTCTACTCTGCATAATAAGCTCAATGATATAAACACTTGAAAGTGCTTTAAATGTACATGTATATCTCCATTTAACAGATGAAGCAACTGAGACCGAGAGAGGTAAAATGATCCACCCAGGGTCACACACCTACAGTGTGAGTCAGGATTTGGACTTGTTTTCTTGACTCCAAGGATAGCTTGGTGGTACAGCAGGTCAGCTAGGTGAACACTGGGCCTGGAGTTGGGAAGATCTGAGTTCAAATTTGACTCCCGCTTGCCTCAGTTCCTTATCTGTAAAATAGTGATATGCTGGAGCAGGAAATGGTAATGCACTTCAGTATCTTTGCCATGAAAGCCCCGCGGGCAACCTTCATAGGGCCCCAAATAGTTGGACATGATGGAATGAACAGCAATAACATCTTGAGAGCCAGGCTTCCCCTTAACTCCAGGTATTTGCAGGCCGTCTCCTCCATGAGACTGGGAGCGCCTTGAAGGCGGTGACTGTTTTTATCTTCCTTACGTCCCTAATACTTAGCACAGAGTCTGGCACTTGGTGTTGGGCAGTTAGGGCTTGTCGTCTGGCGTGTCTGCTCCTGCTCTCCCCACTGTACTCTCTGCCTTATGTCTTTTATGTACCTAACTACTGACATGGTATCTCCTCCATCAGAATGTGAGCTCCATGAGGGCATGCACCATGTTTTTACCTTTCTTTATATCCCAAGCACATAGTAGGTACTTAGTATATGTTTGGAGGTAGGGGTGGAGAGGAAGAGGGAGACAGAGACAGAAACAGAGAGACAGAGACAGAGAGACAGGGAGACAAGGAAACAGAGTGGACGGGGAGAGAGGCAGAGAGACGCAGTCGAGCCAAATGAAGTTACACACTTGTCAAGTTCTTTCCGTTTAGCATTTCAGGTAAACCTCACAGTAGTTCTATGAATTACACATCATAAGCATTATTATCCCCATTTTAGGGATGATAATCCTGAGGCCTAGAGAAGTGAAAGAGGTGCCTACAGTCATGCAACCAGGAGGGAGCAGATGAATTATTCCAACCTCCCTTGATTCATATGTAATTCCCTTTTCATTATGCTGTGCTGAGCTGACACATAAATGTAATTTTTAATAAGCCATGGAAAGTTTCCTGTGCTGGAAGGGAGATGCCTCTGGAGATTTTGAGTCCCCCCTTGCAGGAGGTCTTTAATCAAAGGTGGAATTGCCACTTGACAGGTATATTGTGGACAAGATGCTTCTTTATGTATCAAATAGCCCCCGAGGCTCCTTCCCCTTCTGAGGTTCTGTGATTCTGCAATGTGTAGACAATAAATCCTACAAAGTAAATATATAAATATTACAGGTATACACAAAAACATTCTGAATTGGAATAAAAAAACAAGACTGCGTGGAGCTATCAGGCTTCCAGCCTGGCAGGATCTCAATGGACAGATTGGCAAGAAAGCATAACACAGGGGGTAGAAAAATGGTTCAAATCTCACCTCAGAGCCACAATCCAATCTCTTGGGACCTCATGCCAGCCCCTGGAAGCTTCAGTTTCATCCTTTATAACCCAGCATATAACCCATACCTATGGTCCCCATGTCATAGGGTCATTTTACGGTTCAAATGAAATAATGTTTTGCACATCCTAAATTTTTCATATATAAATAACTTGAATAAGTAGGAATGATTTTTCCTTTTAGCAGCAGGGAGAGGGACTTCATGTTTGTTTTCATTGGTACAGGGAACTCTCAGATGGGGAAGTCTCAGTTACCACTAGAAGTCAGTACCTTGTCTTCAATTAATAGTCTCAGAGAGTTGGCTTGAGCAGTAAGCATTTATAAGTGATCTAACCAGGACCACACAGTCAATATGAAAGAAGCAAAATTTAAATGAAGATCTCTTCGGCTTCTAGGCCGGCACTCTACCCACATCACCAAGCCCCTTCTCATTTTCTCTTCAATTAGATGGAAATCTCACCTACTACAATTTCTAGTGACTGAACTCTTTGGGCTTTGTAACTATGTGGATGTGGGACAGTTAGGTGGTACAGTGGTCATAGAGCATTCTGTCTGGAGTCAGGAAGACTCATCTTCCTAAGTTTAAAACTGGACTCAAAAAATAGCTTTCTGACTTTTGATAAGTCACTTAACCCCATTTGCCTCAATTTCCTCATCTGTAAAATGAGCTGGAGTAGGAAATAGCAAACCACTCCAGTATCTTTGCCAAGAAAATCACATAAGGGGTCAAGCAGAGTCAGACAAAATTGAAACAATTAAACCACAACAAAACTAGGTTGGGACAAACTGAGCTTTGCTTCAGGGTATCAAGATTTAGTGGTGCCAAATTTTAAAATAATAATTGTAAATGACTGTGTAATTTCAAAATTGGTTATAATTGCATGTTGGCAGAACTTTTTACTCCTTTAACAGCATGGAACACATTGGCATATTACCTAGTTAACAATAATAATTTATTAAGCTATCATGATAGCAGATAAATGTCAGCTGTTACTATGTGGATATAGAGGGCATCCCAGGATGACGCAAATGAATCAAGAAATGTTAGGTAATACCTTCTCCTTCCTTCCCTTCCCAGTGTGATAAGGAAATGGAAGAAGGAGTATACTAGATAACTTCTGAAACAGACTATGGTGACCCCTGGCTTTGAAACAATTCTAGTAGATCCACCTTGAATCTCTTGGAAGGCAAACATCATGGAGATGAAGGTAGAGTAAATGGAAGTGATCACTAAGGGAGGAGTAAAGGGTAAAACATCATCACCAGGATACTCTCTTCAGCTTCACTTACTGGAATACCCATCTTGTTTCAAGGTTCATTTCAGTTGCTGCCCACCACATAAGGCAATACTCCATTTGCAAGATTATTCGATGATAAACAGGCAACTCCCATAGATACAAGTAAGGGAGAGCTTCATGTTAATTTATATCAGTAATAGCTAAACGTAGGCAAAATTCCTTGTAGGTATTATCTTAACTGATCCCCAAACAACTCTATGAAGTAGATAAGCTTATGATCCCCATTTTATATATTATGAAACCAAGACTGAGAGAAGTTAGGCAATTTGCACAGGGTCACACAGCTAGTAGATGTCTTGGGTACAATTCAGACTCAAGTCTTCCAGACTACAAATCTGTCCTCGGACACTTACTAACTGTGTGACCATATTTGTAAAGAGCTTAACACAGTGCCTGGAACATAGTAGGCTCTTCAGTGCTAGCTTTTGGTGGTGTTGCTACCATTGTGGTTGTTATCTACTATGCCTTGTTGTTTGAATTTCCAGTAGTTCCCCAAGTACTTGTCCTTCAGCCGCTCTCTCCCCACACACCAACTCTTTGCATGATGCATATCTCTGGTAAGCATAGACCTGGTCATATAGTTTTTCTGCCACTGCTCCATAGTCTTTGGTGGGGCCTAAAGTTTTGTTAAACTTCTGACTCAGTTTTTCATGCATTTCACCACAATGTGTTAGTTCAAGTCTAATCTTCTGCTGATCTAGCTAGACTGCACATACCTCCTCCATAAGCTTTCCTGCCTTCATGTGTTTGCTCACAATATTATTCTATGCCTAAAGCACTCTCCCAGCACTCCCTAACAGTAGAATCACTACCCTCTGCTTAAATTCTAAGATCACTCTATGTAGGAAGCCCAACCAGATTCCTTCTAGGTAGCTATCACTTTCCCGTGCTATGGGGTTTCTCAGGAATTTTTCTCCCACATCTCCCACTGATGCACTCATCATGTATTACATTGTGTATATGCCATATCTGACTGGGCTGTAAACCATAAGAGGACAGGGATTGTATCTTACCAAAGATGCCAGCACTCAGCACAGCAATCTTCCTGGGTGGGGGAGGGGGGATTAAGACAGCTCTGTCTAATTGAATTAAGTTGTTGGTGTTCGATTTTCTTCCTCTGGCCCTCTAATTCACTCTTGGGTAGAAAAAGATCAAATGTAGTTTAGAAAATTCCCCCAAAGCCACCAGATGTCACTGTTACAGATAATATCCTCCTATCGGTTATGCTTCAGGAAACACTGATTGTGATTATAATAGAGATTCAGCAGTTAATTGAATCAAAGAATCTGAGTTGGAAGGAGGAGTCCTGGGTCATCTAGTTCAACCTGAACTTTACAGGAATATTCCCTACAATATGCCTGGCGAGTCCTTTTCCAGCCTCTAGAGGAAGATCTCAATTGATGAGAAGTCACACATTACCTCTAGGAAAATAATAATTTAAAAATGTAAACTCATTCCACATGTACATAGCTTTGAATTATTATGAAACACAGAAGTTTAGGAAACACAGATATGCAGCACAGTTTCATTACTAGTGTATGTTCAAATTAATGTTTGCTTTAAAAAAATTACATAATGGTTTACAGATTTACATAAAGCATTTTTTCTTCCTTGTTGATTAAAATCTTCATGTTATTGTAGGAAATGGTTACATATTTCACAAGGAAATTTGCCTTTCTGTAACTTCGTACCAATCAGAGCTTTAACTAAACTGAGGCAACTAGGACTATGCTGCAGGGCATCAAAATTTAAAAGATAAAGTTGCAATAATTATCTTAGAGACTATGTAAATTTAAATTTTGTTAACATTCTAAGTAGCAAATGTTTTTCCCCCTTGACAGAAAAGATAATAATAGTAGCTAACATTTATAAAGAGACTTTAGATTTGCAAAGAATTTTGCAAGTGTTTTATTTTATCTCACAACAAGTCTGAGAGGTAGATATTGTTATGATTTCCATTTTATAGATGAGGAAACTGAGGCAGAGGGAGATCAAGCAACTTGGTAAAGGTCGTACAATTAACAAGTGTTTGAGGTCAGCTTGGCTGGAGCTGGCTTGTACCTGTTCTGAGTCTATTGTTAAAATTTCAGTATAAATATTTATGCCTCAGAAATTAGTAAATGCTACAATTTAGAATTTGATTCATTGTTTTCTAGATTTAATAAAGTAATGGAGTATTAATGATACAGATTAACTTAAATATTTTCTTGCTTTTCATTTACCAGCATACCACTGATCCAAGGTCAGATTTGAACTCAAATCTTCCTGATTCAAAGTCCAAAACTCCAAACTTCAAAGTCCAAAAGTCCAAAGTTCAAAACACTGTGCAATCATACAGCACCTATCTAGAAAGAATAGTTAACTAGTAGATGGACACTTCCTTACCTTCCTCACCATCACCACACACACACACACAAAGGAAGAATTATTACAAATGTTCTGTACCTCTCTGAGAAGTAGACTCCTAAATAGCAGAATCATGGTTTGCTGGGGTGTCCTCAGCTGGAGGCAGGTGTTCTGTTTTCTGTGTCCTTCACCACTTTGGAAAGAGATCTGGGGTCTTTCTCTAACAAGACCAGTTTCCACTGTCTCTCAACTTTCACCCCTTACTCAACTGTATGTATCTAAATGAGTCATATCATTATTATTATTTTACTTCAAAAACAATTAAGTTGATTCAAGGGTACATTTCATGCTGCTCTCCCAGGGTGCAATATCAGTAGATGACAATTTGTACCCAATGGGGCTGAGCAGAAAAAGTTTGATCCTTCTTCTAGCTGACAAAATTTCAAATACTAGAAAGAAATCTATTATTTACTTCCATAAGCCTTCTGTTTGGCAGAAATATATGCACATTCTCCCCACCCCCACCACCTCATACCTCATCAGCTCATCTTTATATGGCCTGTTCTTCAATCTTGTTTACTTCCTGGTCATCCTCCTCTGAACTCCCTCCAATTTCTCAGTATCTTTCTAAAACACTGCTCACTGAATCGGAGCAGGATGCTGAAGCTATGGACTGGCCAAGCCCAAATGCTCAGAAGCAGGTGTCATAAAGGGGTCAAATTACTCACTGCCAACTTACTCACTATCAAGGCTAGCCCAACTTGTCTAGAAGTCTGCCAGCTTCATACTACAACTATCCTATTGAGTTCTGGAACATACAACACAAAATGATGACTGTCTACACCTGGATTTCCTCCCTGAAAAAAATGACTTTGGTATGATAAATCATTTCAAAGACTTTCCCACCTATCAATGTGATTGAAGGCCTTCACCATCTGGTTTCAGTCACTCCAGTCACACATTGCTTTCCTTCAAACATTATATGTTGGACTTGAATTAGTCTACCACCTTCCATGCTTTCGTCCAGACTATCTCCCATGCTTATAACACTCTCCTTCCTTATCTCAACCTCTTGATAGAACTTTTTTGAGGTTTGGCTCAAGTACCACTTCTTTCTAGATACACTGTCTGATTTGCTCAGTTTATAGTCCCCTTGCCCAGTATTCCATAACAACTTTGTGTTTTTTTATCTACAGACATGTTGCTCCCTGCTCCGGCTGCCTCCACTGAAAGCTTCCTGAGATCAGAGAATACCGCATTTTTATGTTTATATTTCCAGAGCCTAGTACAGTGTTTACAATGTAGGACAGGCTTAGTAAATGTTTGTTGACTATTTGATTGATTCTACAACATTTCTGTGGTGGAACCCAGTCTGTGGATATCAGAATTTGCCAACAGCTTCAGATATAAGACTAAGTCTTGACAGGCTGGTTACAGCTGAGGTGGTCGTTGCCCTTCCAGGCATTCATTGATTTGGTTTCAAGGAAGTCAATATTCAATGATCATGTATTAAATGACTACTACTGTGCTAAGTGCTGGAAATAACAAGAAAAGCAAAAGACAGTTCCTAGTCTTGAGGAGCTCACCATCTAAAGGGAAGACAACATGTAAACCATTATATACAAACGATTTATGAGATAAGTAGGAAATGATTGACAGAAAGTATTGAATTAAGAATGATTGGGAAAGGTGTCCAATATAAAGTGAGATTTTGGCTGCGTCTTGCAGGGCCAATAGCAGTTTAGCTGTCCAACTGAGATTTGACAACTGGTGTTGTTTGGTGTGCTTCAAAAGGATCAAAATGATATCACTATGACAGGGCAAAGGTCTAGTGTGTCCAGATGTGGCTGATCAGATCAATACAAACTTGAAAGGCTGTACTATAGGTTGGACACTAGTAGTTCAAAGGAACATTTGGAGAAGAGAGGTCTAAATTTGTTCATCTCATGTTTCTTTTGAGCTACTGCAATTCTGCTTTACTCATAGAGCACAGATCCTTCTTTGATGTGGGCATACCATGCAAGTGTCTCCCATATCTCCCACTTGATGCCAAAGTTCTTTGGAGAGACCCCTTTGTAGTGCTTCTTCTGACATCCATGTGAGCACTTGCCTTGTGTGAATTCTCCATAAAATACTCTTGGCATTTGAACAACATGGCCACCCCATCAGAATTGTGCTCTCTGCAGTAGAATTTGAATATTTGGAAGTTAAATTCAAGAAAGGAGCTCAGTGTCTGGCACCTTATCTTGTCAAGCAATCTCCAGAATCTTCTAAAGTCAACTTGAATGGAAGTGATTCAGTTTCCTGGTAAGGCACTGGAATACTCTCCAGGTTTCACAGGCATACAACAGTGAGGTCAGCCCAACAGCTCTGTAGACCTTCAGTCTGGTAGTCAGTCTAATACCTCTTCTCTTCCAAACTTTATTTCAGAGCCTCTAAAGCACTGAACTAGCTCTAGCATTGTGTGTATCAATCTCATCATCTGTGTGTACATCCCTAGAAATTATACTGCCAAGGTAAGTTCGGCTATCTACATCATTCTATGTCTCTCCATCTGCTGTAACCAATGGTCTCCCATATGGGCAGGGTGGTGCTGCCTGGTGGAGAGCCTCTGTTTTCTTGGTGTTAATGTTGAGACCAAAATTAGCATAGGTGGAAGAGAGTCATTCTGTTGCATCTCAGCTTCAGAAACTCCATTGATTGCATACATCTGACAAAAAAAGTGGTGTCGCACCTCTCCCACCACTGTAGCTTTGGCTTGTGGCCTTTTGATATTAAACCATTTATCATCAACATGGTATGTGACTTTGCTACCATTTTCATCTTTGTTGGAAGCAATTGACATCACTTAAAACATTCTAAAAAGCATGGGGACAAGAGGACATCCCTGCTTCATTCCTTTCCTGATCAGAAAAGTGTGAGAGCATTATCAATTATCTAGAACCCGAGAAAACATGCCATCATGAAACTGGCATACAATAATGATCAACTTCTCCAGGCAGGCATCTTTTCCATGACCTTCCACAAGCCCTCACTATGGACAGTATCAAAGGCCTTGGTGAAATCCACAAACTTTCTGGGCAGATCTTTGTTCTCCTCCTGCCATTTCTCCTGGAGATGTCAGGAAACAGATATTCCTTGGTCCTTTCTAAAGCCACTCAGGCTCTCAGATAGATGACCATCTTTCATATTAAGGATCAGCACATTAAGGAGGACTCGGGCAAGAATTTGACTGGCATTAACTAAGTGAGAAACACACCACCACCCCCCCAAGTAACACACACACACACACACACACACACACATCTTCCCCATAATTGTCACAGAACAACTTATTGCCTGTTCTTGTATAGAGGTGTACAATGGAGGCATCTTGAACTCCTGGGGCTAACCTCCTCTTGGCATACAACCCAGAAGATTTCAGTGAGCTTTTGTAATTGTAGTGTCCATCCCCCCCACCACCTTGTAAATATCAACTGGAATAGAATCAGCACCTGGCACTTTGCCACGTGAGAGGAGCTGAATAGCACTCAAAATCTTTCCAGTTTGAAGTTCTGTTAGAGAAGGGTTGGTCTCAACTTGAGACATGCAGTCAATGGTTTCAACATAGGTTGGTGATGGTCTGTTAAGGATGCTATGGAAGTGTTCAGCTCTTCTCCCAGGCTCCTTATCATTTATATCTTTATCACTAAGTAATGTGGCTATATCAGTGTGAAGTACTTTAGAGGCATCATAGGCCTTTGGTCTAATAGCCTTCAGGGCATGATAAAAGTACTTTGGGTTGTTACTATCAGTGTAAAACTGAATTTCATCTGTCTTCTTATTGAATGAAGAATGCTGCAACTCTCTAAGGTTTGCTTATACTTTGCTTTCAGTGGAGTTAAATGCTGCCTTCTTAGAGATGAATCAGTTTTCCTGCTGGATAAATACTCTGTTCTTGTTTTTCACTTATCAGCTTCTGAATGTCTCCATCATTTTCATAAAATCAATCTTTATGTTTGCAAGTGTTCTGAAGGAAATCAGGAACAAATTCCCAGAATAAAAGGCAAGACCATCAATGCACTTCCAGAACACAAGCCAACATTGACAAAACAAGATGAGAACCAAAACTTAGTCGTTTAAGGAAAAGCAAAGGTACCAAAGTCAAGAGACCATAAATGATATTCCAAGTGAAACTGGGAAAGGTAGTGGAGCAAAAGAAGCAATTGCAATTAAGACAAATGAATTCTTGAAGGATTTTCATCAAAAGATAACTGTCTGATGCGACTAGGACCTATATGGTGGTTAGAGTGTGAGACTTGGAGTTAGGAAGACCTAAGTTCGAATCTTCCTCAGGCATTGACTATCTCTATGACACAAGGGAAGTCAGTTGTCTTTTTTCAGGCTCACTTTGCTCATCTATTAAATTAGGATAATAATAGCACATATATTCCAGAGTTGTATCAAATGAGATAACGTATGGAGAGTAATTGTGAGCCTACAAGCACAATATTAACACTACTTATTGTTGCTGTTGTTATGTTATACCCCAGAAAAGATTTAAGTGGTGATGAACCAAAAGATTGGGGTCATTGAGGTACACCGAGAGTAGCGATTGCTTGATTCGCTACTTTTGTATTCCCATTTCTCTGTGGCCTTCCTTAGCTACTTAAATGCTTGTAGCTGATAGAACAGGGCTCCATAGCTCAGAGAGCTAGCTCAGATCTACTTCTTTTGTGAGGAACTTTAGCACTTGAGGGTTGACAGGAACCCCATCTAGGCCAACCTATACAGGACAGGAATCCCATCTACAACATAACCCTGGGTGGTGATTCAGTTTCTGCTCATCAATGTCCAGGGACGGGAAAACCACCACCTCTCAGAACCATTGCTTCCATTTTTAAATAGCTCTCATTCCCAAGTTCTTGATTTTTGTTTTTGTTTTTAGTGGGTTTTTTGTTTGTTTTTATTTCAAGTTTAAACTGCCCTCTTTGCCAAAACTCACTTCATCCCTAACAAACCATTTCTTGTGTTTGTCCTTCATTTTCCAAAAGAACCATGGCATCAGGGAAATGATGACATGACTTGCAGTTGACTTTGATTTGAGTGAGGGAGAGTTGTACAAGGTCATCAGCCTCACTTTCTCCTCTGGAGTCATCTGAGTCCAGTAACCAGACATTCATCAGGATGACTAGAGATGACCCAGGATGCAAAGGGATACCCTGGCCCTTTCAGGCTAAGACGTTTCCAGGCACTCACTTAGAGTGAGGTAACTCCCATTCAGGGAAAAGGTCATTTCTAAACCCTCTTCCACATGATATTACTTAAAATGCTAAAACATGACTTTCATGTCCCCTCTGACTCTTCTCTCTATTTCAGGCACAATATTCCAGTTCCTTCAAGAAATCTACATATGGCACATTAAGGTGTTTCACTATATTGGTTACCCTTCTCCAGATGCCATCTGTATTATCCAATTTCTTCTTAAATCATGGTGCCCTGGTGTCCCTTTAAAGACTCCTCATAAGAAGGGAAATAGTGTGAAAATATATAAACTTCTCAGATTTGGAGGTTTTTGCTCATCTCTGGAGGAAGGAAAATACCTATTGTTTAGGGATCAGGTAGGACTAGAGAGAGGACCTATTGGTAAAGAGAGAATAATACAATAAGATGACAGAAGGCACTGGGCTTCCCCTAGTAGGGGTAATATGGAGATAAAGATGTGAAAATGGAATTGGGTTGGTGGCTGGGTGACAGGGATCCTGAAATTGGTGTAGCAATTGGAAATGTTGACAGGTAAGGGGAAAAGGGAAAGGGTGATGGCCAAAGATTTAGAGATGACTCCAAATGATAATGCATGATTGAAAACCCAATCATTCTGAGTCAGCAAGATGGTGCAGTAGATATGGCACCGTTCTGGGAGTCTGGAACATCTGAGTTTAAATACAACCTCAGACATGCACAAGGGATAAAATAACATTTGGAAAGTGCTTTGGAGACTTTAAAGTGTTTTCATTGTTGTTACTATTTCTATTCTTTATTTTTATTATGTTACTATTATTATTATGCTACAAGCAGTTTTTTTTATTATTGGCAATATTGATATTTCTCTTCATCCCTTTGTCTGGGTACAACTGTTCCCTATTTCTAAGCAGTTTCCAATATGCTACTACAAAGTGGTTGTTTTTGTCTTCTGTTGTTTTCACAGAACTAGTTTTACTTTGCATAAACTTCTGTGAATTAACCAAGCGGGTCCATTTCCTCATGTCCACGGTCCCTGACCTGAGAGGGTGAGAACACCTCTAGGAAAAAAACAACTGATTTTTTTTTTCCAAGTTGGGGTTTCAGATCCAAACCCCAGTAACTCTTAGACAGTTTTTTTTTTCCTATCTAACTGGGAACAAAATTTCAAGTCATTTATACATTTGATAACTATATTCCCAAATGGAGAATTAATGCCCATTTGGACCTTCCAGTCTCCCTGTTCAGCACAGGAGACTAGCCCTAATAACTCAGGCTCTTGACTCATTATGAGAAGCAGGCGACCTTGGGCTTCATGTTGACACCGAGAGTTTCATTTGGATTGTGGATGTTAAAGATGGAACAAGTGGATCAGACCATCCAGTTCAGCTCAATTATTTTGCAGTTGAGTAAACTAAGGCCATAGAAGTAAGGTAATTTGTTTAAGGTCATAGATAAAAAGTATGAAAGCCAGAATCTGATCCAAGATATTTCAACTCCCAATCTAGCCCTGTTTTCACTGCACTAAGACTGAATGCCATATGCCAAATGAAATCTGAAAAAGACTAGAGAGGGGACCTGTTACTATCCCTGGAAGCTTTGAAACTCTTACTAAAACTACAGATTGCATTTTATATGTTGGCTGCCACTTTATTCTAATGACTTGTATCAAGATTGTGTTCCACCAATACCCCAGGTTGTTTTTAGCGCATATGCTACCATCTATCTATAACTTCAAAATCGTGCACTTAATGTATGTTTTTAGCACCCAAGACTTCTCCTTTATTCCTATTGATTTTCTTCTTAATCCAACATTTTACCTCAGAAATATAATTTTAGATACCAATTGTCATGCAAAGTATTAACTATTTCTCCAAGTTTCTTGTCATCTGCAAGCTTGATCTTATTTTTAATAAGCATGACACAAGCCAGAAACAAGGACAGAGCTACTTCAGATCACCTACCATGTTGAAAATGAAGCATTAATGATTATTCTTTGAACCTGATCATCCAACCAGTTCTGAATCTGACTAAATATTTTATTATCTAGCTCACATCTCTCCATCTGCTCCAAATAATGGAATAAGATATTTATTCAACAGTTTTATGAAAATCTAGGGAAATTGTATTTATAACATTGCTCTCATTTAAGTAGTCAGAAAAACACGGAGGTTGGTATTGCATTCTCTGTTGCAGAAGCCAGATTGATTCTTGGAACTCCCTGTTTCCTTATGTACATGGTCCCCATACAACTCTTTGATAATTTTTTCAAATTTTCTTATAATCAAAATCAAACTTGTTGGCCTATAATTTACAGAATCTATTCTCTTTCCTTTTCAAAAGTGGATGTTTGCCCTTTCCTGGTCTCATACAACTTCTCCCATTTCCTAACAAAGCCTCTGAGATCACACATAACAGTACTCAGAAGACCTGAGGCTAGGGTTCCTTTGGGCCACATGTGAATTCATCAACGGTAGCTAATTTCCCTTTTTCTTTCTTCCTCTTCTCACCATTAGTAGTAACTTATCATAAGCCAGGTTTGTTTTGTTATTAATTGGGCAAAGGTCTCCTTAGCTAAGAAAGGAAAAGCAAGCTGAGGACTGAGCAGCTCTGACTTCTCTCTACAGTCAATCATTGTTGTCCCATCCTCCCCAAGCAAAGATCCTATTTTTTTAATCTTCCTTTTCCTCCTAATAATTACACATCCAAAATACCTTTTACTAATTCTCCCATAGAATGACCTTGATGTTCTCCACCATTCTGGGTGCTGGCCTCTGGAAACTCTCCAGATGACCAATTTCTTCCCTAAACCTTGGTGCCTCATGGTAATCACAACACATCACACTTGACCTGATAGGGGCAAACAAAAACTCATACTATCCAATCCCTGGAGCTATAAAAGAGCTCAGAGGCTACATGTTTCAATCACTTTATTTCATAGAGGGAAACTGAGGCTTGGTGAATTTAAGTTGCTTGTCTGAGATCATATATGTAGGAACTAGCTAATGATGGATTTTAACCCAGATACTTTTAACCTTAGTTTTTGTGTATACTATTGCACTACAATACCTCCTATAAATCACACAAAAGGTGAGTCCTAACCTGCCATAAGATCATTGTTGTGATAGTTCTTAAACTAGCTTTTCTGCTCACTATCAGAGGAAAAAAAAAAACTAAAATATCTGCCAGCAAGAGTGCTGGAAAAAGCCCCAAAATGCAAGACACTACTCAGACACTTTCATATGTTTAAGCAAATGGAAAAATGACTTCTGTTCTCTTAACCCACCTGCCACACTTGGACTGTTTCCTTAATGGGTTTAAATAAGTTAAATTAGATCTTTAGAACCAGATATCCTTCCTCATGAAGCTAATGGTGTAGGTGTCTCTGGATGTAAAAATGGCTTTGCTGATGCTTCTAATGATGACATAGTTTCCTGCATATGCTACACAAAGATTACCATCATTTAAAATGTCTAAAGAATACTTGGTAATGCATCTAATTAATGGAAACAGTACCTTGACCCCACATTAAGCTGTAAAAAAGGAGAGGAAAATGTAATGGGAGGCTACTCTACAAGAGAGGGATCAGAACCTGACCCAGCTGATCAATTCAGATTCGCAATAAGGGCAACCTTTGAGCATCTCCTGGAAATATGGCCATAAGACCAATGGAAGGATTTGTCTAGACTGCAGAAGTGAGGTCAGAGGAGAAGCTCCATATTGGGATCAGATTTTGGTTCCAGGAAAAAAGGGATCAGCGGATTTTAGTCAGTTAGGACCATAGACAGACTTACAGATATAATCTGAAAAAGTCTCCTTTTACAGAAGAAATTGTGATAAGAAGTCTTTCATTCAGTGAAATGCTCACTGTAACATTTTGCAGATGTGTCTTCAATGATCAATGATGTACAGATGTGGCTGAAATTATTCCAGATGATTTGCAGTCTGGTCCATTCTGCATCCAGACCATTAACTTGTCAGAGCATCATATGCAAAACCTGCTTTCCCTAATACTTCCAAAAATCAAAGTCACCTCCAACATTATAATGTGTGAGGGGTGGGGGTGGGGAGGGAACAAGATATATGCAGCTAAATAAATATGAAAAGTATGCAAAGGAATTTCAAAAGGAAGATGTTATAAACTTTGAGCTTTGTGAAGGTTTTCTGTAGGAGCGGATGCCTATGATTCATGATTCAAAATTACAAAGGGGATATTTTTTTTGCACAGAGACACAGCTAAAGACCATTCACAGAGAACTCCCACTTCTCTATTTCTCCTGATTTGACAAGCCTCTGACATCCACTTCCACTCTCTCCTTCTTCACCCCAACCTGTCATGAAGACATGCCCCTTTTCCATGTCAAGACCAGCTTCTCTCAAGGTATCCTTGATTTCATCCCTTGTGTGTTCTCCAGCAGATACACACACACACATACACGCATACACACACACACATGCACACACAAGCACACATGAGCATGCACATACACACATGTACACGCATGTACAATCACACACACAAGTACACATGCACACACCACTATAAGATTTCTTCCTACATACTGGCTCTTCCCCTGAAAATACAAATACAAATGAGTTTTCCCCATTTTTAAAAAGCTTTCATTTTGATCTTTCCATCTCCACCAATTAATATTTTGTACCTCTCTATCTTCTTAGCCAAATTCCTTGGCAGGGAGGAGGAGGAGAGAAATACACACACTCCCACATATATGTATGTATGTATGTATGTATGTATGTATGTGTATGAATGTATGACTATATGTATGCATTATCTTTATATTGTATATATAACTAGATGATATGCATACATATATTATTCATGTATCTATCTATTCTGCTTCCTCTCCTCACACTTTCTTCTGAATCTTCTGAAATCTGGCTTAAAACCTCATAATTCAACTAAAACTATTCTCTGCAGTTACCCATAATCTTTCAAGTGAAAAATAAATCTAAAAGCCTTTTCTCCACTCTCTTCCTTCTTGACCTCACCACGGTAGTTTGCACTTTTGAACACCTTTGTTCCCTAAACTCTCCTCTTTCGACTTTCATGATATGGCTATCTCTTAGTTCGCCTACCTGTCTGGCTGCTCCTTCTAACCCCCCTTTACTAGAACTTTATCCATATTATACCCTCTAACCCCCTAAGTTTCTACTCTGGATTCCCTTCTTTTTTTCTGTATTCTCTCTCACTGGTAATCTCACCCACTCTAATAAGTCCAATGAGCACTACTAAGCGGATAACTTTCAGATTTATAAATCCAGTATGCCTCTTTCCTGAGATCTCATCACCAAGTGCTAATTGGGCGTTTGGATCTGTATGTCAATATTTGGAAATCCCTTCCAAAAATGTAGATGGAGACCTAGCCAGGCCTTTCCTTCCCATAAGACACTTTTCTATGGATGCTTTCCATAGAGATAGGCACGTCCAATTCAACATGTTCAACACATTACACATTACCTTTTCAAAGTACTTACCCAGATTCAGATCTTATCTATTGTCAAAGGCATCATCATTGTCCCCACACCCACCATTTAGAGGAGGAATCACTTTGGAGAAAGGATCCCCCCTTATAAGTGCTTAATAAATATTTTTCATTTATCTGTTATTCCAGGTTCACTTATATAGCCTAATCCTTGGCAGCTCAAACTCACTCCACATGTTTAATCAGTTAGCAAATCTTATAGCATGCATCTCTATGAAATACTGTTGTAATCAGCCACATACTCTCAACTAAAACAGTTTTCACCTTAGTTCAGGCCCTTATGCCTCTTGCCTCAACTATCATAAGAGCCTGCCAATTGTTTTCTTTACCTAAATTCTCTCCACATGCTAATTCATCCTTCACTCTGCTACTCAAATGATTTTCTTAAGTCTCAATGTGATCTTTTCAAACCCCTACCCATGCACACACACACACACACACACACACACACACACACACACACACACACATACACACACACAATGAGTAGCGGTACAATGGATAGACCTATGGAGATGGATTCAAGAAGAAATAGATTCAGTTCTGTTCTCAAACACTTACTAACTATGTGACCCTGGGAAAATCACTCAACTCCTGTTGGTTTAAATTTCCTCACCTGTAAAATGGAAATAATAATATCACCTACCTCAAGGGAAGTTTTGAAAATCGAATGAGATAAAGGTATTTAGCACATGGCACATAAGAGGTGCTTAACAAATATATCATCGTCATCATCATCATCACCATCATCATCATCACCATCATCATCATCACCATATATAAAGTTTGAGACATTTCAAGCTCTTTACAACCTGGAAGACTGAAATAGTCTTCCTCTAAAATAAGCCCTTCCATAAAACTTAATCTCTTTTACTGTCTCTGTGCTCCAGTCTTTTTGCCTCTTTCTCTGTTTATCTCTACCTTTCTGCCTCAGTCTCTGATTCTATTTCTCTCTGTGTCTCTTTCTCTTTTCTTCTCTCTTTCTCTGTCTCTATTCCTCTCTGTGTCTTTGTCTCTGTCTGCTTCTATCTATACATCATCAATCTATCCATCTATGTATCCAGCAAGATGAGAACAAGGAATGACAGGTGGATTTTAACATCCCCCATTGGTATCCTCAACAGTTCAAGAGAAAGTGAAAATTGCGTGGTTTCTGTTGGAAAACTTCAGGGAATCCTTGAAAAATGTCTCATGGGAAGGAAAGACCTGACTGGGTGTCCATCTTAATTTTTGGAGGGAACTTCCAAAACTTCTGTAGGATTATTTGGAATTTCTTGTAAAGATCCTGCAAATTGAATGTAGTTTAGACCCAGAACTGTCCTTAGTTAACAAGTAGACTGGGTCAGCTTTGAGGGATTGTAGAGTAACTAAAGATTTGTCAAGAAACAAAGGCCAAATTTTTAAATACCAAAATGTTCCTGATGACATTATAAAAGTATGAGTCATTCAACAATCTCTGGAGAGCAGAAATGGAAAGTAACCAAAATGGCAATGCCATGGTGCCTGGTGGGAGTGAGCAAATCAGAAATCATTACAAAGAAATGTTTGACAAATGATAAGTGGCATAAAGAATTTCATTAAGGAAATACACAATTGGAAAAGAATGTGAACTGGCGACATGGCTAGATCAAAGTACATCTAATGACTTACTTGCTCCACTGGTCTCCTTTTGATATTGAAAGAATTCAAGCAAGGGGACCACTTAGTGAGGGGAACCCCTTTAGTGAACCTACAGGAGGGCTTGGAGATGAGATTACCCCAAATTGATTCTTTATACAACAAGTTTGTACACATTTGTTTACATTTATCCCCCTCAGACTGTAAGGAGCTTTTTGAGAGCAGGATATATCATTTGTCTTTCTCTGTATCCCCCAGTGCTTGGAACATAGTAGAGACTTAATTAAGAGAGACTTAAGTCCCTAGGTGACTAACTGACTGGTTCATCTGAACCAAGGAGATCACAGATAACACAGAGTATCGATGACTTAGATACAAGTTTAGATGATATGCTTTTCAAATTTCAAATGGCAGAAAGATGAGAGAAGGAAAAGATAATATATTTGATGGTAGTCAGGATTTTAAAAAATGTTGGTAGGAAAGGATATTGTTTAGAATCCAATAAGATAAAATTAAATAAGAATAAACATGAGGGGGCAACTAGGTGGCATGTGGATAGAGCACTGGCCCTAGAGTCAGGAGGACCTGAGTTCAAATATGGCCTCAGGCACTTACTAGCTGTGTGATCCTGGGCAAGTCACTTAATCCTGAGTGCCTAAAAATAAATAAATAAATAAATAAATAAATAAATAAATAAATAAATGTCCATTGGAATATTGGAACACAAATATAAATACTTACATATGGGTTCAAAAGATCAGCTTCATAAGTACAAGATCAAAAGAGAGATTTTTAGATAGTAGATTCTCTGGAAAGAATCTGGATTCTTTGTTGGAATATAAGCTCCACGTGAATCAACCCTGTAATACTGTTATATGGCAGACAAGAAGTTAATGCAATCTGAAGGTGCATTTCAATGAACATCTCAAGAGGGAGTTGATAGTCCCATTCCATTCTGCCCTTGCCAGATGACATCTGAAGGATGTTGATTAACTCTGGACAGTCCAATTTAAGAAGAATTAGAGAAGGGCGACTAGGTGGCACACTGGATAGAGCACCATCCCTGCAGTCAGGAGCACCTGAGTTCAAATATGGCCTTAGATACTAACTACCTGTGTGACCTTGGGCAAATCATTTAATCCTAATTACCTAAAAAAAGAGACTAAAAGGGAAATAGACTGTTAGTCATCCTGGATGTGTATCATAGGATGATTGGTTGAAGGAAAAACCAATGTGTAACTTACAGAAGAGAAATCTTGGGACAGGAGTAGAGGTAGAGCCAAACTGTCTTTAATTTTTTGAAGGGTTAGTACATGATAGAGATGTTGATTTTGTTTTATTTGGATTCACAGGGCAGAAAGGGAGCAATTGGTAGTATATTCAAAGAAGTACATTTTGAATTGATATATGGAAAATATAACCTTCAAAATATTTAAAATGTTCAAAAGTAGAATGCGCTGCCTTGAGACCTAGAAGTTTTCCTTTCAAGCAGAGACTGGATGGCCATTTGGATGGTGGTGGAAAGGGAATGTTCAGGGATGGAAGACACTAGATGGGATTAGAGGTATCTTCCTTCTTTGAGGTCCTGACATTTTAGTTTGAACAATCTTTATGCCTTAGATTTCCTTACTGCCTCAGCTTTCCATTCACTCATCTTTGTCAGGCTTCCTTGACCTCTGTCTCACACTAGTCATGATCCATTACCTTCAGTTCAGTGCCTCTAAACTCAGTTTCCTTCATTCTCTCTGGGAATGAATTGACCTTTCTTTTGGATTGTACTGTCTGCTGTCTTACCTTCATGGTTGTGTTTCCCTAAACATAAAATGAATTTCTCTTTTCCACAGGCCTAAGAAAGTCCTTAGATTGTGCATATACTCTGCAGATCATGGCATCAAATATCAGTTTCCATATTTGTGAATTGGAGAAAAAAAATCCTCATACTACCTACCTAACAGAATTATTTGGAGCAAGGGAAATGTTCTATAAAACTTAATATGGTCCAGAAACATGACTCATGGTTTCATACCTTATCCTCTGATCTTTCTTTGTCTAATGAGGCTCACATACAAGGGCCATTATCACTGGAATGTATGACAAGACTCCTCCTCTTCCACAAGTCTCTCCTTCCCTCTCAGGCCTCTTTTTGGTGACACTAATAAAAGTCATTGGAACCTATTCCCCTGTATACATGTGTTGGTGAGGGAGTACACTATCACCCCTACCAAAGATGCCCCCACAAGCCTACAAAAGATAATCAGAGTTGGAAAGGACTATCAGGTATTCGTAGTTGGATTTAAAACTGAGAAACGATCCTTGCAGCAATTCTGATCATTAGATTTGGCCCATTTCTCCAGGCTGATGAGTTTTTTTTTTTTCTGTTTCTTGTCTTGGCTCCTTCCTAGCTTAGAACCATCTGCAAGTGCAATAATCATTTCCATTATGTCTTCTTCTTTGTCTTCAATGGGTAGGTAAGTAACTGAGAAAAGCATTGATCAATTAAATCATATACATTGGGTGAATACTGTGTACTGTCTAGCAAAGGTACAATTGATTCAAGGTGGATGGAATGAAGTGTTCTTGATGTCACTGAGGGTGTGGACATTAGGCATTGATTTAGCCCTGCAGTCTTCCAAGCAAAAGCATCTGTGATCATCCTGAGTGCATTGTCACAAAAACTAATGCACAGCTTAATTTGTCCAGCAGCTTAAATACATGAGGTGGAATGTGTGTGGGTACTAGAGGCTCATAGCTGTTTCCAAAATGTTGCGTATTCATCTTCACTAGTAATATTCTCCATGATGTTACTGCATCTGGCAGCATGTGGGAAGTGGCGCTGCAGGCCATCTTAGAGATAGATGATACCGTCGTGTCATTTGATTGATTAAACCTTTCAGATACCTTAGCCTATATCTCTCCCGTTCAGTACCCATTCAGCAATCATCTATTAGGCATATCCTATATTATGGGCATTATGTGCACTAGTCTCTTGGGAGACAAAGACAAGGGAAGAGAAGGTTCCTTTCACTCTAAAGAGAACTAGAAGATATTAATGAAAATCCTCCTTCCATCTTAGCAAGTTGTAAGATCTTGAGACTGTAGATCCTAGAGCTGAAAGGAATCCTTAGAGATCACTTGTCCAACCCCTTCATTATTACAAATGGGGAAAAAAATCAAAAAGGGTCCTAGATACAGGGCTGGAAGGACACTTAGAAATCATCTTGTCCACCATCACCATTTTATGCATTTGGAAACTGACGACGTACAGAGAGAGGAAGTGACTTTCCCAAGGTAACATTGTAAATATCAGAATATGGATTAAACTCAGATCTTTAGCCTCTAATCTAACATATTATTGTCGTTTTTTAAAATTACATCCCAAATTAACCTAGTATCTATGTTTAGTAACGACACATTTCATTTATGAATACTCGCAACTGCAGCGGGCATTGTCAAGAGTTACTTCTCAGGAATGTGCCACTGGTGTGAATCCAGGCCAAGGATTCCCTTGAGCCTCTCTCCTCCCACCTGGGCCCAGTATCTCACAATGTTGACTCACTACCCCACATTACTCATCCCCCATGCAAGGAAGTCTTGGAACATTCTGGCTGTCCCTCAAGCCCTGGCTGCTTGAGCTATGTAGATAAAGTAGTGACACATGAGACAAGAAAGCAGGGGAATGTCCATTAGGAATGGCCTCCTGAAGGTTGCAAATTTGGCACGTCATGCAGCAAACTACATGAAATTTCCCATGAGAAAGTATGATGTAAGTGCTTTAGCTATTGTATATGAACTTGGACCCTCAGATGCTTATTTGAGATTTGCTTAGCATGCATGCAATAAACGTATGAATGCTGCAGTCTTCGCCTGGCCCACAGACTCCTTATTCACGTCCTCGTGTTTGGTGCTGCAAGTGTAGGCAACACACATCCTAGGCTTACAGCTTTTAATCATTCATTTTAAGAAAAGAGGTCTGTCAGTGATGTTGAGGAGAGATGTCAAACTTCCAGAGTTAGGCAAACCCCCCGGTATCGCCAAACCAAACCATTATTGTCCCAGCCTTCATGCCAATGTCATCTTCCCTTTTCCCCTCCAAGATAGATGCTGACTGCCCATCTCCATTCCTACTTCCACAAGAAGAGCTGTAGAACTCTCCGAGACACCTACAGTCTCAGGCCTATTCTCTCTTCCTCATGGCTATGATCCAGCATCCTCTAGACTCTGTCAACTGCTTCAGAGAAGCCATGACCCCTCAGATGAGAAGAGGGTAACCAACTACAATCTCTCTGGTAAAATAGGAAATCATCCAACCTGATGATCGCTATATCCTGTCTAATGCTGGGTCTTACCATGTCTTTTAACATTATGCTTTCCAACCCCCTAGGCATTGCTATCTAACCTGCTGCTTTTCTCTAAGGACAACCACACATTTCCATCTACTCTGCAACTGGTCATCCTTCAATATTTTCTCCCCTACTTAGAATTTAAGATGGGAATAGGGACTGTCTCTCAGTTCTGTTTTATTTCCAGCATTTAACAAAGTGATTGTTATACAGCAAATACTTATTAAAGGATTATTCTTCATTCCCTCCCTCCTTCCTTCCTTCCTTCCTTCCTTCCTTCCTTCCTTCCTACTTTCCTTTCTTCTTTCTTTCCTTCATTTATCTTCTGTGAGGCCCTATTGTGGAGGACACTAAATATCAAACTAAAAGAATTTGGAATGTGGTGAATTTCAAAGGAGTTTAGAACTTATTTTGTTGTGTTGTTCATCTTTGTTCAATTCTTCATGATGAAATTTGGGGCTTCTTTGGCAGAGATTCTGTAGCCATCTACCTTTTCCTTCTCTAGCTCACTTTACAGATGAGGAAACTGAGAGAAATAGGGTTAAGTGACCTGCCCAGGGTCACACAGCCAAATATCTGCAACCAGATTTTAACTCATGGAACCTTCTGGCTCCAGATCCTATCCACTGATGCACCAACCTGCCCCTATTTAGGAGACAACAAAGAGCAATTTAAGAAAGGAAAAATACAACACAAAAGGGAAATTATCCTATTAATAGTGCCTTGCAAAGTGTGGATTGGAGGTTAAAAATAAGCACTGATAAGAAACTATAGCAAGAATCCAACAAAATATTAAGAAAGGTAGTGAAAGTTTTAACAAAAATGAAGGGACCAATGTAAAATGTTGGGATTAAAGTCTTTAGTATTTGGTTATGAGAAATGAGGGGGAAAAAATGCAAAGAGAAATCTGAGTTTGGGAGACAGGGTTAGTGAATTAAGGAAATGACACAAGTTTAAAGAAAAAACAAAGTTTAGCTTGGGACACAGGTTTAGAGATAGAGGTGATATTGGAGATCATCTTATCCAAAACCCTCATGGTACACATAAAGAAACTGTAGCCCAGAAGAGGCAAATGACCTCAAAGTAACATAGATAATGAGTGGCTGAAGTGGAATACAGATGCAGATCCTTCAACTTTAAGGAAAACATTAACTCTGAGGGACTAGTGTGACAACTGGAACATCTGGATGGAAATGTTCCATTGGTTCAGAAGAGAGGTCAAGTTTTAGGGCAAGACATTTGGGAGCCATCTGCCCAGATTCAATAGTAGAAGTCAGAAGAGTGAATCAGATTTCTGAGGAAGATAATGAAGAGAAGGAAGAAAAATGCCTGAAGATGAAAACCTGGTTATCAGTCAAATTTAAAGAGTTTGAACTGTCCAAGGACTAGTAGAATTAGAAGGCACCATTGAAATCATCTAACCTAAACCACTCATTTGATCTTTTTTTAAAAATAAATATGGATTACTGATCTGTGTATATGGATAGAGAGATACAAAGGTAGGCAGGTAGATATATGATAGAGAAGGAACAAAGGGAAAGAAGGAAAGAAGATGGATGGATACATGGATAGACAGACAGCCAGACAGGTAGATGATAGATAGACAGATAGATAGATAGACAGACAGACAGACAGACAAATTACATTGCATTCATATGCCAGCTACAACAACGTTGGCATTGCTAGTTCAAAGGGTATGCTGTTTAATGGGTTTTCTTCAATAATTACAAATTGTTTTCTAGGATGGAATTCACAGTTCATGAAGCATCCAGTAATTAACGTGCCCGACTTCCAAAAAGACCTGCCATTGCTGACCGTTTTCATTTTAAAATCATATCCTACTATAGTCTGTTAATAAATATTTAAGGGCCTACTATGTGCCAGTGTGTTATTTACTCGAGATCCAAAAATAGTCAAAAACACAAGTGACATTCATTGTAATGAGAGAAGATGTAAAAAACTATGCACATATAAATTATATACAGAACAGGTGGAATCTAATCTCCAAGAGCGTTTGAATGTGACATAAGTCGTAGTTTATAGTTTTCTTATTGGTGATTTGTAATTTTTATATTATTCTTGATCATCTTTATTTATCCTCTATTTATCTATTCATCCATCCATCCATCCATCCATCCATTCATCCATCCATCCATTCATCCATCCATCTATGCACCTATCCATCCATCTATCTATCTATCTATCTATCTATCTATCTATCTATCTATCTATCATCTATCTATCTATCTATCTATCTATCATCTATCTATCATCTGTCCATCTATCTATCTACCTATCTATCTATCTATCTATCTATCTATCTATCTATCCATCTACCTATATATCTGTTTTTAAATTGCTCATCTATCTCTTTGGATCCCACAAATATAAAGGGTAATGGCTCAAATTCTCATATGTTGAAATTGATTCTCTGAATACCTTGCATAGATACTAGGATAGTAACTGTGCCTGTGGATAACAGACCTTTTTGCAGACACATGGAGTGAAAATGTCTTTCCCAATAGACAACTCCTCTGTTGTGCTTGGAACTGATTTATTTTTTGTGCAAAAACCTCTAAATGTTATGCAATTGAAATTATTTATTACATTTTTTAAGTGTCACATCTTCCATATAGAATGCAAAATCTTGTTTGGCTATAGATTGGAAAGATATCTCCCTTCCATTCTCATTGATTATTTTTTTAAATTTTCTGATTTTAAAATCATGCACCTCTTTTTATTAACTAAAGCCAAGGTCATGCTGGAGTCATCTCCTACCATCTCATCAGAGACACTGTTGCATGCACATAGTGATCACACCTTAGAAATGGGGAAGCACTAAAGGTAAGGTCTTGATTTATTTTTGGTTGATTTTCTAGACTTAAGGAAGTCATGGAGGAAGTCAATAGTGCAACTTGAATTGAAAAGTGTGCCTTGAGTTTTTGGAGATGAAGTTTTCAAACATTTTCCAGCACACTACTGACTGTAGGGCATCTATTTAATGAAGTCTATGGTTGGAGGAGAAAGTGACCTGGTGACCTTGCACAGCCCTCCCTCACTCAAATAAAAGTCAACTGCAAGTCATGTCATCATTGTCCTGATGCCATGGTTGTCTTAGTAAATGAAGGACAAGGAGAAGCCAAGATGATGGCATAGGAGTAGCCAGGTACTGCATCTCCCACATAGTCACGTCAAATACCCATAAAATATGACTCTAAACAAATTTTAGGGCTCTAAAACTCACACAAAAACATGTCTTGCTGAAGGCAGCTCAGCGGAAAGAGATCATTGCAGCTCTGGGAGGCAAAAGAAGCACAGCCTGAAACTGGGGTGTGGCCCTGGGGGAGAGGAGAAAAGAGGGGGAGCGCCCAGCACAAGTCGCAGCTGGAGCTTCAGGAGAGTGGATCAACAGAAGCTGTGGCAGTTTCCAGAATTATAAAGCCATAAGAAAAAAGGACTAAGTGAAAGCTCAGTGTATCTTGGCTAAAACTGGGGGAGAAAAGCAGGTCCGGCCAAACTGCCTCCAGGGAGAAGCTAAGGCCCTACAGCCACTTCCATATACCTGCTTCAGAACTCCCGGCCTGCAGACTGCAGGGGGGGAAAGCAATAGTTAAGAGGCCAAAGGCTCTTGTCTTGAGCTGCCTGAATTGGGACTGTGGTCTTGGGTTGTGGTCATGGCGTGCATTTCCAGTGAGCTGAAGCTGGTGGGGGCTGCAAAAAAATGACAGTGCCCTAGTAGCTTTGGCAACTGTGAAAACCCCAGCGACTTGGGACAGAGCTGTCCCCCCTGGAAGTAGAGTTCCACAGAGCTAAAATGTCATTGACTGGCCAACCATGAGGAGGCAAAGGAAGCAAAGTAAGAAGAGCAATCAAACTCTAGATTCCTTCTTTGGGTACAAGAAGGATCAAAGCATGGAATGGGAGGAAGACAACACAGTTAGAACTCCTGCACCAAAATCTTCCAAGAAACTGCCTAAGAAGACGAAGAAGACATCCTAAAAGCCATAGATCAGCTTAAGAAGGATTTTGAAAACCAAATGAGAGAAGTGGAGGAAAAATTGGGAAGAGAAATAAGAATGATGCAAGAAAATCGTGAAAAGACAGTCAACAACCTGACTGAAGAAAATAACATCTTAAAAAATAGATTAACTCAAAAGACAAAAGAGGCCCAAAAAGCCAATGAGGAGAAGAATGCCTTAAAAAGTCGAATCTGACATATGAGAAAAGAATCTCAAAAGCTTTCTGAAGAGAATAATTCCTTCAGAATTAGAGGGAGGAAATGGAAGCAAATGGCTTTATGAGAAATCAAGATACTATTAAACAGATCCAAACAAATTAAAAAATAGAAGGTAATGTGAAATATCTCTTTGAAAAAACTACTGACCTGGAAAACAGGTCCAGGAGAGACAATTTAAAGATTATTGGACTACGTGAAAGCCATGATCAAAAAAAGAACTTAGAAAGCATCCTTCAAGAAATCCTCAAGGAAAATTGCCCCGATATTTTAGAACCAGAGGGCAAAATACAACTTTAAAGAATCCACCAATCACCTCTTTAAAAAGATCCCAAAAAGAAAACTCCTAGGAATATTATAGCCAGGTTCCAGATTCTCCAGATCAAGGAGAAAATATTACAAGCTGCCAAGAAAAAACTATTTGAATACTGTGGAAACACAATTAGGATAACCCAGGAACTAGCAGCTTCTACATTAAGGGATGGAAGGGCCTGGAGTATGATATTCTGGAGATCAAGGGAGCTAGAATTAAAACCAAGAATCAGCTATTCAGCAAAATTGAGTGTAATGTTCCTGGGGAAAATATGGTCATTGAGTGAGGTGGAGGACTTTCAAACATTCTTGCTGAAAAAACCAGAACTGAAAAGAAAGTTTGACACTCAAATACAAGAAGCATGAAAAGGTAAACATGGAAAAGAAATCATAAGAAACATATCAAACTTGATCTATTTATATGCCAATATGGAAAAGTAATAATTGTAACTTATGATTTTTTTTCTCGGTATGAGGATAGGTGAAGGGAATACAAATGTATATATACATATGCATACACATATGTCTATATAGGAGTGTTTATATATGCATACAAACACATATCTGAGTATGTGTATATATGAATACATAGAGGGCACAAGATCAATAGAGTACGAAGGGACAATACTCTAATAGGTGAAATTCTGAGTTGGGAGAGGATTAGAATGAGAGGAGACAGGGAGAAACAGAATGGGGTTAATCATCTCATAGAAGAGGCAAAGGATAATTGTTACAATGGAGGGGAAGAACAGAAAGGCAAAAGGGAAAGGATAAACCTTACTCTCATTGAACTTGGTTGAGGGAAGGAATGACATAAACTCTAAACTGGGTATCTTGCCACACAGGAGAGTAGGCAGGATGGGGATGAGAGGTGGGATGACGGAGGGGAGAGCAGGGTGGGGGGAGAGTGTTGATGGAAGTACACACTTCTGTAAAGAGGCAGGGGCAGGGACAGGGACAGAGTAGAGAATAGAACAAAGGGGGTGGGAGTGGGATAA
>CM053585.1:10180502-10223555 GCA_028646515.1 Pseudochirops corinnae | reverse complement strand
ATCAAATGTTAAAAATTTACATGTATATATATATATATATATATATATATATGTATACTATTATTATTATTATTATTGTTATTATTATTAACTACATCCAACTGGGAATTAAGATACATAGGCACTGTGGTAGGGAGATCCATCCTGCCCTACCAGAAAGTCAGAAGGGCGAGGGGGAGGACATAGGACAGAGCAGATTGGGGGAGGGGTCATACAGTGGGATGGCTGTTTTGAGGTGTTGGGTAGGGGAAAGATGGGGAGAAAATTTATAACTCAAAATCTCGTGGAAATGAATGATGTAAACAAGAAAATAAATTAATGAATTTTTTAAAAAAAGAAAAAGAAAATGAAGGAGAAACACAACATTATAGGTAAGCTCCTAGTCTAAATCAAATTTCTATCATGGATTTCCCTCCAGTTTTTCTAACAGTTTTCATTGAATACTATGATTTTCCTGGTAACTTGTATTCCTGGGCTTATCAAATATGGAGTATAGTTGTTTCTAGGCCTTTCTTACCTGATACCTTTCATCAATATGCTTTCCCCACTTTATTTTAAAATTTTCCCTAATAGTTTTGATGATTATCATTTTAAAATAGAACTCTGAATCTAAAATCACAAGGCTTCTTTCATTCCCTTTTCTCCTTTAGATTTAGAACTTTTGTTCTGATATTTTAAGCCAATTGTATACAGTTACTCCTTGTAGAGTAAGACTTTCAGTATTTTTTTTGTTTTTTTTGATAGAGTGATGTTATGGGAATCTGAAGATCTTCCCTGCCCCTAGGCCCTTGGCTTAAGTGGCTTAAGTGGCTTTGAGAACCTTCCATGATTTGAAAGTATACTCTGCCCCCTAATAGGCTGAATGTGGTCACATGGAGCCTGTGATGGGAGGCTTCTTCTTCAGGAATGCCCACGCCTTATTACTTTGTGATTGGGCAGTGGGTTAAGAGGGCTGTGCCAATCTCCAATCCAGGAGAAGGCTAATATATACGGCTGATGTGAGGTTTTGCTTTGGGGTTCACTTTGGAAAGAGTTGTGTGATTTGACCAGATGAGACTCTGGGAAGCCGTTGAGACCCCCGGCTTTGAAAACTCAGATGTTGGTGCTTCCGTCTCTGGTAACTGAATAGGTATGGATGTAATGGTCAGACAGTTGGAAGCTGTATGCTGATCTCTTTCTTTGTCTGCTTGTAACTTGTGTTTGTAAGTAAGATTCTGTTTTCATTCTCTGAAGTTCGGGGTGCTGACTTTTTCCCCTGAACTAGGTAAATGATATATATTTAATTGATTAAAATAAGACTGTTAACCCATTTTGAATTGCTTTCCTTTAGAAAAGCAGATCTAAGAACCTGTGCTAGCAGCCACCCTGGGTATGCTAGGGTGCTTGCTGATACAAGCAATAATAAGCAACATTGTTTGGACCATAGGGTCAGAAATTTAGAGCTGTAAATTATCTTGGAAGTCATCTGTTCCAACATGTTCCATTTACTTATAATGGATCTGAGGCTTCCAGACTTGAATAAAACTGCCAAACTTCACTGGGGAGTAAGCAAAAGAGGTGGAATTCAAAACCAAGTCCAATGATAGTTGATTATAATGAACCGATTCTTTTTTCTTTTAAAGTTTTAGTGTTTTTTATACTTAATGCTATTTTATTTTTTCTTAATTACATGAAAACCAAATTTTATTTTTTTTTTAATTTTACATGCAAAGTATTTCTTTTATAACCTCCTTGAGAATGCAAGCAATTTCATATAGATCATACATAGGCAATCATTCAAAGCATATTCATATTAGCCATGGTGCAAAAGAAAACAGATAAAAAAAGAAAGCAACTAATGAAGGATGTATAAAAGAGGTGTATTTCAATCTGCATTCAGACTCCACTGTTGGTTCTCTGGAGGTAGACAGCATTTTTCATTAGTCTTTCAGAATTGTCTTGGATCATCGTACTGCCGAGGCTAGCTAACTCATTCTCAGTTAATCACCAGACAATGTGACTGTTACTGTGTACAATGTTCTCCTGATTCTGTTCACTTCACCATGCATCAGTTCATGTAAGATTTCACAGGTTTTTTCTGAAATCATGCTGCTCATCATTTCTTATACCACAGTATTAATCGATCACAATTATATACCACAATTCGCTCAGATATCCCCAATTGATGGGTATCACCTCAATTTCTAAATCTTTACCACCACAAAAAATAGCTGATTATGTATGCATACATTCTTCTACTTACATATACATACTCATATACTCATAAAGACATATGTATGTGTATGTGTGTGTATATGTGTGCATGTCCATTTCCTTTCTCTTTGATGTCTTTGGGGTACAGAATCCATAGCGGTATTACAGGGCCACAGGGACAAAAGGCATGCAAAGCCCTTTAGATATAATTTCAAATTGTTCTCCAGAATTTTTGGATCAGTTCACAACTCTACCAACATTTCACTTTTCCATATCCCCTCCAGCATTTATCATTTTCCTCTTGTATCATGTTAACCAATCTGATAGGTATGAAGTAGTACCTCAGAGTTGTTTTAATTTACATTTCTCTAGTCAGTAGTGATTTAAAGCATTTTTATATGATTATAGATAGCCTTGGTTTCTTCATCTGAAAATTCATTCTTCATATGAAAATGAATAATTGTTTACATGAAATTAAAAAAAAAATATTTTGCACAAATGAAACCAATACAGCCAAGATTAAAAGAGAAACTGGAAAGTGGGGAGGGGGGGGGGGAGAGGGTGGAATACAGCAAGTTTCTCTGATAAAGGCCTAATTTCTCAAATATATTGAAAAGAGTCAAATTTATAAGAATACAAATCACTCCCAATCAACAAATATTTTTGTTTGTTTACCCAAATGAAGCTTTTTATTTGTATCACTTATTTTTTTGTTTTATTTTATTAATATAAATAGACTGATTTTTTGTGTAGTTAATTGGTATCTGTGATTTTACTGAAACAAAAGTTATTTCCACTAAAGTTGACTTTCTAGAATTTTGTAAGCAAACTAACATATTGTCGACAACTAGATCATTTCACTTTCCTCTTTGCCTAGAAAGGCAGAGTACTAGCCTCCAAAATCTGGATTCAGTTCCTCCTTCTGGCATGTATTGATTCTGTGACCCCGGGTACTCAAGGTTTTTATGGCAACAAGTTGCATGGATAAAACTGACTTTAATTGTGAGTGGGCATTTTGTCACTCCCTACTTGCCTCTACCAATGGAACTACAGAGTCATTCAACAGAACTCTGTGTTTTCATTTATTCCCTCAAGATATTTTGCTGGTCAGAAAACAGCATCACTTGCTGTGATGCCATTACTACTAGAATGGTAAAAAACATTAATACAGATGATGAGCTTGCTTGTTTTTCCCTCAGATCTTTATGGGGAAAATTCAACTATTTTTTCTAGTAACAATAATGCTCAGACTAAATGGGTCTTTTTGTTTTAAAGGTCATTTTATTTCTATGTTTTTCAGTGTTTTGTGAGTGGTTTTTTTTTTTCATAGAAATCAGGAATTAATTTTGTCCAGTTTTGAAATTTTTTGTATAATAATGTTATTAATAATCAAGACAGAATGGGATGATGAAGAGCACTGAAGCTAGAGTCTAGAAGGTCTGGGTTCAAATCCTACCTCTGACATATTCTGGTTGTATGACCCTCAAAAAGTTACAAACTCTCAGCACCCTAGTCTATTTTGTAAAACTCTATGTACCAGAATACAGATGGATATATGTGAGTAGAAGAACTTTAATCACTTCAAGTTCCTGATACCAAAGAAAGAAATTGCATGTCTGGATGGATGTGTGTGTGTGTGTGTGTGTGTGTGTGTGTGTGTGTGTGTGTGTGTAAAAGTCAAATGGATTTTTTCCTTTGTTTACTTTTTTATGCTGAAAAATTCCTAAATTCCTAGTATAAATCTAAGAAGTCCTCAATAAATAATTTTAATAAATTTAAGATCTTCTTTGCTAATATTTTATTCTATATTTTTACATTAATATTCATTGACTATAGTGGTTATAGTTCTTTATTTTACATCTCCTTGACTGGGTAACAGAATTATATTTATGGCAAAGAAGTTAGCTAAGCTTTCATCTTTAAATTTGCAAATATTTTAAGTAGTTTTGGTTTAATTATTCTTTAAATGTTTGGTAGAATTTATTACTAAATATATCTAGTAGCAGTTTCCCCTTCTGCCCCCTCCTTTGGGTGTTAATTTATTGCTTTCTCTATTTGTCTTTCTGAGATTAAGTCCTATAGATTCTTTCTTTCCTGTTCTCTTGATCTACATTGCTTATATATTATTTTTCTTCATTAATTATTAGTCTATTCCTTTTACATTTTTACTTTTGTTGGCATAGAATTAACTATGATAGTTTCTAAGAATTTTCATTTCGTCCCAATTTACTATGAATTTCTCCCTGTTTTTATTATTTTAGTAATTTGATTTCTTTTTCTCTGAATTGTTCTCTGTCTCCTGTCTCCTCTCTCTCTGTCTCTGTCTCTGTCTCTTTCTCTGTCTCTCTGTCTTTCTGTCTGTCTGTCTGTCTGTCTCTCTCTCTCTCTGTCTCTCTGTCTCTCTGTCTCTCTGTCTCTCTCTGTCTCTCTCTCTCTCTCTCTGCCTCTCTCTTCTCTCTCTGTCCCTGTCTCTGTCCCTGTCTCTGTCTCTCTGTCTCTGTCTCTCTGTCTGTCTCTCAGCCTCTCTTTCAAGAAAGAAGAATTTTATGAAAACCACTGGGTTCTCATGGCTGATTCCCAGTTTACTGATGTCTGGGCTTGAATATGGAATGAGTCACTAATACCTTTTACCTTTGGAAATTCACTTTTCCTCTCTGAATTGGAGCTTCTCATTTCTCAAATGGAGACTTTGGCCTCAGACTGATCTAGAATCCCTTTTGAAATGAGACTTATTGGTGACTGGGCCACTTGCTGCAGACATTGTTCTCCATCTAATTTTAGTTCTTTAAGATCTCTCAGCTCTCAAAGTCTCTGAATTCCTGCTTTCAGCACAGGACTTTCCACTGATGCCTCACCCAGGAGATTGAGGAATTGGGCTCATTAGATACCAAATGGAAAATATTTGTAAATGTATCCTGGCAAAGCAGCCCTAGCTCAGTGGATTTATGTCTTCCCATACTTTATGCATTGTTATTCCAATATTAGCCTATATCAGTGTTTTTTAATAGGTTGGACTGTGCTACTCAATAATGCCCACTTAGAAAAATAGAAAGGATTAAATATAATTGCTCTAACCAGAAATGTAATTAAAGTGAGCACATATTAATCCAGGGGAGCTGAAGGAAAGGACGATGATTTATGAGCAATATTGCTGGCATTTTCAAGAGGCATGAAGCCATTAAAAATGAATATCTAAAAACTATTAGTTCAGAGGCAGCCATAATTGGATAAGCTTTGTCTTTAAGGTTTTCCTGATCCTTTGGGGGGGGGGGGGCTGAAAATGTCTTTCATGAATAATGGAATTAAATAGGTGCATATGTGTGTAAGTGTATACATATGCATGTCACATGTATGTATTCCTAAAATATAAGTCGAAATATATTTTTCATAATTGAAAATGAAAGCTCATTAATTTGTACTACAATTTAAAACAAATATTGACAAAAGCCAAACAAGATTTAAAGCTTTTGTCTTAACTTGAAAGAACATTCATCAGTTGAGAGGAAAAGGAATTCCATCAAACTAGAGTCTCTACTAGTTAGTTGCCTAATGCTTATCCAGAAAAGATAGAGGATTAGTACTATGGTTCAAGCTGCATAGAGCCATTGTTAGTCCCTGCTGATTTGATTTGCCTTGTTTTATCCATCCCGCCCACCCATCCCTCCCTCCATCCATCCATCCATCTATCCATCCATCCATCCATTCATCCATCTATCCATTTTATCTATTTATTTTTTCCCAGCAAGAGACCATTATAGCATTTAAAACTGAAAGGACTCAAAGGTCATGTTCTCTAACCCTCACATTTACTACATGAGGAAATTCAGACACAGGGAGAAGCAGAAGTAGCATTCATCAAAGGGAAGATTTGACCTCCGCTCCTCTGCCCCTGTATGTTTACCACTATACTTCTCTGGGCCATAAGGTAGTTTGGTGCTTTTCAGGATTACTCTTTCACAGACTATGATTTAGAGATGATGTGGTCCTTAAAAATCATTCATATTAATCCCATCATCCGGCTGATCCCTTCAACATTTCCTCTCCAATGACCTTTTCTTTTATCACGTCCCATCCATTTGTATTTATTCTCTTCATATGTATTAAATATGCGAAATGTATGTTCTTATTTATGCCTTCATTAGACTACAAACTCCCCGAGGGGCAGGATTGTTTAACGTATGTTTGTAAGCCCACCATCCAACACAGCATCTGACAAATAAAAACATTTTTAATGCATTTGCACTTGATTAATTATTAATTTGAAAGACTGACCTGAGATCCTCTAACATATTAGGTGAAAAAGGTAAGAATTGAACCCTGTTCCTCTAGGGTTGAGCTCCAGGTTCTTTACATTTCTCTACCCACAATAAATAAATATGAATCTCTTCACCTTATCATCTGGCATAGCCACCGGAAAACCAGGTGCCCCTCTTGCCATTCTGGAAAACAAGGCTTTTGTCTGTTTCTTCTGCTTTGACATGAAGTATATTGTTTAGCATTTGTGCAATTCTGATAACTATGACAGAGACAGCTGTAGGCTCACCTAAGGGACAGAACACATAAATAAGGCAGACAAGTCAACATAAGCAAAAAACCCAAGGGTTTCACAATGGAACATTGAAGTTAAAACATCCAGTTACAAAGCCCCCTCTGGTGTATATTAATATGATGTTAATGTGCCATAAAAATAAAGTTGCATAGTTTCCTATAATGTACGGGGATCAGCCTGTTAACCGTTAAAGAACTTCTGCAATTGAGTTGACATCTTGATATTTTATAGCGCACATTTATCTCTCTCCGTCATCTTCTCTTTTTTCATTTTCTCCTTCTTTCCCTTCTTACTTTCCTCCTTCAATTCCTCCTACCTTTCTCCCTCCTAGAAGAATACATTCAGAAAGATAAACACTAAACCAGGAGTAAGATTGTGGTAGGACCCTATGTTCCCCTGACAACCACCACCATCACCACCACCACCAAGCCATAACAAAAAATACTCACTTTTTACATTGTATAAAACAACCACACTATGATTGTTGGGATTTTCATAGTCAGACATAAGTGAGAAGGCAAATATTTACGTCGTGGTATGTGTCAAAGCAGGATGATGTCCCTTTTATATATGATCACTCTATAAAACCCATCGAGGAAGAGTAGGGGAGCCAGTCCACCATACCTCAGGTGATTCAACAAGCATTTATTAAGTTTTTTACTATGACACTGTACCCAGCATAGGGATAAGGAAAGCAAAGAAAAAAAATACACTTACTGAACTCATGAATCATACATTGCAATTGGGAGGAAAACATGTAAATAATTCAATACAAGCTATGAAAATACCAATATACGTTATATGTGTGTATACATGTATATGTGAGTATGTGCATATGTGTATTGTATGTGTATGTGTGTATTCATACAAATATGTATGTGTATAGGGAAAGGTGTATGTGTGTGTGTATGTATATGTATATGTATGTCTATGTCTATGTATAACCTGAAGGCAGAGAGTAACTGTCAAGGCAAAGGCAAGAAAGGCTTCCTAAAGAAACTGGGATTTACACTGAAGCGTGAAGGAAGCCAGGAAAGCGAAGAGGTAGGGAGAAGAGGGCAGAGCACCCCAGACATGGAGCACTGAGAGGGATGTAGACTGACATGTTGGAAGACATGGAAGTAGACCACTGTGCAGCTGGATTGTAGAGATTTGTAGAAGACTGTAATGAGAAAGAAGACAAGAAAGGAACAAGAAATCCAGGTTATAATTAGCTCTAAATGCCAAATTGTGGAATTTATAATTGATCCTAGAGATAAGGAATCACTAGGAGAGGAAAGGAAAAGAGACTAAGCATTTACTAAGCACCTATTGAGTACCAGGAAACAAGTGGCTGTGAATTTACCTTTTGATGAGATGTGCTTTCTAAGCATATTGTTTATCAAAGGGTAACCCATAGAACCCATAGAACTCTGAAAGTCGTATTAATCATCTGCCCTCCCTGGGCCCTATTTTGTTGATGTGAAGTGGAATTGGAAGGTGCTACATTAGATTAAGAGTACTCATGGCAAAGATGGTTATATGAAAGTTCTGGCCAAGCTAACCTTGAAACATGTCAGGAAAGATGAAAAAAAAAAATGCTTGAAGACACAAGTATTTAAAAATATCAAGAAAAGACATGAGTCAACTCTCACAGCTAGATGTAGCCATATCACAACTAAAAGCTTGACAAGGAGACCAAGCATGATTGTGCCTAAACATAGTGCAAGCTCCAAATTTGGGCTGCTCCAAACAATGAGCAGAATCTTGCTCATAAGCTCTCAGCTGGAAGCAGTCCAGGAATTCTGGAAATAAAATGATAAAAATTTCATTTGCTTTGACTGAGAGATGTAAAATATATCTCTGTGAGTGTGTGTATACATATGTATATATATACATACACATACATATATATGTATATATACAAACATCTATGCTCACCACACTCATGTGATACATATGTATATGTGCATGCATAAGTGTGTTGTGTATGTATCCCAAGGAATTCACTGACAACAAGAAAGGCTCCATATGCAGAATAATAGTTGTAGTGGCACTTTTGCAGTAGCAAGGAGCTGGAAACAATGTCGACATCTATGGATTAAGGAATGGTTAAACAAATTGTGGTACCTGAATGTAATGAATCTGCATGGAGCTATAATGTATGGTGAACATGATCAATACAGAGAAACATGGAAAGAGTAATATGACGTGAAGCAAAGTGAAATAAACCCAGCCAAGAAACCAATTTACACAGTGACCATAGCAATGTAAATGAAAAGAATATGAAGCATAAAATAGTCAAAACTAGATGTGACAAAATGATAAAGAAATATATAAGAATATAAGATTAGGAAGAAAACTTTCTCCGTGTGCATAGACACATATGTATGTATATATACATACATGTATATATGTGCATATATACTATGCTTATGTGTATAAATACAGTATTTATATACATATACAAACACATATGTGTGCATACAGACATGTGTGCATGTGTTGTGTGTATACATGTATGCAAGCATATGCATATTTATGTACATATGGATATGGATATGGATATGGATGTGGATACAGAAGTTCATAGATTCCAGGTTACAAACTTTGGTTATAAAGAAAAAGCATTGTTTGGTTAAGGATTGATGTAGATGACCTCTGAGATCTCTTTCAACCCAGTAATTGGATGATTTTGAGTCTATGATTCTCTTCTCTCACTGGCATTGGGCTATTGTTGCTTATGCATTTATGCAGCAATAAATATCTTCTTTTGACACTTTTAGTGGTTCCTATACTGTAACGCAGTTTTCATTCAGCAATAATCTCACTTTAGTGCTACTCCTGTAGGGTAATGCTTGGCTGACTTTTTTTTTATTTAATTCAAGAAGTCTCAACAAGCTCCAAGACTACGTTTGAGTCTATTAAATTATGCAATTATCAAATAAAATCTTGGAAATAGTTTAATGGTGTCACTAAAAGCCTCAAAACACTGCTGTTAATTTTTAAGAGAAATATTTTACTGTGGGCTTTTTTTTTTTTTAGTTTAAATATAATCAGTCCCACAGAAAACTTACAAGAGATAATGCATTAAGCTCATGTCAATAATCAATTGACAATTGTTAATTGATAATGTCAATGAGTTGACATAATCCATACTATGAACCTTATTTGCATTATAATTCTAAACCTGGGATTTCATGGTAGTAAAACATGTCACTTAACAACACTTATTTTTCAATCAGTGTCATGTCATATATGAGAGGGGAAAGAAAAAAAATACACACAATTCCTTTACCTTCATATTCTCTTTTCTCAGCTAATTGGGTTAAATGAGAAACTTGCCAAAAAAACTGGCAGCAATTTATAATTCATATGGTCTTAGCATTTTATTTAGAAAAATTACTCCAAAATAGAATAATTTTTTTTTTATCTGTTTTCATGTGTTTATTCCTGGAATGGCTGAATTTAAAGGTACTGTATCTAATGAGCTTGGGGCAAGAGTCAATCTCAAAACGACTGTAGAGTTACCACACAGACTTGTTTTGAAAACCTCCAAAGATGAAGAGTAGGTAGCCTTTTGAGCCACCCATTCTTCTAGAAAATACTATATTTTTGATACAGCTTTTGTTTTCTTATTTCAAAACTCAATTTATATCTCTGAAACTTGTACCCCTTATTCCTAATCCTGTCCTTTGAATCAACTGAAAGAAGAGAGACAATGTGGTATAGTGGACAGGATGATGATATGAGATAAGGGACTAGAATTTAGACAAGGCACTTAGTTTCAGATTTCTTCTCAGTAAAAAGGGTTTGTTGTACTAAAGGAGCTCTCAGCCCCCTTCCAGTGACATATCTATGATCCTAAGTCCAATATCTCCTCTTTGCAATAGTCTTCCTGGACTGAATTTACCTTTTCAATTTTCTCTCCCTCTATCTGAACATGAGCCTTTAATGACAGACTAGAGACTCGCCTTGAAGCCATGATGCTTCCCCAAAGACACCATGCTTGGGTGCTTATTTCATCCTTTGTCTTTGAAAATGGGTTGGACACTCTGGAATCTTCCCCCAATTCCCCATCAATACTCCACCTGCTGATATGCTTTTGATTTTCATTTCTGTTTCAAGTTTTTCTTTCTCACAGAATCCCCAGTAATTCCTGTTGTTTCAGTCAGTTTGAACCAGTGGCTCATCTCAGTTCTTCCAGAATTTAGTGCCTACACCTCACATTTGGACATTTAATCCTATGCTATTGTTCCAGCTACTAAAATCATTTGTACACACACAATGTTCTGAAAGACTTAAGAACTCTGATCAGATAAATGGTAAATCATGATTCCAGGTGGAGAAGAATGTTTCCCACCTCAAGAAAAAGAGATGAGAGGCTAATAGGAACAATAAGAAACAAATTTGGGGACCTAACCAATGAGAGGACTCATCTTGCTTGACTGTATGTAATAACAGAGACTGTATTTCTTTTTCTCTTTGTTTACTTTTTTACAAGTATATCGAGCAGGTTGTAGGGAGAAAGTATGTTTTATTTTTGTATGTATATACACACATAAAAATAATTGTATCTGTATATGTACTATCTATGTAAATAAATATGTATTGTGCATCTAAAGATAGATAGAGCTATATTTATCTGTATAAATGTATGTATATACTTGTATGTACATACGTCCCTGTTCCCTTCTAATGGTCACAGCAAGAAGGTATATTATCATTGCCATTTTATTTATGAGGAAACTGAGGTTTAAAGAGAATAAATTACCTATTCATAGTCACACAGCTAGTAAGTGTCCGAAATGGGATTTGCATCTTGGACACCAAATCCAACATTTTATTCACTACCCCACCCCCTCAGAAAAGGGTTCTCTGCCCCGACTGCCACTGCCACTTAGAGCCAGCATTTCACTCACTGAATGAATATTTACAAAGTGCCTACTTTGGGCTGGGAACTGTGCTAAGGACTAGGGATACAAAAAGAGAAAAAGTCAGTCCCTGCCCTCAAGTAGCTTACTATCTAATAGAAGAGAATACAAGTAAATATGTAAAATAAGCCAAGAGAACAGGCATTATAACTCAAAAGGGTTGGAAAAGGCCAGATGCCAGTGGATAGAAGAGTACATGGCAGGGAGCAAGGTGTAAGGAGACTCGAAAGGTAGTATGGGTTGGGTTAGAAAGGGCTTTAAATGGCAGACAAAACATTTTGCATTTGATCCTGGAGGCTACAGGGAGTCATTGGAGTTTATTAAAAGGGGATGGGGGGCAGGATGATGTAAACAGACCTGGGCTTTAGGAACATCACTTTGGTGGCTGAATACAGTGTGGACTGGAGTCAGGCAGACATGAAATAGACAAGCCCTGCCGTGGTTACTGTAATAATTCAGGCCAGCAACAGGCTGGAGCCGTGTCAGAGTAGAAAAGGTGTATTTGAGAGAAATTGCTTAATTTCAGCATATCTCTACTGAAATATAATAAGTCAAAGGAGTTTGAGACTGATGGCTTAATAATAATCAGAGGTTCTGTTTTTGTCTGGCTGTTTGGTTTGGTTTTGAATTCAATGGTGGTCACAGAAATGGCGGGAGGGGGCAGATCTTTTACACATGTAATTTTCCTCTGTTTTTTGCAACTGACTTTTGCTGTCTCTGTCTCTCTGTCTGTCTCTCTGTCTGTGTGAGTGTGTCTCTCTCTGTGTCTTTCTCTCTGTGTCTCTCTTTCTCACTCTTTGTCTCTATATCTCTCTGTCTCTCTCTTTGTCTGTCTGTCTCACTGTCTCTCTCTTTGTCTTTCTGTCTCTGTCTTTCTCTCTGTCTCTCTCTGTCTCTCTCTCTGTCTCTCTCTTTGTCTGTCTGTCTCTCTGTCTCTCTTTGTCTGTCTGTCTCTGTCTTTCTCTTTGTCTCTTTCTCTCTCTCTCCCTCTCTCTCTCTCTCTCTCTCTCTCTCTCTCCCTCGCCCAGTATGAACCATCTTCAAAGCTTCTCCATAGAAATTAAATGGAAATCAGCGAAGAAGAGTTGTTGTTGTTGTTTTTTTTTTTAAATTGGTCCTTGGTCTTTTAAGTGTGACATTTGAACATATATTGCAGCCAGTTAGACCCACCGTTTCTTCTCATCCCTTGGGGATTGGGCAAAGGATCTGAACTGCCTTGACAATCTTTGGGCCAGCAAGTAGGGAATGGGACCCAGATCTCTAGGAATTCTGGAAAACTGCCTTTAGCCAGCTTTCCCCTAAGCTTGCTGATTCCAATTTGTGTGAGCGGGCAAGCATCCACATAAGCAGATCAAAGTCATGACCCCTGGAGGTTAAAAAAATGGTTGTCCCTGCCTGACTTGGTTGGTGCTGAGTTTCTAAGTTATCAAAAGGTCAGAGGGTGGTGTCTGGATGCAGTCCCAGAATAAATGACATTTCAGGCTTTCTCATTTGTGGCTGGCAGTAACACAAACTGACTTCAAGGAGACAGTAAAATGAACCAACACTGGGTGGTCAACCATGGTGTTTGCATTATTTCTTTCTTTAGCTATGAAATGAGGTTGGACAAACTCCAGATAAAGCCCCAGACTTCTTTCTGCCGACTGATTGCCCAAGAAACAACAAGCTTTAGTCATCTCTCTCCTTTCATTCTTGCCCACCCTTCCTCTAATCCATCCTCCACACAGCTGACCTACTGATATGTTTGATCACATCAACTCACTTGCTAAAGAATTTCTAATGACTTCCTATTGCCTCTGAAGTAAACTATGAACTTCCTGGTTTGGCATTCAAAGCCCTTCACAATCTGGTTCTGACCTGTCTCTCCAGGATGATTTCAGGTTACCTACTATTACCTATGCATCTAGCTCATACCCAGACTCTATGTTCCAGCCAAACTGACCTGCTTACACTCCTGTTTTCTAGCTGTTTCATCTTCTGCTTTCATGCCTTTGTACTTATGGGTGACAGAAGAGCACAACAGGTAAGAAAGGAGAATTGGAATCAGGAAGAAATAACGACCACCTCAGACACTTAATAGATGGGTGACAATTCCTAAACATCTCCCGTATCCCCTGATAGCAACTCCTCTCACCATATCTTCTGACTATGGACAATTTCTTTTGCTGCCCAAAATGCCTGGCATGCTTTCCTTCCTCATCTCCATTTCCTGACTTCCCTGGTTTCCTTCAAGTTCCAACTGCTATCCCTTCTTCTACAAGAAGCCTTTCCCAACTCCCCTTAAAGGAAATGCCTTCCCTCTGTTAATCACCTCTAGTTTGTCCTGTAGATAGCTTGTATATACATACATAGTTGTTCCTACTTAGACTGTAAGTTTCTCGAGGACAGGAACTTTTGTATCCTTATTACATAACAAGGTGTCCGGCACATAATAGGCACTTGAATGCTTGGAGACTGAGAGAAATGATTATTAATGACCAATGATTCGGGGAGATTCATATTTTCTCCCTTTTCTTTTATTCTTATTTCAAGACCTCACTCTCTGAAGGTTCAACTAAACCTATGTTCTATCCAGACTCCACCCAGGTGGGACAGCTATTGTGTTCTACTCAGGATCGTGTGGGGATATTTTTTTTTAATGAATTGCACAGGGCTGGGACTAACTTAGAAGCAAATGATGTAATCAAAGTTCAAGTGCAGCCACTTATTGTAATATTTATCTTCTCTTTAATTGTTAACCACTCAGAGTTGATTATCACCCTGAAGTTTACACTTCTTCCAAAAAGCATATGCTTTTGTCATATGTCAATGTCACATGTCAAGTCAAATAAGACTTGAGCCCCACAATACTTGCTTTGTTCTAAAAGACAGGCTAAATGACTATCTTTTTATCAAAATGTTGACACTTTTAACAAAGTGATTAAATTACCCAAAAATTAAATTTCTTGAACCTATTTAAATGCCACAGGACTGACTGAGGACTGTGGGACCATGACCAAATCACATAACTTCCCTGTTCCTTAGTATCTTCACTTGCAAATAACAGTTTTGAAGTTGGTGACCTCTGAAATCTCTGCTGGTTCTACCTGTATTGTCTTGGTTCCCATTATTTGACTAGTAACAAGCCACAGAAATGTTCTCAACTCCATTTCCCTGATTTGTAAAATAAAGAAAGTAACACCACTTATAACAATTTTTCAATGTTGTTGAGAAACCTCTACAAAGAGCTTTGCAAATCCTGAAGGTGCTATGTGTTTGTCAATAACTGACTTGCCAAACTGATCCAAAGGTGAGAGAACAAATGGCCTCTTGCAGATGTGAGAAGAAAACTTGACAAGTCCATGAATCCCAGGACCCAATGGTTAAATTGGACTTACTAGGCAATAAGGAGAGCTATTCAAAAAAGCAATTCAATTCAACAAAAAATTTATCAATTTCCTTCTAGGCACTGTGCTAAGGACTTACAATTTCTACCTCTCACATTTACTGGTTGTGTTAACCTGCCCAAATCACTGAACCTAGGCAATCTATTGCATATATAAGTTGAAAAGAAGGTGTTAATCTACATTGGTAGAGGGAGTCAAATTTTTTAGGAGTTCTCAAAACCAGTGAAATCACAGATTCAATTGCTATGAAATATAAAAGTATCATATAGAGAAAGTGACAAACTATCAGATAGGGGGACTACAGGAATATTAAAATTTCAAACATAGGAAAATAGGTAAGTGGTGTAGATATCAGGAAAAAGAGAAATTAGAAAGGGCAATACAATTGGGGGAGGGGTGGGAATTCAAGACAATGCAATTAAAATGAATTTATTAAACACCTAAGACGACCTGATAGTATAAGACATCAGACACTGAGGTCCCTTCTTGGACTAGACTGTCAAGAATTCAAACTCTACCTCAGAGAATGAAACTCCAATGAAGCAGCCATATTGTTTGATTGCAAAATGCATGCTTGTCAAAGAAACTATTATTTTTGGAGAACTCACACAGGTGTTTACACAGTGGGCAGAAGAAGCAATACATGGATACTTTCAAAGTCTCTCTTAAGAACTTTAGAATTGGTTGTGTGACATGAGAGGCACTAGCACAGGACTGCTCACCATGACATGTCCACATTAGAGAAGGTGTCATGCTCCATGAGCAAAGCAGAATTGAGATAACTCAAAGGAAACATGAGATCTACAAATTTTGAGAATCCACCCTAAATGTTCACATGGGCTATTTGTGCTCAGCCTGTGGTAGCACATTCCCAACTTCTACTAGTCTCATCAGCCACAGTTGGACACACTTGACTCTAGCACAGTGATGTCATTTTGATCCTCTTTGAGAAGAAAGGACAACAACCAAATAATTATGCTAAATAAGGGGGGGTAGCTGGGTAGGACAGTGGACAGAGTGTCGAAACTGGAGTCAGCAAGACATCTTCCTGAGGTCAAATCTGCCCTCAATGACTAGCTGTGCAACCTTGAGGAAGTCACTTAACCCTGATTACCTCAATTTCCTCATCTATAAAATGAATTGGGGAAGGAAATGGAAAACCCTCCAGCACCTTTGCCATTAAAAACTCCAAACAAGTTCACAAAGAGTCAGACACGACTGAAAATATGACTAAACAACAACGTTAAATCACAATTTTAGTTGCTGCATATATCAAGACAAAACCAAAAAAAAAAAAAACAAAACCCAGCAATCTATCCTGAAGTATCTTGTCTTCAACTTGGGGCATTCATTGATAAAAGTAATTACCTGAAAAGTTGGAAAGTGGGGTCTTTGCTTCCCAAGTGTGTAGAAAGTTCATAACAAATAAGTGTTGACTGATTGACTAAAAACTAGACAAAGATAGAAATGGACTAATGGAAATCATTTTAATGTTTGTAAAGTGATTTGGGCACATGGTCTCATTTTAGCATCCCAACAAATGTTTGAAAAAGTGCTACATTTGTGCCCACTTTACAGAGTAGGAAACTGAGGTTCTGGAGTTATGTTATTGACTGATAATGACTGCTAGTCATTTCAGATATGGGGTGATAGGCAGAAAATATGTTTTAGGAAAGCTCAGTGGGAAACATCTAAAAATTGTTATGAGGGGAAATCTATGTTTTCCATAACTGCATTGATATAGAAAAAAACAAACAAACAAACAAACATTGAGGGTTTTTGCCCTTTGAGACTCCATCTGACTCTAGGCTCCTATGACTGAAAATTAATTAGACTATCATGATGCCTAACTGTCTTAGCATCAAAAACGATAACTGAAGCCAATAGGTGTGAGTTCACTTACCAACATAACAGAAAAATGGTTGTTAGAAAAAAAAAAATGACTCTTCAGTTTCTACTGAATACTATAAAACCAATGGAAAATGTTTCCTTTCATATGCTTAAAGTAGACAGATGCACAAATGTGCACCAAAGAAGACGGAAAAGTATTCAAAAAATACACTGACAGCACTTGGAGTTTAAATAAGATTTATATTGAATTTTAAAATGTAACTGGTGACAGGTGATATTAAATAACCTTCAAACTACATAGATTTCATTGATTTATAAATTTCTGACATGAAAATTCTTTCCTTTGATGCAGATTGGTAGCTCCTCTCAACTTCTAGCAAAAGAATTGGTCTGACCATGTCACCTCTCCTCCCCCCCCACACACTGTTTGGCATTAAAGCCCTTTACATTCATCCCACACTACCCCCCCCCCCAACCTTATTAGACTTCTTTCCTCTTCATCACTCTGTGATACTATTACACAGACTTGTTTGCTGCTCCTCAAACAAGAAGCTCCTTTTGCCATTGCTGGGCATCTTCCCTGACTGTCCCTTATGCATAGAACACTCTTGCTCATCACCTCCATCTCCTACCTTCCCTGGCTTCCTTCAAATCCCAGGTAAAACCCCACTTTCAATAAAAGGAGATTTCCCTTTGCTTATCTCACCTAATTCCAGGGCTTTCTGTCTGTTGCTTGTTTCTGATTTATCCAGTATAGAACTTGGTGGTACAAAGCTGTTTGCATATTGTCTCCCAGTCCTTCTCCATTTGACTGTGAGCTCTTTGAGAGTAGACTGTCTTTTGCCTTTCTTTGTATCTCCAGTGCTAAACACAATACCTGACACATAGTAGTTCCTTACGAAATGTTACAGATTTTTTTTTCATTGATTAGAATTACTCAGGATACTAAAAGGCTAAGTGATGACTGTGGTTACAACGAGTAGTTGTCAGAGCTGGGACTTGATCTCAGGTCTTATGGACTCATAGACAGAGCTGGAAGGGACTTGACAAATCATCTAGTGTAACTTCCTCCTCCCTTGATTTGATAGATGAAAAAACTGAAGCCTACAAGGTTAAGGACATGTCCAGGTTCACACAAGTAGTTAAAATCAGAAGCAGGATCTGGACTGAAGTACTTTGATTCCCTAGCAAGCAGTCTTTCCCACTCTACTATATGGCCTACAATTCAATAATCTTAACATTGCAATGGAAACTCCTTCCATCAACACAGGTTACTCACTCCTCTTCAGTTTTGAAAAAAAGGATCTATGGTCTCCTACAAGCGTAAAAGGTGAGGCCAGTCTCCCTGGGACTAGGGTCCATAAATCCACACCATCAAGAAGTTCGCAATCACCATACAAGGAGAAAAGGCACTCAATCACTAGTCATTGCATTGGGCAGTTACTTAGAACAGATCCAAAGGATTAGGGCTATCTCACTAGGCAGTGATAGGAAAGAATGAATCACATGGCAACCAACCTCGAGAGCAGATCCAGATCACTAGCAGAGAGAAGTATTCTATATTGAATTTAATATTGAGTGTTCAGTGGACACTTCTGGATGGGCAAGGTGGTTTGGGTTGAGTTTTTGCTTCCAAGCTCCACAGCTATTGTCCAGAGCATTAAAATCAGCATCAGTTGTGATAGATGTAAATCACTGTCTAATCAGAAACACTGAGAGGTGACCACCAACATCATAGATTGATTAGAAGAGTGAGCAAAATCATATACTTCCTAGGACCATTTAGCTTAAGAGTATATAAGCCAAGAGTTCATAGCAGGCCCAGAAGAAAACATTACATTATGGCCTAAGGAATGAGTTCATGTCTCTCATGTCCCCAGCAGAAGTTCTCAAAGATATTGGTCTCAGTACCCTCATATACTCGTATATTACTAAGAACCCTATTTACATTCTTTTTGGTTTTTTTTTTTTTTGCTTTTTTTGGAGGGCAATTGGGGTTAAGTGACTTGCCCTAGGTCACACGGCTAGGTTTGTGTTAAGTGTCTGAGGCTGGATTTGAACTCAGGTCTTCCTGACTCCAAGGGCCAGCGCTCTATTCATTGCACTACCTAGCCACCCCTCACTGCGCTACCTAGCGCCCCCCCCCATTTACTTTCTTAAAATTATTGAGGACCCCAAAGGGCCTTTGTTTATGTGAGTTATATTTATTACTACTTACTGCATTGGAAATTAAAAAGAATAATTTTTAAAATAGATTTATTTATTCATTTTAAAATATCCATAAGAAACCTATTGTTTATTAATATAAATAATTCATTTTCATGAAAATTATTATATTTAACAAAACCAAAATTAGTGGGAAGGAGTGAAATTGTTTTACTTATCTTTTTTTTTCAAATATCCTTAATGTCTGACTTAATAGAAGTTAATTTGATTCTCATAACTCCTTCTGCATTCAGTCTATTGCAATATGTTGTTTTGGTTGAAATATATCACGAACATTTGACCTTACATGGATATCTAGTGACAAAAAAGAAGAGTATTTCCATTAGCAAATAACATTTTAGTATAGCTATTAAAATGGCTTTGGCATTATGGACCCTTTGGAAGGGTCATATGGAACCCCAGAGATCTGTAAAACACTTTGAAAACTGATGTTCTAGAGCAGCAGTTCTCAACCTGTGGGTTATGTTCAATTTGTAACAATGAAAATGCATCCTGTATATCAGATATTTACATTACGATTCATAACAGTAGCAAAATTACACTTATGAAGTAGCAATGAAAATAATTTTATGGTTGGGGGTCACCACAACATGGGGAAATGTATTAAAGGGTCATGGCATTAGGAAGGTTGAGAACCACTGTTTTAGAGCATGCAAAAGACACATTTTTACAAGTGTCTCTAATAAAGACCACATTTCTCAAATGTATAATAAATTGAGCCACATTTATAAGAATATAAGGCATTTCACAATTAATAAATTGTCAAAGGATATGAATAGGAATTTTCAGATGAAATTAAAGCTATCTATAGTCATGTAAAAATGCTCTATTGACTACTGTTAATTAGAGAAATGCTAAAAACAAATCTGAGTTAACATCTCACACCTATCAGATTGGCTAATATGACAGAAAAAAGTAAATTTAAAATGATGAAGAAGATGTGGTAAAATTTGAACACTAATGTATTATTGGAGATTTTGGAGAGCAATTTGGTACTATGCCCAAAGGTCTATAAAACTGTGTATACCATTTGACCCAGAAATATCACTACTGGGTCTGTATCCCAAAGAGATTTTTAAAAAGGGGGGAAAGGACCGATACATACAAATATATTTACAGCACTGGAAATTGAGGGGATTCCAATGAATTGGGGAATGACTGAACAAGTTGTGGTATATGATTGTGATGGAATACTATTCTTCTATAAGGAATTGTGAACAATCCTTTTTGAAAATCCTGAAAAAACTTACATGAACTGATACAAACTGAAATGAACACAATGGAAACACTGTACAAAAAAAATAATATTGTACAATAATCAACTGTATTCTTAGGAATACAATGATTTAAGACAATCCTACAAAACTCATCATGAAAAATGCTATCCATCACCAGAAAAAGATGTGATGGAGTCCAAATGGAGATCAAAGCAGGCTATTTTTTTCTTTTTTTTTTTTTTGGTCTATTTTCTTTCTAATATGGAAATATGTTTTGCATGATTGTATGTATATAAACTATAGCAAAGTGCTTACTACCTCAGGGAGAAAGGAGGAGAGAGAAGGAAGGAGAGAATTTAACATACAATTTTATAAAATAATTGATGAAACTGTATTTTTAACATATAATTAGGGAAAATAAAATATTTTCTAAAAAAAAGAAAGAAACTATCTTCAGTTTAAAACTTGGAAAAGCAATGCCCTTAGACTGAAAAAGAGAATGATCTTTTTTTTCAAATTGAAAAATGTGAAATATATACATAAACACATGTATATGGATACACATAAGTATGTACAAACATGAATATAACATGACACTTTAGTTTTGTTGTTGCTGTTGTTTGTTTTCATAATTGTAAGGCAAAGAAAGTTTCCCAAAATTAGCATCATAGAATTTTAATTTTGGGAGGATTGGTAGTGGCCATCAAGTCCAACTCACATCCTATAGAAATTTCCACCATAGTACACCTAACAATTAGTCACTCAACTCCAGCTTGAATCTCTAGAAGGAGGGAAAAAGTCATTGTCCATTCCTCTTTTGCATAGTTATCATTGTTAGAAGATCCCCCCTCCCTAAATATCAAGCCTAAATTTTCTTCTAACTTCTCCTCAGTCTTCCTCGTGATATCCTCTGGGGCCAAACAGAACAATTTTAATCCCTCTTGTACATGACAGTCCTTGAAATATTTGAACACTGTTGTCATGTTCCCCTCCTCAGTTCTGAGTCATTTCTTCTTCAGGCCAAATATTGTTGTCAAGAGGTTTCAGAAGGTATTAATTAGACATAAGTCAAACTCATTAGCTATGGCCCATCCAGTATGACAGCATTATTGGGGAAGGCACAGCAGGATTTTGTATACTTAATGTATTTTAGAGTGATATCCATAAAAAAGATTAAAAGGAAAAGAGAAAGAAAATTTAAGGGATGGTATTGTTACTTTTTATAGAAGTCTCTTTTCCATACCTGAATACATTGATGATGCTTTAGAGCATCTGAGAGCTCCCTGTTGTTTTGGTGATTTCTTCAAAATGTACAGATGACAGATTGTCACATCTTTTCATGTGCCGCCCTTGTTCATCCCCTAATGGATGTCTACCTAATATACTAGGGGCATTCCTTTAGACTTCTTGACTTTAAAGAAGATATATTACCATCTGCTTTGCAACCCTAGGGACCATGGAACCTTCTCATCTGACTTGTAGGTGAAACCTCCCTCATAGGTTGTCTCTCCCATTACAATGTGAACGCCTTGAAAACAGGGACCACTAGCTCTGCTTCTCTTGTGTTTAGCATGGTGCTTTGTATAGAATGAATGGTAGGGACCCAGATGCCATCTAGTCTGACCTCTTCACTTTACAAAGAAGGGAACTGAGGCCTGAGGAGGTTATCCTTCACTTAAGCTCACATAGCTGGTAAGCATCAAATTCAAGAAACAAATCAAGTTTGTTTCTCTTCAGTACTGGGGCTCTTTCCACTGGACCACATTTTCTTACTCTGATGAGCGCATATCCAGGGGTGGGGAACCTATGGTATTGAGGCCATACATGGTCCTCTAGGTCCTCGGGTACAGCCTTTTGACTGAGTCCAAGTTTTAGAGAACAATTTCTTTTATTAAGGGGATTTGTTCCGTGAAGTGTGGATTGAGTCAAAGGACCACACTTGAGGACCTAGAGGGCCACATGTGGCCTTGATGTTTCCAGTTCCCCAGCCCTGAGTCTGTACAAATAAAATAGTCTTAGAGATCAGCTGTAAGAACGGCTAAGGCACTTTCAATTACAACTGGAGGAGCGGGCTTTTATCTGTTGGCTAAGCCATCAATCCACTCGAATCAATAAGAATCCAGGCTTTCAAGTTTTTTTGCTTTTTTTCCCCCACACTGTGAATCTGAGTATTTTTTCTGTTTCTCTTTCTGCTAAATTAAAAACAAAAAAAGTGTTCTGAAAGCTCAATGAGACTTACAGGAGAGAGACCACAAGGCAGAAAAATCTATCCAAAGCTGATTTCTTGTACTTTTCTCATTGCATTCCATGTTGTTCAGGAAGCTACACACCCTATTTTCCTTCCCAACTGGACAAAAGGCAGGACAGTGTCTCCTGTGACCCAGTCACAGGTCTGGGCTTGAAATACCAGCTCTAGCCATGTCAAGCTGATTAAGTTGGGGCAAGTTCCCTTCATTTCTTTGCACCACAATTTATCCATCTGTAAAATCAAACAGTGGGACTAATGAGCCCCGAGGCCATTTCTTACTCTGTCTCTATTTCTCCCAAAATGAATTGCACTGTCCACATTTAGCCTTCACCAAATGTAATGGCACATACACAAATTGGACCTCAAGCAAACAAAGGAGGCAAGGCTTTCTCAATACACACGCACACACACACACACACACACACACACACAGTAAATGAACATGAGTTAATCATAATCATCAGAAAAAAAGAATGCTCTAAAATCATGACTTTGCCATGACCTGAATAGAACCCATGCCATTTTCTCCCCAAACCTCCCCCTCTTCTGAATTTCCCCTTTACCATCTGGGTCACATTCCTTCCAGTTACTCAGGTTCATGGTTTCACTATGATGCTTCAATGCTTTCCTTCCACTGACACACATTATCCAACTGATGCCAAATCATGTCCATTCTGAATCCATGGCATCCCTCCCAACCTTCTCTTCTATGTACTCACAGAGCTGTCACAGGTCTTCATCACCTCTTACCTGCACTATTACAAAAGCAATGCCCCCCCCCCTTGCATCAATACCTTTCCCCTCCACTGCGATCCATCTTCTGTTGCTTTTCATCCTTCATTTTCAAAGAAGACCAAAAGTCGTGTCTTGAGTTGCATGTGAGTTGGATTTCAACGAGGCAGAGTTGCACAAAGTCATAGACCCCACTGTCTCTTCCAGAGTCACTGAAGTCCAGAGCAAGACAAAATCATGATAAATCGTAATGGCCCAATACACAGTAGATGACATTAGCATCTTCTATGTCTAAGCAAGCTCTAAGCTCTCCTCAGGACCTCCTTCAGCTGCCTTCATGGCTGCTGGAACAAATCATTCTTATCCATTCATTCCTCCAGAAGTCTTCACATGCTTGGGATAGGCATCTCCATAACTCACCAAGGTCTGTGACGTGGGTCAGCTGCCCTACCCTTGGTTTAGGCTCTCTGCTGAGATGGTTTACCCAGGTGTGGCTGCTGCACATGCTACAGATATTTGGAGTCACAGGTGAGAATTTACACCAAAGGTGAGTGAGCAACCATAAAAGGGCTTACCAAGCCCTGTCAGCAGAGATGCTATGTGTAGGTAATTTATCCTACTAGAGGTGTCAAAAATGTAACCCATGAGCCACACAAAGTCCAGCACTCTCAAGTGGGGCGCAAACAAGATTAAAATGTAACTGGGAAATATTTAACAAAATTAATGAAAATACAATATAACAGAGATAATGTTACCTTGTAGTTTTCTAAATTGATATACCCCAACAGGGATCCTTATGCAAGATTGAATGGCTAACCACTGATTCACAAAGCTATTAAAATGATATTCATAAAGCACATGTGTGATCACTTCACTTCTTGCCTCAATAATCTCTAATGGCATCTTATTGCCTCTACCATATAATGTTGGCATATAAACTCTTCTGTTGAGACTTTAAAGTCTTCTGCATTTAACAGCTGACACTTTTCTAGACATATTATATATCGATGCCCATAATGTGTACATTTCATAACTGTACTTCCAGATGTTTTCTTCCTATAAACGCAATTTTTTAATGTACCCCTATGAGATATGAATCCAATCTAGTAAACAAGGATTGCATATGTATTTGTATATGCATATATGTATATGCATGTATATATAAATACACACATATACATATATACACAAATATGTATGTATGTACATATGCACATATATGTATTGCAATATGTATACTTGTGTGTATTGGAATGCATATACACATGCCTAAACATGCATAATGCCTTAACCACAAGTAGCCAGAGTGCTTCCAACAAGTACTTAATTGAATTAAATTCACTTGTCTATATCCATTGCCTGCTTTCAGGCGTAATACAAGATTCCAGAAATACAAAGACAAAAATGAAGCAAATCTTGGCTTTAGGCAGCTTAAATTCTGTTGTAGAGAGGGGTAGTATGTGCACATAAAAGTATGTGTGTGTGTTTGCACACACACACAGACAGACACACATATATATCTATATATCTATCAATATTTCATATCCTTATCCATATCTGTACCTATCTCTATCTACATACTTACATACATATATGTGTGTGTGTATATATATATATATATATATATATATATATATATATATATATAATGTTGAGTTATGTCCAACTCCTTGTGATCCTATTCTGTGTTTTCTTGGCAAAGATACTAGCTGTCATTCCCTTTTCCAGTTTATTTAACAAATGAGGAAACTAAAGCAAACAGGGTGAAGTGACTTGCCCAGGGTCACAAAAATAGTAAATGTCTGAGCCCATATTTGAACTCAGGAAGATGAGTCTTCCTGACTCCAGGCCTGACACTCTATCTACTTCATCAACAAGGTGTCCCCTTGTTATACAATAATGGTAACAGAATTTATATAATACCTTAAAGTCTGTAAAGTGCTTTGCAAATGTTCTATGTTTTTATCCTCATGTTACCAGATTTCTTGAGCAGGCAGCGCATGCAGAGTGTGTGTGTGTGTGTGTGTGTGTGTGTGTCTGTGTGTGTCTGTGTGTCTGTGTGTCTGTGTGTGCGCGCATGTGTGTGTGTGTGTGTGTGTGTGTGTTGGCTCCCCCCAACCCTTGCCCCAGCTTGGCATTGTGTGATTGTGTCTTTGTATAAACCAGGACTACTCACATCTATTTCCTTTGTGACTGCTGAAAGAATGTAGCTGAATTCACTACCCAGGCAAGGTCTTAGACTGTTGTTATTTTTCTTGTAGTGTTAACATTGAAGTTGAAACTCAGACGTTACAGTTTTTGTTGCTGTTAACAGCATGTCAGGGCAAAAGTGATATTTAGACTCTCTCTCATATGGCAATTATGAACAAGGACATCTGTTGTCACTTAGCCAACACCAGCCTTATTTAAGTGTCTAGGACCTCACAAAGGGAGGAATGTAATGCACATTAGATTTTTGAAGCTGCTTCAGGATTCACTTCTTTGGAGGAGATAAAAACACTCTGTGTAATTGGTTCCCCTAACTCTATCTCTGGGCTGTGGTTTTCTAATGCATCTTGTTTTAACAAAAAGCTAAGACCAGGAAAAAAAATGAATAGAGTTTTTTTTCTTTTAAAAATCTGAGAAATGTTTGCCTGAGATCTACTTCATATGTGTTTGGAATATATTTGACTATTGACTTGAGATTCTTGTGTGTGATGAAGTAGTGTGTGTGTGTGTGTGTGTGTATGTGTGTGTGTATGTGTGTGTATGTGTGTGTATGTGTGTGTGTATGTGTGTGTGTTTGTATGTTTGTGTGTGTGTGTGTGTGTGTGTGTGTGTGTGTAGGGTGAATAAGGAAGAGCTAAAAAGGGGAAAGTTTGTGGGAGAAAAAGATGGCTCCATTGTGTTTCAAAGATGGGAGCTGCATAAATGGAAATATCAATTCTTTTAGGTGATAGAATGGACAAAAAGCCAAATCTTGGAGTTTGAAGGCACCTCTTGGCAATCTGACCTGAACTTTACTTGAATCACAACCACACTATGAATACAGTGGTATTATTATCCCCATTTTATAGATGAGAAAACTTAGGAACAGAGAGGTTGGGTGCTTTGCCCTTAAGCTAGTAAGGGTTCCTAATAATTGCTTTGACTCCTGGGGTACAGGTCCATCTTTACCAGTTTCCTTTTTCTTTTGGCATGGTTCTCATCTTGCAGAGAACAGATAGTTCCTAGCGGATGCAAGGGGAACCTCACAGACAAATGGGCAATTCTGGCATGTTCTAGTCATAACAATGAATAGTTATTTTTAAAAGAAGATAGTGCAGCCTGTGTGACTGAACATAACAAGCACATTTATTGATTCCAAAGAGCCATTCCCAAATGAATCCTCCTAGAATCAGCAAGCTGGAAATGAAATCAATCAATCAGTTAAGAAGCATTTATTAAGCACCTAGTATGTTGAAAGCACTTTACTGCTTCCCAAGAAACTAAGTCAAAATGGAGCCTCTCCTTTTCTCTGGGAGTTTCCGTTCCTTCTGAAAATAAGGGTAATATACAAGTGTAAAAGGGGCAGGGGTTTCCTGCTCCAGCCCCAATTCACCAAACTACCGAAAGTCCAGGAAGCTTGAGTAACCAACTGATGCACTTAAAACGAGATGCATTGTATATACCAAAAGTGTATACAAGTCCTTAATGAATTTACGAGGATCAAAGTGGTATCAAAGAGGATCATTGGGTGAAGACAAATGAGACCCACTGAAAAACATGATCATTCTTTCAACTACATATAAATACAGAAATGGAGTTCAGAAGCTGATGAGGAGCCCAAGAAAGTTAAGAGAGAGAAGAGAAGAGGAGAAGATAATTATTGAGACTCTTTTCCTCAAAGTGTATTTGCTTTTAGAGACAGTCACATACGCCCTGTTGGAATGTCTGCTGAAAAGCAACCTCGCACTAATCAGAAGAGAAAAACTCTATTCTTCAATTGGAAATAGAGGCCTCCAATACCTACTCACCACCATCTTCCACCAAACTCCTGGTTTGGTAGCAGTTCATCCCTTCATCTCTGACTTCGAGGTGGTTCTGTTTGTGGCACTAGAGATGGGTAGAATCTTGATAAATTTCAGAGAGAGTTATATCCCACACAGTTCTAGCTTCATCCTTCCTGTTCCATGATGTACTGCTTTCCCCGTATCTTTCTGTGTTCAAGGATTTTTGTTTGTTTGTTTTGTAGTTACTCCACATGTGGAGCAATGAGTTGAAAAAAGAAAATCATTTTTTTGAGTTAACCCCAGGTATTTTCATCCATGGGCATTCAGTGTCTTAGGCAGGGCTCATGAACCATATGAATAAAATTGAGTATTCATTCTTTTTTTCACCTCTGCCTCTTAGAATCCCAAGCTTTCTTCTAGACTAAGTAAATTTATCATCTCCTACAAAGAGGTTTCCTTGGTGTCCATAGCTTTTATTATTCTGATATGACTTTTTTATAGTCTTTGAATTTAAATATTTGTGTAAATAGTAGCCCCACCTCCCAGTAGAATACAAACTGCTTGAAGGTAGGGAGTTTTTGTTTTTGCATTCTTGTAAAAGAGAGTCACCTAGGTGTCACAGTGCAAAGAGTTCTGGACTTGGAGTTAGGAAGACAAATTAAAATCTTCTTTAGGCACTAGCTGTGAGATCCTGGTTAAGGCAGAAACACTTAACCTCCTATTCCTCAATTTTCTCATCTGTAAAAATGTAATAATAGCACCTAAGTCATAGGGTTATTATCAGGATCAAATGAGATAAAATGTTAATCATTTTGTAAACCTTTAAGCACCATATAAATGACACATACAATCATCATCATCATCATCATCTTCTTCATCTTCCTTTTCTGGGCACATAGTAGCTACTTTCTTAATGATTGTTTGGTGAATTAATAAATGAATGAATTATAAAATCAAGTTGTGAGAACTATACCTTGATGTTAACTCCTCTTAAAGAATGAGGCTGGTGGAGTCTCAAAATATTGCTATGCTATCTTCTTCAAATTTTTACTGAATAAGTACCTAAATCTTTATCTTGGCTTTAGTCAACCCCAGCATGGATTCTCAAGCAATCTAAGGGGAGTAATCTAACTCTTTGTCAAAAGATAGGAAGTTGCCCAACAAAGTGACTGGCTGCCCAAGCTCATGTGGTAGAATGAGAATTAGAATTAGAATTCAAGTCACTTAAATCACAGGCCTATGTTTTATTTTTTTTTTTTTGCCATGACACAATGGTAACCATACTGTTTTGTACCATTAAGTGTCATTTCATATGAGTTTACTTTGTAACTAGAAATAACTGTGTCTTTATACCCCTTGTGTAATACTCTTCCCACCCTAGACTAACAGAACTTAGAGCAACACTGAACATCTACCAAATAGACATTTGAAAACTATGGCTTCATTGTTTCATAATGCTCATGCTTTCTCCTCTGAGTCCTACTGTAAATTCAACTATGAAGTGAGTAGTTGAAAATGGGAAGATCATTAATCCTGGAACCAGAAGAAATCTCCCCAAAGGAAACCAATTAAAAGCATACCTGACAAGTGATCATACAGACTTTTTTCTAAAATCTCCATAGAGGAGAAACTCTACCTTCTCAAAAACCATATTCCACTTCCTGAAAGCTCTGATCATTAGGAAGTGATTTGTTTGTTTCTTTATTTCTTTGTTCTTTGTTTATTTTTCTCTGACATGCAGCCTAAATGTGCCTATGTGTAACATTCAATCATTGCTCATTGGTTTTATCCTCCATGACTAAAGAGATCAAGTCTAATCATTCCTCCAAGAGACAGACAATTATATTTTAGAAGTAAGCAGTTATCCCATAAAGTCTTTTCTTTCCCAGACAAGACATCTTGATAAGATTCACAATTTCTAATGAATGAGAATCTCATAGATGGAGGTAGCAACAGAACCAACCATGCTTCTCTAGTCCCTTCAAATGATCTATTTTTGGCTTAAGTAGCACAGTCTTTCACCCCCTTGATTGTCCTATTCTTGAACTTTGGCACCCAGAACTAAATACAAGGCTCTAGACATGATCTGACAAAGGAACAGACTATCATCATTGCAATCCTGGACACAATTTCTTCTTAGTACAGAAGCTAAGATGTTTAAGGCAGGTAATTGGGGCAAGAGGGTACAGAGAGCTGAGGCTGAAGTCAGAAAGATCTGAGTTCAAATGTGGACTCAGACACTAGCTGTGTGACCAGGGGGAAAGTCACTTAACCTCTGTTTGCCTCTCTTTCTTCAATTGTACAACAGAGATGATGATCGCAACTACATTCAAAGCCTATTGTAAAAATCAAAGTCCATGATATTGGGAAAACACTTAGCACATTTCCTAACACACAGTACATATTTAATTAATGTTTCTTCCCTTCCTTCCTATAATCTGAGATTGCATTAACTTTCTTGGCAATTATGTCAAACTCACTAATGCTTCTAATTTTTTTAACTGATAATTTCTGAATGCATGTAAAGAAATATTTGGCCTCTTTTTCTCTTTCTCTGAATGTTTCTAAGTGTTTTTAATCCCATTTTTCTCTTTGCATCTATGCACTATTCTGCATCATCATCAATTTATTGTTGGATTTTTAAAATAGCTTCTTAATTGATATGGCTATCTCTCCCCATTCGAATGTAATTCTGTATTCCTCCAGTTAAATCATAGCTGCTTTTGGTATAATAAGGGTAGACAGTCACTCAACAGGAAGTTAATTCTGTTAGCATAAAGGATTTTGGGGGGAACCTTGTGGTTTTGCATATGTTGATAACTTCTTTTGTGATACAACACAGAGATTGGGAGGCTTTTCTTCCTGGACTCACTTTGTGCTATTTCTTTCAAGTAAACATTGCTTTATACCACTCTTTCACTCCAACTGAATTCTTTTGGAAATTCAAGTTTATTTTGGTATAAAAATGGATTTCATTTTTGATTGTTAGTACTGCTGCAGATACCTTAATACCCACTATATGACATTTTGTGAGATTCAATTCAAGGGTCCTGTCACACTGACAATAATGTTCCTCTTCTTAGTAACTAATAAAAGGCTTGATAAGAGTATGAGGTTTTTTAGGCACTGGAAAAGTGAAGACCATTATTTTAGAGCCCTGGGAATAGAGTTCTCTCAGCATAGGCTCTTGTGAAAAATAATCATCACAATAATAACTTTTCCTTAAAACCAACTTTCAAATATTCATGGTAAGATCCATCTTCTTGTCTGCTCAGCAATGAGTCTAATTCCCAAATTCATTGAAAGCAAGTTTTAATACTATCTCTGAACTTGAAGGGGTTTTAGGAGTCATATAGTTCAACTTATTAACCAGGTCAGAAGTCTCCTTTACAATACCCTTGAGAAGTTATTCAACATATGTTTGAGAACCTCCAGTGAATTCAATTCAGAAAGAGACTGAGTACTCAATATATTTGGAATTGGCTCTAGAAAAATTAGAAATTTTTCCTTTTAGTCACCTGAAATCTACCTTCCTCTAACTTCTATTCATTGATTCAAGTTCTCCAAATAAATTAGTGTTTCTGCTCTTACACTGAGTAAATTGTACCAAAAGGGCACATTTTCAGAGAGAGGCAATTCAGTCACCATCTAGTTTTATCTATTTTTGGAAAGGTAGTGCACATTCCAATATTTCCATATTAGGTGTTTCAGTCTTTACTTGAAGACTAAGTAGGAGCACAAATCCTCTACCTCTTGAGGCAATTCATCACATTTCGGGGCAGTTCTAAGTTTTAAGTATTGCTTTGTTCTGTTTTGTGGTTTTTGCTTATTGTCTTTTCTTTTCCCTCCTTGAATGAAGCTTAAATTTGAAGCTCTACAAATTCCTATGATTACTAATAGTTCTGCCCATTAGGGCTCAATAGAAAAAGGCCAATTTGTTTACCATAATATAGATACTTGAAAATAGCTAGCTTGTCTATAAGACATACTGTGCTGGATTAAATGATCCAGTTGTTTCAAATGAAGTTCAAAAGTTATAGGCTTATGGTCCTTCAAGTCACCTTTAATTCTTGCATTGGTCTTGTCTTGGTCTGATCAGTCACAGTTGGACACACTGCACAAATTGATGTCATTTTAGTCCTCTTCAAGAATGAGTAACAACCAAGTTTTTCACATAACTTCCTTCCAAATGTTTGGAGATCTCTTTACTGTCTTTCTTCATTCTGCTTTTCTAAAGTTAATATAACAACAGTGATGATAAATGAGTTTAATGTAGGGCACTAAAGTTTGCCCCTACATCCATTATCTTATTTAACCTTCACAAATCCCTATGTGGGTAGGTACTCTTGAGGAACTTTGCAGCTCACATCGATACTCCACAACATGAATTCATACTTCTAATCTGGGTCACCAGAATATATTTGCAAATATGTACAGGTTTTTTAGGGGTGAACTTGAAATGTTATGTGTATGGCTTTTGTCTGTGTGAGCTCCGACTAAACCTGCAGTGGTGTGCTCCCATTAACAAGCAGTTATCTAGTCTTAATTAGTTCTTATCAAAAGTATTAATTGACATATCATAATAATAGCAAATACCATAGCATAATAAAACAAAGCATTTCCACCAAAAGCCTAAGCTACACAGTCCCACAAATATACTCGTCCATGTGAAGAATAGGTTCAAACACAAAATACCATGGTATTGAAGCATGCACATGGGATACATGTGTGGTCAAAGTAGTACATCACAATTCATGGTTATTGGAAGTCTTTTCATGAGTCCATAGCTGATATATTTCTCTGGTTTTGGCATCATATTTCTTGAAGTTGCATCCTCCCTACTATGATTATCTTTTCACATGTGTGTTTAATTGTGTTTACTCATGTTTGGCCTCAGTGTTTATATTTTTGCTCCTGACTACAGTGATCTTGTTCTGTCTTTCTCCAACTTTGGAACTGGAATCTAGAGCTATCTAGAGCTTCATGCTATCAATAGAAACAATAAAATTGAACAAAAAATCAAGAGAAAATGAAACAATATTATATAGATCAAGAAGGTCTCAAATAAAGAAATAAGAAAAGACATGTCCAATCTATTCCATTGAGAAGGTGGAAAGTCCACAAATGTTATACATTGCACATTTGTAGACTTTTTCAATGTATTGATCAGTTGTGCTGTCTATATAAAAAAACGCTATTTGTCATATGGGATGGATCTCATGGAATGGGATGGATGGATACATGTACTACAATGATACTGTAAAAATCAGAAAATATCATTTAAAACATAAAAGAAACAAGAGATTGGTAAGAGGTATAAATACATTGTGTGTGTGTGTGTGTGTTTCTTTTCAAAGGGATAGACTATAATGAATTCTGTTTTGTACATATTGACTTTCAAGTGTCAGCCGGACATCCAGATGGAAATGTTTAATGGACAGTTGTATCTCAGGAGAGGTGTAAATTGAGAGAATATTTAAATGAGGTACTCATCTGCATGGAGATGATAGTTCATAGGACTATCTTCTCATAGGCTTAGAGAAAAAAGGGACCTTGGAGGTCACCTCTTCCAACTCCATTATTTTATTTTGGAGGAACTGAAGACCAAAGAAAAGGAGTGATTCACCAAAGGTCACACAAATGATAAATGACAGAGCTAGGATGTTAAACCATGTCCTCTTTCTACAAATTTGTGACTTTCTCTCATAAATCCATGCTGCCTCCCATAGTATTCAAACTGAAAGTAGCGAATGAGATGGGAGAGAGACAGACAGACAGACAGACAGACAAACAGACAGACAGGTAGGCAGGCAGACAGAGAGAGAAACAGAGATACAGAGATAGATAGAGACAGAGAAAGACACACAGAGACACAGACACAGACAAAGAGAAACTGAGGTAGAGAGAGATAGAGGTACAGAGAGAAACAGACACAAAGAAAGAGAGATAAAGAGACAAAAGAGGGAGAAAGAAAGGTCAGAGGGTGAATGACAGAGTTTTAGAGGCACCTAAATGTAAAGGACAGAAGCATAATGAGGGGAGTGGTTCAAGTGGTAGAAGAACCCTGAAAAAGATGAGTGATACCTAAAGACATGTATGAGACAGTACTCTGTCTACCAACTGCAGACATTTTTCATTGGCTTTCCTCCATACCTGGCAATTTCCTCCTTATCTCTGCCTCCTAACTTCCTTCCTTCAAGTCTCAACTCAAGCCTTACCTTAAACAAGAAGCCTTCCCTAGTTCTCCTTAATCTTAGTGTCTTCCCTTTGAGATTACTTCCAATTTTCCTGTATATATCATGTATACATATAGTTGCTTTCAGGTTGTCCTGTTCAATTGACTGTGAGCTCCTTGAGAGCAGACTGACTCTTTTTTTTTTCCTCTCCTTTCTTTGTAACCTCATGTCATAGCATATGTTTGACATATTATATACACTTAATATGTTTGTTGACTTTACTCAATTTGACTTTGCTATATCAAACAGTTCTGGAACCTCACAGCTGGAAGAGAATCCCAAGGTTAATCCTTGAAGCATGAATCCTGACCATGTGGCTAATATGATCTCCTATTCACTGTTGTCAATAAAAATTACTTCCCTTCTTAGGAAACCTATTCCATATCAAATGAGCAAAATGAACTCTTGGCTAATTTAGCTGAAATATACTGATGAATGCTTAGAGAATTGAAAAGCAAACATTTCTTGGATTTGAACACTTTCTTTTTATTTTTAAATTGCATATAGTCTGTTTTTGTTTTTGTTTTTTTTTAATCTCTTTGGTTCTTGATCTGCTTATGGAATGATTTAAATCATGACTGAAATGACTGCTTGTTGCCTAGGCAATCATGTTTCATTCAAGAAATGAATGTTTTGTTGTCAACAGATAAAGTTATTTTTAGCTAATCATCTTGGGTGCTAGTCAGTAAAAATTTGACTCCTGGTATGATTCATCTTCCCAAGCTTAATCCTATTTAGAAAGGGAATAATTTCTTTAATATTAAATGGAAACTACAGACCATATTCACAGTATATTAGAGCAATGGATTTAATATTGATTATAGTAATCATAATCTTTTCAGTACTTTTCTTTTTAAGATACTTCACAGAATTCCATGTTCTGTAGTATCAGTGAAACAAAGAGATAACCTTAGTTGGTGTGTAGGAGATTGCCATGAATGTGGCTCCATGTTTAAGAGCATTGCTCATCTCAGATTATTTAAGAAGATACTTAAGGAATGGACTTCCATGATCATTAGGTGAAACAAAACAACAATCAAAGAGATGATTTCTTGCCTCTTTGTTATATTTTATTTTATTTTTTACTTTTGATTGGAAAATAATGAGAGGGAAAGAGGATCATTTCAATATTAGAAATGGGAAGAGCAAAGCATAATTGGGGTTATGAAAGGTCTTGAATAGATTTTATATCAGGAATTTTTGAAGCAGGAACAGATGTTTAGACAAAAGAAGTAAAGTCAGGGTTGGGTGGGGGTGGGGGAAGAACAATAGCTTCCTTCAAATACCTAAAAGGAAAGCAAAAGAAGAAGCAATAAGATTTATTCTTCCAGTCTTAATGGATAGAAATAAGAGTATGAAGGGAAGTTACAGATATAAAACTTTGGTCTTAATTTCAATGTGTAAAAAGCAAATCAGCAAATCCCAAAGTGGAATGTTTTACCTCATCTGCAAATGAGAGCTGGACTAGATGGCTGGAAAACTCTTTTCTAGGTCTAAATCTATGAGCCCATGAGTCTTGGGAGATGGTTGGGTTCTTTATTTCTGAAGTACTGCAGGCAAAGGGAGGATGAACACTTCTCTGTAATGTTGTACAATAGAATTCTGACTTTCTGGGATTTTTTTTTTCCTTCTCCAGAGCAACACAAAGTCTTCACTACAAAAATCCTTGAAAATATGGTCTATCCAAATGTAACATGAGCTTCCTCCAGAGGCTGTAGACTCCTTCCACTTATGTCTTCTTTAAGTAGAGCCTGGATAATGATTTGTTGAGTATTTTATAGTGGGAAATCCTTAAGGAAATAGATTGAATGAGTATTCAGTAGTTCTTAACCTGGGATCCGCCACCCTCAGGGGAACTGTGGGTAGTTTCCAGTAAGGACATGAACTTGAATGGGGAAAAAAATGTATCTATCTCACATTCATTTCTCTTGTTATCATATATTTTTTATTTCAGGCATTTAAAAACATGGATCTGAGGAAGATCCATAGGTTTCACCAGATTGTAAACATCTATATCTATATCCATATACATGTATGTTCACACACACACACACACACACATACACACAGATGCTGTTTCTTTCTGCTCTCAAATTCTTTGATTCTGTGAAAACCTCAAAGTTGTTCACTAATTACTCCTCTCTGCAGAAACAAATGGTAGTTTCATCCCTAAAACACTGCATTTTGATCCTCCTCATCAACTCATTATCTACCTGCAATGGCCAGGTTCTGTACAGCCATTTTTTTAGAGTTGAAATGATAATATCAAAAAGTGAAAATCCCTAAAAGACTCATACCACTGCTTTCTCACTTTCTCTTTGGATCAGAGAATATAGGTAGGCTGTGAGTGGGCTGTGGCACAATGTAGTTTCCAATTTGTTCACAGTTCTATCCATGACTGGTTACAATTCTTGGAAGAAAGCACAAGGTATATTGGTAGATCCTAGCCAAATGTGGCTTAATGATTTCCCGGGGTTCAGGATATGGAGCCCCAGTTTTTGTGGCCAATCATTTCAGCTCCATCAAGAGAGCCCTAACCAGTCTTTCATTACACACTTTGTAGAACAACTGCCTCTTTAGCAGCTCCTGCAGCTGTTGCCCTGCTTTCTTTCCTTCATTCGATGTGCTCTTTATCACTCCATTTTGGGGGGACAATTATCTGAGGCTCCACTTGCTTCTTCTATTTTATTTTATCATTAACAACCATTTTCTTTTTTTTTGCACAAATGAAATTCTTCATCTATTACCTCACACCATACCAGCCCAAGGGCTCCAAATGACTGCTTTGGAGCCCACAATTTTTCTATTAGGAGCCAATGGACATGGTTTTCCATAGATTGTGATGATTTATTGCCATGGAGATAAGTGTATCACCATAGCAACCAGTACCATGCCTGTGTGTGGCAAATGCTGAAGGAGGGGGGAGGAAGGTGGCAGTCTGGGAGGGAGATGCTGCCTTTGCTTTTACATTAACTAGTAGAGCAGATTCTTTAGAAGAGAGGCTAAAGATCAGGGTCTGCATTGGTTAACATTATGGTAATTCTCTCCATAAACAAATGAATATAATCAGATTGCCCACAATGACAAATCCCCAGTACAAACAACATATGCATCCCTGTGCTAACAGAAGGAAATGTCTCTTCCTTGAGAGACTTGTCTGGGGCTATGTTTGTGTCTCTGTGTGATTATAAACATACATATCTCTTGTACACATAGCACTGGGATTCAGTGTGCTGTTTGAAATGGAGGCACTCCATTATGTGAATCTGATTGCATTCATTTGTTTATGGAACTAATTAACAAGATGTTGACATATCCATTCATCTATATGTGTATTATAGTTAAAAAGTCAATTCCCTTTTAAGCTAGTAAAACTTAAAGACAAAGATATATACATAGAAATAGAGGGATATATACACACACATACTTGTATATGTATATATGCATATGCTAATTTATGTACAGAGCTGCATATATATAATAAACATACATATATGTACAAACAAATAATATTTACATGCAGATATATGTACAACTCCATAAAATTAATGGAGTACCTTCTACCTGTAGAGGTCAGAGTGCCTTACATAATGGATTCCTGTACAGAATTCTTACTCACTTTACATGGCAACAAACTGCTTCACAATAAAATACCTTCACGTCACTACAGTATTTGAAATTTCTTCTGCTATTTTAAACTTTTCATGTTGCCCAAATCAGGTCAAATCCATAAGAACCTGAAAAATACTTCCTACTTTATGACTTTAAGGCTAAAACCCAGTATTTAGTGAGGAGTGATGGAGGTGACAAGAGAGGCAGGCAGGCATTTTTCCTCCTTTGACTTTGTTAGAAATTGGTTTGTGGCCAAATTCCCACTGACTGATTTAATTCTTCTCAGAAATAATGTCAAGTTTAATATAGTAATGTTGTACATTTTTTAAAAAAAAGCTATAATTTTGTTTTGCATTTCACTGTTGTCATGGCCAATATGAGATATAAAAGAACGTAAATTTTTAGTTTCTCCTTCATTAGTATCTAAGTTAATTTAGAGTATACCATTTAGAAGTTTTTTCTTATTTTTTCTTATTTTTATTACATGCACTAAAAAGTAATTTTGAATAGGACTTGTAATTCTGTTGGTATAAATACCTCCCAATAAGGAAATCCCTTTGACAAGAAGAAACTCCCTTTTCATCAGACCATGTTTTTGCTTGCATTCTGCTGCCTTTCCACCTTCTAAAATTCATCTCTAAAGGTCATTTCTGGGAGGAACTTTGCTTTTCAGTCCAGCACTCCCTGGGACCAGGTGGTCTCCTTTCTTCAGAGACATAGTCTATCCTGCTTTGAATCCCACCCATTCCCACTTCACATCACTTTCTCTGAAAATTATAATCAATGCTACTCTACCTTTGCCTCCACAAAGACCTGGTCAAATAAATTGTCGTATAATCTCACTCATCATTTCTTTTTCCCAAACCATAATTCCCTTTTCTAGTCATCATTTCACTCTATCTGCTGTCTCTCCCATTAAAACGAAAAGTTCCTTGAGAGCAGAGACTACTTAGCTTGTTTTCATTATACCCTTTGAACATGGTGTTTGACATAGAGTAAGCATTTAATTAATGCTATTCATTCATTCATTCATTCATTCATTCATTCATTCATTTTTTCCTTTTTACCCATGAAGAGCTGCACCTCCTCTGTACTTAGGCTTAAGGAGAAATTATACAACTTTTCCGAAACTCCATAACCAATAATGTGACATAGACAGAATTTGAATCCATATCTTATCTGTGCCAGCCTGACTCTCTAGCCATTATATTGAATTGTCTCTCTTTAGGAAATATACTTTTAAAAATAAACATAGAACACAGAGTCACTGCATTTTTCCAAAAAGGAAGGTCAACTTCATAAAAGAAAATTACAGTTTTTGAGGAACCTGCAATGTATTCCAGAAAGAGAAATGAAAATAAAAAGGATGCATGTGTTCTACAAAGTGCCACAAATTTACATCTCACATTCTTATTTCTACCTCTTATTATAAATTGTTTAGTTTCCTACAAAACTCTGCTAATGAAGCATCTTCCCCTTGAAACTTTTTCAGATCCTCACACATGCTACTGCCTCCTCCCACCTCCACTGAAGTATCTTGTATTTATTTTCTATAAGCTTAGGCTCATGGATCGAGATTGGAAGGGACCCATCTGGTACAGCCTGCTCACTCATTTGACAGACATTCCAACTCCAATGGCTCCCTATTGCCTTCAGGATTAAATGTAGAAGCTTCTCCTTGGCTTTCAAAGTTGTTCATAACCTTCCATAGGCAGCGTTCTCACTCCCTTCCACACATGGTGGAGGAAGTGATTCAGTGATGCTCACATCCTTACTCATGCACCAGGTGCTCTATCAGCTCTGGGCATTTTCATTGGATAGACCCTATGCCTCAAATGTCATCCCTCTTCATCTCTACCTCCTGCTTCCCTGGCTCCCTTCAAGCTTCAGCTAAAGTCCCATTTTATATACAAGGAGCTTTTCTCCAGTCCACCTTAATCTTAGTGAGATGACCTCCGATATCTTGTTTGTGAATGGTTGTTTCTACGTTCTCTCCCCATTAGACTCCGAGCTTCTTGAAATAAAGGGGCTCTATTTTACCTGTTTTTCTAGCCCCAGCATTCAGCTCAGTGCTTACCACATAGTAGGTACTGAATACATGCTTGTCAGTGCATTTGTTTGTTTATCCCTACAACTTACAGGGAACAACCACTTCATGCCTCAGATGATAGCCTTTATTAATTACAGTGTTATCCTCCCACCTCTCCAAAAATCCATAATTCCTTGGTGCCAGAGATTCTGGTGATGGGTCTTCCTAAAACTCACATTACAGACATGAAGCTCATTAGCAGGCACATGCACCAGGCCTGCCCATCTCAGCAGGACTTACCAAAGCTGATGTTCTATTGCTATGAACTTCTAAAGGCCACTAATTATTGTTTTTCCTTTGTTTTTGAGGATGACCAGTGATAACATGGGATGATTCTGTGACTTGCTCTTGCATTGGATTTAAGTGAGGTAAGGTTGCACACAGTCGTCAGCCCCAGTCTTTCCAAGTTATCAAAGTCCCATGGTAAGACAAAGTAAATATAGCTGCTGATGGTCCAGGATGCAATGGATGGTGTTGGTGCCTTCAGCATCAAACCCTAACAACTCCACAGTGCCTGCTTCATTGCCTTCACAGCTGTTAGAATAAATTGTTCTCATATACTTGTCGTAGATATTTCCTTAATGCGTTGGTTACCCTCAACTGGTTTAGATCATCTGCCGAAACAGTTTTACCATGATGTAGCTGCTGTACCTTCCACACCTTCTTGAAGTCACAGGAGAGGATTGGGTTCAGGTGGACACCAAAGGTGGTGAACAGCCCAGAAAAGAACTCGACAAAACCCTCATACCAGAGGTGCTGGTCCTTCCTGAACATTCCATACACCTAAGCAGCCCCTAGTATGAAGCATTGGAAGCTTCCATTTCTGAATTGGGTGACATCCCTTATCCGTTCTAGTTCATTAAGGGTTAGTTACTGTACTTGCCAAGCACTGGAAATATAAAGACAAAAAGGAAACTACCTGCCATTAAAGACCTTATACTCTTTTTGAAAAGAGAGTATGTACTCAGATAACTATATACAAAATAAATATGCATTTTGAAGGTTTTTTGGAGGGGTACCAAAGGCATTAGCAGCTGATTGATTGAAGAATCACCTCAGTCAGACAGTAACACTTAAACTGAACCTTGAAGAAAATTAGGGATATCACTAACATAGATTTTGCATAAATAAAGACTTGCATCTGTGACTTTAAAGGACTATCAGACTTAACATCCTAAAAAATTACTGTTATCATATCTCTCTTAGTGATTGTCTCTGGAGTTAGAGGATCTGAGCTCAAATTTCATCTCCTATGTCAATTACCTGTGGAGTCTTGAACAATGCACTCTCTGGGCTGTAGAGTCTCATTTATAAAATGAAGGATTTCATCTGGATGGCCTATGAAGCCAATTCAAGTCTTATATATGTTGTCTTATAGTCTTGATGCAGCTAGTTGGTACAGTGTATACACTTCCAGGACTGGAGTCAGGAAGATCCAGTTCAAATTCAGTGTTAGATATTTACTAGTTGTGTGATCCTGAGCAAGTCACTTTCATCATCTGTAAAAGGGACTAGAGAACTCAAAGGCAAATCACTCCAATGTCTTTGCCAAAAATAGTATCACAACGTCTTGGACATGCCTGAAAAATGACGACATTTTAAATGATGTTATAAAACAGTACCTTGATTTAACTTTCAAAGACCCAATACGTCTAAGCTTCTGCTACTCCTGGAAGTATACCCTCTATTTAAACCCCATCCTCACTACACACCTCAAAAAAATGACTCACTATCTCCCAAGCACATCTTGTATTTCCCCACCTATGCAACTTTGTTTAATCATTCATAAATCCTACCCATCGTTCGCATTCTCTTTAAATTTCTATAACGTTTTCATGGCCCTTTACCACTCCAGTATAACTTCTCCTATGTCATCACTGACAGTTCTATAGATTAGAATATTTCCTATCCTCCAAAGCAAGTTGTAGGGGTCAGGGGTATACCTTGGATTACTTTACATCCCTGTGTAGTATCTACCACTTGGCATTTAGTTGGTTCTCATTAAATATGAATTTATTTCCTTTAAAAGATATGCTGCTTAGTAAGTACTCTAGATAGAATCAGATTTAAGGCTGAATTTCATGGTTCAGCGTGTATTTCCATCAGTGTTTTTCATTTGGGTTCTTCAACAAAGACAGGTGGCATTTTGGAAAAGACAGTAACAAGCTTGAAAGTATCAAGAGGGTCAAACGGGAGAGTATGGAGACTGGAAACCGTGCCATGACAATATTATTGGATAGATTTAGGGGTGTTTGGCTGAAGAGAAAACACTTAGGAGCAGAAAGATTGTTCCCTCTGAGTTCAAACGACAGAGACCAAGAACTGAACCAGGAGCGATGGAGGGAAGATATATACAGAGTCAGATTTCAATTAAACTTAGGGAAGAATTGTCTAATCTAAGAGAAGGTTAGGGCAGCAGCTAGGCTGAAGCCACAAGGCTGTGGTTAAATCAATCCCAGGCTTTTTTTCCTAATCACTGTTCAGCTCAGGGAATGACTGACTTCTCAATAGGTGAAATGACTTCCTGGCATCAGAACATAACTAGCTCAACCACTCCATCCCAGCACTTTGGGGAAAATAGGCAATTTGATAATAGTGACAGTGATTGAAATCTAAGGGTTTTCTCAGACAGGGTGAAAAAAATTTTAAATATGTATAATATATAAAGGTAATCACTATAATACAAGGGCAGCTAAGAGGCACTATGGTTAGAGTGCCTGGCTTACAGTTAGGAAATCTTTTCTTCATGAGTTCAAATTCAGCCTCAGCTTGTGACTCTGGGCAAGTCACTAAATCTTGTTTGTCTCAGTTTCCTCATCTGTAATGTAAGCTGGAGAAAGAAATGGAAAACTACCCCAGTATCTTTGCTAAGAAAACCCCAAATTATGTCACACAAAGTCAGACAAGACTGAAAACAATTGAAGCACAACAAACACATTCATTCTGAGGCAAGACATTTATTTCTCTTTTTTTTTTAAATTTTGTTTATTTTTATTGTTCAAAATTCATTTTTTCAAGATTTTGAGTTGCAAATTTTCTCCCTCTCTTTCCCCTACCCCCACCCCAAAAATAGCAATCCTACTGAACAATGCTTCACCTATCTGCTCTCTTTTATATCCTCCCCCATTCCCCCTCTGACTTTCTAGTAGGGCAAGATGGATTTCTATACCCAAGTGCCCATACATCTTATTTTCCACTTGCATGTATAAAATAATTACACACACACACACACACACACACACACACACACACATATATATATATATATACATATATATATATGTATGTATGTATGTATGTATGTATGTATATATCTCACCCCCTATTGGGAGGAAAAGTGATTGAATATAGGTTGTACATGTGTAGTTACACAAAACATTTCCATAGCAGATATATTGTGAAAGAATGACTGTATTTTCCTCCATCCTATCCTGCCCCCACTTATTCTGTTTTCTACTTTGTCCCTGTCCCTTTACACAAGTGTGTACTTCTAACTATCCTCCCCCCTCAATCTGCCCTCTCTTCTAACAGTCCCCCTCTTATCCCCTTTCCCTCTACTTTCCTGTACGGTAAGATACCTGGTTTGGTGTGTATGTTATTCCCTCCTTAAGCTAAATTCAATGAGAGTAAGTGTAACAGCAAGCACCCTAGCATACCTAGGGCGGCTACTAGCACAGGTTCTTAGATCTGCTTTTCTAAAGGAAAGCAACTCAAAATGGGTTAACGGTTTCACTTTAATCAATCAAACATATATCAGTTACCTAGTTCAGGGGGAAAAGTCAGCACCCTGAACTTCAGAGAATACAAACAGAAGTTACAAACAAACAGAA
>CM053585.1:10161967-10180002 GCA_028646515.1 Pseudochirops corinnae | reverse complement strand
TTACAAGGTTAAACTCAGCATTGAATATCCAAGGAAAGGGCCTTCTTTCATCTTGACTCCAGGCAAGCCCTCAGCAATCTCAGTTCCTGGGGAGACAAGGCTCAACAAAGCCATAGCCAGTGTCCTCATCAAGTCACTCTCTGCCTGTAGAACAGTCCTAGAACCCCTGAAAACATCAGCAAGACCCTCTTCCGGGATTTCTGTGCAGGTACCATGAGAAAATCCTCCTTCAGGGCTTCTTAACCAACAGCCAGGTTCCAGGACCTCTACAACAGCAGCACTGTCCTTCACCAGCAGGTGAATCTGGCAAAACAACATCAAAACACACAAAATACCAGCATCACAGCCATGCCTCCTCAGTTCTTGGCATTTCTGGGTGGCAGTTCCAATAGGCTCTTAGAAGTCTTTCTCTCAGCAACTCAGGCTCCATGATACTAGATGCTGCTCTCCCAAAATCCCTCTGGCCCTCTCTCGGCTTGGGCCTCTCTCCCAATTCATGGCTACTCCCAGCTCAGCCCTCTCTCTTCACGTCGACAACTCCATCCCACAAGTGGGATTCACAAGCTCTGGGTTTTAACACTCAGCCCAAAAACCAAGCCAACACAGGGGCATCTCCAAATTCCATTACCAATACAGAACCTTAGGAACTGTGTGAACCTAAATAACACTTAGCCTTTATAAAACCTGTTTCCTCAACTGTAAAAGAATACTTTTAGCACTTCCCTTAAACATTGTCCTAAGGATCAACTGAGATAATATTTGTAATGTGCTGAGCACAATGCCTGATACAAAGTAGATACTATATAAAGGTCTTGGTCTCAGTTTGCTCGTCTGTGAAATGGGGACAATAAGAACACTTGCTCACGAGGTTGTTTTTGACATTGTTCAGTCATTTCTGTCATGCCCAACTCTCTGTGACCCCATTTGGGATTTTCTGGGCAAAGATACTGAAATGTTTTGTCATTTCCTTTTCCAGCCATAAGGTTATTAAGAGGATCAAAATAGATAACATTAAAAAATGCTTCCTAAACTTTAAATGTCTAGATAACTGTCAATTATTGTTCTTATTTCTTATTACTGTTACTTTCAGAGTCATTTTGGAGGTAAAAGGAGAGAAGACGAGGCAGGTCGGATGACAAACAGATCCTTAGATGCAGCCAGTCCACCCCTTACAGAACAATGCCTTCCATACCACGTCCCCCAGAAGCTCTGTCCAGCCCTTGTGTGAGGGAAGAGCCAGGAGTATAGGGCTCCCCTCCCAGCCCACGTCAAGAACTCCCGTTGTTAGTGAAGAATTGGCGGGGAGCTTGGGGGTCCCATTTTACAGAACACTGTCCATTATTCCTGGGGATCCTTTCGGGGAGCTTGATTTCCTTGAAACCCCATAATATTTTGATTGCTCCTCTTTGCCTGTTCTAGTCTTCAGGACATGATCTCCTGGAGGTAATGTCAAAGACTTACTTTCTAACGAGGAATATTGCATCTGTACTTGTATGTATGTTAGAACACATAGAAAATGAATACTAGGTATTCTGAAAAAGGAAAGTCCTAGCACAGAGGTGAATCAAGAAACACTTTTCCTCTGTCTGGATCTCTAATGTTTACTGTAATGATTGGCACATGTTAAACTTTCAATAAAATCTCCTCCTTCCCTCTTCCTTCCTTCCTTCCCTCCTTCCCTCCTTCCCTCTTTCCTTCCTTCCTTCTTTCCTTCCTTCCTTCCTCCCTTCCTTCCTTCCTTCCTTCCTTCTTTCCTTCCTTCCTCTCTTTCTCCTTCCCTCTCTCCCTCCTTTCCTCCTTTCCATCCTTCCTTGCTTCCTTCCTTCCTTCCTTCCTTCCTTCCATCTTGATAGTGTTTTCCCTGACATTAAATTACCTTGTTTCTATTTTTGTTTCTGTTTTGTAAGGGCATGTAAATATTCACATCATCCACCACAGAGTGCTAACTCCTCGAAGGCAGGAATGGTCTCACTTTTGTTTTGATATCTCCATTGCATAGCACATGACCTGGGTCAGAGTAGGCCCTTAATATGAAGCATTGATTGATTAAACTTTGACTGCTTGCCTTTAGTCTTGTGCACGCTGCAGCTGGGTGGCACAGTGAAGGGGGATTAGCTCAAAGTCAAGAAAACATGGTTCAAATCTGTTTTCAGATACTAGTTGTGTGGCCCTGGGAAAAACCAGTTAACTTCCACCTCAGTTCCTTCACCTGTAATATAAGGATAATAGTTATACGTACCCTCTAGAGTTCCTATGAAAATCAAATGAGATAGTATTTGTAAAGCACATTGAAAACTGTAAAGTGCTATGTAAATGCTGCTATACACATTATATATGTGTGTGTATAAGTGTGTACATATATATGTTCTACGTTGCATCTGCTTCTCTGCTCGGTTTCAACTCCAAGGAACAAAATCACCCCCCAAGGATGAGCTCATCACTTCTAAATTCACCACCACAGAGTAAACTCAAGCCTGAAGTTAATTCTTCCTCCCTCGGCTTCCTGCCCCCTCTGGAAGGCAGAAGGGCAGGCTGCCAAACTCCTTCCAATGCCTTTCTTTATAGGGGACAGATACCGAACTCTCAGCTCCTTCTACTTTGTATCTGTCCCTTTGCCTGGTTTTAAGTCCATGAAACAAGATGGGAGTGGGACCTCCTTGCATCCTATTCACTGTCCCCCTTCCCTGCCTCCTTTTATACAATGGCTCTCTTTTTAGAATATCCTCTCCTTGAGGGCAGTAACTATCTTTCTTTTTAGTAATTATAGCCCTGGTATTTAGCATAGCCTCGTACATAGTTGGTACTTCAAAGTGTTTATTGCATTGGATTGTATGTATGTGTGTATGACAGCTAGCTTGTGTGTGTGTGTGTGTGTGTGTGTGTGTGTGTTTGTGGAGAGAGAGAGACAGACAGAGAGACAGAGAGAAAGGAGAGAGAGTCAGAGAGAGAGAGAGAGAGAGAGAGAGAGAGAGAGAGAGAAAGGAGAAAGAGTTGTGACAGATGAAATCCAGTGTTAACAGAAGAAACATTCAAGCTTCTGAAGATATCGGTTTATTAAGTTAATGCATGCCCATTGCATAACAAACTGGATCCAGGCCTCCTCAACTTGGCACTGGACCCTTAATAGAGAGGGAAACATACTTTTCTGCATTAAAAGAAAACAATTAACAGGATTTAAATCAGGATACAAGATTAGGCGACCTGATTTCTAACAGGAGGAAAGATTAGAGGCTTTCTGGGGTGTGAAGTAGTGAATTTTGAGAGTTGGGAGGGGTAGAGTGAACAAATGCAACTTCCTGATGTCAGAAAAATGGGGTGTCCCACTGCTCCCACGTATATGTATTCAATCAAAAGAATGTGGAAACAGTAATTGATTGACCAGTATGGCTCCAGGTTTCAGATAGGACACATGGGTTGCTTGATATGTATAATTGTGAGCAAGCTCCACCAGATCTGCCTGGGTTTCTGGTCAGTATAACCTAGCTTAGACCCTTAGTTAAGTGACTTTAAACAGCAGGTAGAGGTGGTCTAGTGTCCCAGCTTCATAAGGCTAGTTTCAAAGAGTTTTCACACAATTCCCATAATTGCATAACATTTTCTCATGAGATATATATTGGGCTAGACCCATAACTTATGAGTAGAAAACAAACTGAGCTAGATCCAGAATTGAGTAACCAGATGTAATCAGTTCAATTTCCACAGTGGACATGGATGTGTGCATACACATGTGAATATAAAATGTGTGCATGTGTGGGGGCATACTCATGTGTGTGCATACAAATGTGTATTCATCTGTACATATACATATGTGCACATGCACAAACATACGTACATGTGCACATGCATACGTACACACACACACTGCCCTCAAATATATATGTGTGTTTGTGTATATATGTATATATGTATGCATGTATTTGAAATCCTTCCCTTCCCTTTCAGTGAGACTCAGCTTCTACTTGCTCCAGGAAACTTCCTGGTTGTCCACAACATTCACATTTCACCCAGCATCAGACGGTAACCTCAATTGCCTACACCTCTGTATCTTTCCTATGCATGTAGGGTTAGGGTTATTTCCATCAACTTCAACAGGAGCATGACATAGGGACAAAAGTGCTTTATTAAAATGCCAGGACACTCTATCTCTGACACTTTCTGGTTCTGTGACCCAGAACTGTTCACTTACTTATCCTCTTCCAATTTTGTTTCTCTGTCTCTAAAATGTTGGTGTTAAATCCCAAAGTGTCTACCCCACAGGGTTTTTCTTAGGGTTAAAAAGAAATAAAAAATACCAAACAATTAGAAACCTTAAGGTACTGTGATAGAGAGCCAGTCTCCCAGACATATGGGAAACTGTGGTCCATCACTTAACCTCTCATTTACTGTTTATTTTTGAATTCTAGAAATTGGCTCTTTAACACTATTCACTAAAAACACATGTAATACTAATCTGCATTGTTAGAGAGAGTTTCCTCACTTGAAATTTCTGATAGCATTGAAATCTTAAGTTGTGTCCCAAATAGATATCTACCATTAGTATTGTACTTATCCACTCAATAGAGTATAAGCTCTATGAGGGAAAGTGTGTCAATTTTCTTTTTTGTGTCCCCAGAACTAAGAAAGGGACTTTGTTCATACCAGTTGCTTAATCAATGTTTGCTGAACTGAGTGGAATTGAATACATGATAAAACTTTTGTAGCCCGAGGTCTATGCTCAATTTAACTTTTTAAGTCTTAAAGGAGATATAAAGCACGGGCAATTGGTTGCTTATTGGTGTCAGTAGGGAATAATTTTCTGGGAAAATAAATCAGGCTTTGTTGAACCGATAAAGGAAGGAAATCTATTCTCTGAAGAAGACTGAATCTCCAGATGTTCCATCTGTGAAATAACCTGATGCTACTTTCCAGACTGGGGATGGGGGGATTAGGGAACAGAAGCCTGCTCATTGTTCTTTCCCATGCCCTACTTCAAACACACATCAGTTTGGTACAGGGAAAATCATGCTGGGATTGAAGTTAGAGGACATGGCTCTGCCGCTCACTATGATGTCACCTTGAACAAATCATTCAGCCTCTATGGACCCAAATTGCTTCAACTACCAAATGATAAATTTGGTCTAGATGATTCCAAAGACTTCCAAGCAAATCTCAAAGATTCTTTTTTATTTTAAAACCCATAATACTAAACAAAATGCATGCATGCATGCATACACACACACACACACACACATCATCATCATCATCACCATCATCACCATCATCATCATCATCTTGACTACTGACTGCTGAACTTATCACTGACCCAGCACTTCTTCTTGACAAATGGCTTGCAGAAAACCCCGGATCTAGTCCACTTCTGTGCTTGACTTTTGACTTTCCTTCCCAATCATCAACCTTAACTTTCCTGGTCTTGTCTTGCCAGATTGTCTATTCAGCATTCAAGATTCCAGCACAAGTCATGGCTGAACTTCACATCAGTATTGCTTATACCAAGGACACACTCAAAAGAAATGTCTAATGTCCCACCTAGGAATTAACACATGTTGGTGATTAGGCCAAAATACAAGACTGGTAGAGAGGCAATGAGTTCCTATAGACAGAGTTTTGGGGGGGGTCTATATAGATCTTGTAGGTAGATAGGGATTTGCAGATTGTCTCTCTCCTTAGAATGTGAGCTCCCTGAGGGCAGAGACAGGTTTTTACCTTTTTTTGTATCCCCAGAATTTACTACAGTGCCTGGCATATAGTAAGCACTTAATAAATGCTTCTTGACCTATAAACTTGGGTCCCAGTTAGGATAGAAATGAATATAATCTGAAGAGCTTAACTAAGTTTGGAAACTTGGTTTCTCTGGAGTGTAGACATCCAGAATTCTAAAGCGAGTGGGAAGTAAGTAGAAACAGCTAAGTTTCAGGCTGAGGTAGTCATTAAGGGATTGGGAAGCAAGATACAGGAGTTATCAGGAAGCTGGTGTTTTGTTTGACTCAGCATATCTCAGCAAAGACTCTGCTTTCAGCCTTTCCCTAACTTGATGTAAGATACAGGCCAAGTTTTGCACCATCTTTCCCAAATCACCTGCATCAAAGCATCATCAACATGGCTGTCCTCTTATAGTTAGGTCTTTGTCTGCCAGAACTACCCCAATTTCTCTAATTAGAACTTAGAAATCAGAAGTGGTTCCTGGAACTATTTGGCCACCCTGTGTGTGAGCAAGGCCTAGAAATAAAATTGCATCTCTATATTTTATACCATTACTATATAGGTTACATTCACCTTTAAAAGACAGGGGGTTAAGCTGTCAAATTTCCTTCCTGAAGGTATTAATGAAACTGAAGCATCTGGAGCCAATTTTGTGTCCTTTGCAATGAGTCAGTTTTCCTTGACTCCGGAGGAATTTATTTCTACATAATGTCTGAAGTGAAGAGATGTTGTTAATTCTTTATCTATATTACAACCTATACCCTGCATTGCGCAGCTTAGTTTCCAAACTGTTCGGTATCTAAACTGACCCAAACACCATCATAGGTTTCATGAAAATAATATTTTATCTAAGCTGGGTCACATTATAAATGCAATTAAATTCTACTCATTTCAAGAAGTCTATAATTCAGACATTGTGCTAGATGTAAAATTCAGTACAACAATAAAAATTCCTTCCCACAAATAGTTAATAATCCAGTAACTGTGCTGTGGTAGCTTGCTGTTTAATGGGATTCCAGGGTCATAGATTTAGAGTTTAAGGGTAGCAGCTAGGGGGTCAGATCAATTCAAATCCCAGGTTTGACAGCCAAAGACTGGAGTTCAGAGAGTTTCTCTAACTTGCATAAGATTACATAGCTAAAAGAATTGGGACAGTCTTTTGGGGACCTTCTTTTAATATTTGCATTGATGAAATGGACACAAATACAAATGGCAGAATTAGCAAATTTGCATATGATGCAGCGCTGGGGAAGGTAGCAAATAAACACGACGCCAAAACAGTGATTTAAAATGATCCAAGTGGCATACATCAGGGTTGGAGAACCTGTGGCATTGAGACCACATGTGGCTTTCTAGGTCCTCAAGTGTGGTTCCTCAAGTGAATACAAACTTTAAAGAACAAAGTCCCTTAATAAAAGGATTTGTTCTCTAAAACTAGGTTGCAGACAAAAGACCACACACAAGGAACTAGAAGGCCACATGTGACCTTGAGACCTCAGGTTCTCTACTTTTGGTATAGATTGATGAGCTGATTCTAAAAGATGAAATTGAGTACTAATTAAGGCAATGTCCTCTAGTTAGAGCACAGAGGTACAGGATGGGCATCTAGAAGGAAAGTAGCTAAAATAAATTTAAAAAAAGAGAAGGGACAGAAGAGACTTCTCTTTTGGTCAGTTGTGAGACAGGATAAAATCCTCAATAAAGCACAGCAGTTGTCTGATCCAGCCCTACTTTCTTAAACAAAGAAGGAAATTGAGGCCTGCAGAGTTGAAGTGACTTGCAGAGAGTAAGCGATATGTAAGTGGAAGATCAGGGACCTTAAGCTGTGATTTCTGACTTCAAATCCAGCTCGTTGTAATGAGGACAACAACCATGATCATGATGATGATGCTGGTGATGGTGGTGGTGGTGGTGATGGTGGTGGTAGGTGGTGGTGGTGGTGGTATTCATGGTGATCATAATGGTGATGATGGTGGTGGTGGGAGGTGGTGGTGGTGGTGATGGTGGTGGTGATGGTGGTGGTGGGTGGTGGTGATGGTGGTGGTGGGAGGTGGTGGTGGTGGTGATGGTGGTGGTAGTGGTGGTGGTGGGTGGTGGTGGTGGTGGTGATGGTGATGGTGGTGATGGGTGGTGGTGGTGGTGGTGTTCATGGTGATCATGATGGTGATGATGGTGGTGGTGGTGGGAGGTGGTGGTGGTGGTGATGGTGGTGGTGATGGTGGTGGTGGGTGGTGGTGATGGTGGTGGTGGGAGGTGGTGGTGGTGGTGATGGTGGCGGTAGTGGTGGTGGTGGGTGGTGGTGGGTGGTGGTGGTGGTGGTGATGGTGATGGTGGTGATGGGTGGTGGTGGTGGTGGTGATGGTGGTGATGGTAGTGTTCATGGTGATCATGATGGTGATGATGGTGGTGGTGGTGGGAGGTGGTCGTGGTGGTGGTGGTGATGGTGGTGGTGGTGATGGTGGTGATGAGTGGTGGTGGTGGTGTTCATGGTGATCATGATGGTGATGATGATGGTGGTGGTAATGGTGTCCATGGAGATCATGATGGTGATGGTAGTTAGTGGTGGTGGTGATCATGATGGTGATGATGGTGATGATGATGTCAGCTTTTATTTTTAATAACACTTTTTGGTTGGCAAAGCACTTTACAAATATTATCTTATTATAATGCCAACCCTACAAAGTAGTTTCAATTATCATCTGCTTCTTATAGATGAGGAAACTGAAGCTGAAGGAAGTTAAATACTTACCCAAGATCACAGAACTATTATATAAGTGTCTGAGGTGAGGTTTGAACTCATATCTTCCTGAGCCCGGATCAGATGTTTTATCCACCAAAGTGTGTAGCTGCTTGCAGGGGCAGTACAGGATCCAAAGCAAGGAAACCAAAAGTGTCATTGTACTCTGTCCTGATCTTGCTACATCTGGTATATAGTGTTGACAAATGAAAACAGGAACATCAGCAGAACAGAGCGTTTCCAGAGTGACTAGGATGAAGAAGCCACTCGAAGCCAAGTCACCTGAAGAAGCCCAAAGTTCCTCTAGGTCAGTAGTTCTCAACCTGTGGGTTATGTTCAATTTGTAACAATGAAAATGCATCCTGCATATCAGAAATTTACATTACCATTCATAACAGTAGCAAAATTACAGTTATGAATTAGCAAAAAAAATAATTTTATGATTGGGGGTCACCAACAACATGAGGAACTGTATTAAAGGGTCGCAGCATTAGGAAGGTTGAGAACACTGCTCTAGGTGCTTCTTTGTCTATAAGATGAAGGGTCATTTGACAAAGCCTTGTGTGCCTTTTCTAGCCTGAGATTCTATTATCTATGGTTTAACCGAAAGGAAAAGAAGGCCTAGGGGGAAGGGGGTTTAAGAAGCCAACCATTCTAGAATAGGTAAAGGAAGGTCTGTCTTACAGAAAATGGTTCAGCATTGTTGTGGTTTGAGATATTGAAAGGACTCAGAATAGGCAGAGGTTGTAGAGATTTCATTCCAATTGAAAGAACAATCTAATAAGGAGAACTGTCCAATAGGATGACCTATTTGCCTGCTGCAAGAGGTCCTTCATCTGTCATACATATCCCACTCCTCTTCACTCACACACCCTAGTTCAGATCTTCATCTCTTCTCACCTAACCTATGGCAATAGTCCATTGGACAGTCTCCCTGTTTCAAGTTGCAACCCACTCCAATGCATTCTCTACTCAGCTTTCCTAAAGTGTAGTTCAATCCATGTCTCTTCCCCACTCTATAAACTCTACTTTATAAAAAAAAAAAATCCTCTTTACTTCCAGGATCACAAATTAATTCCTCTGCTTGAACTTTACAACATTTTTTAAACATTCCTACCGTTCCAGTCTTCTGACACTTCATGTCCCATAATTGACCCTACGATCTGTCTATATTGGTCTTCTTGTTTTGTCTTTTACACATTTCATCTACCCTCTTTGTGCTTATGTTCCACCCTATTCCTGGAATATTCTTCTCCTTCATCTCTCACTCTTACTTCTCCCGGTTTACTTTAAATCTTAGCTCCAATCTCACCATCTTTAGGAAGGAGGCTTATCCCGGTCTCCCTGGTCTTTTTCCATTACATGACCTTCATTCTATTCTGTATATCTCTTATAAATACCTGACTATGAGTTGTCTTCCTCCATAAGAATAAGAGTTCCTATAGGCAAAGATCAATTTTGCCTTTATTAACACAGTCACTTGGGAAATACTTGATGACCTCTACTAGCAGGTGTTTTCAATGAATGGATGAATAATGGTTTATCAGGGAATGTTTAAAGGCATTGCTAAATGGTGCAAAGTTCTAGAGTTCTAAGATACCTCAGAAGTTGTTGAATCTGTCTCATTTCTACAGATGAGGAAATTGAGGCAAACATCACACAGCTAGTAAGTATCTGAAACAGCATTTGAATTCAAGTCTTCTTTTCTGTAAGTCCACGACCCTAACCAGTACACCATGCTGCTTCTCAAGGACAGCTTCTTCCAGTTTGAAATTGAATGCTACAGGAGAAAAAAAAAAAAAAGATACAATTCAATATTTTCAGCATGTCTCCAATGAGCCCATATTTTATCACCCCCCTCTTGTCCCTCTTATTTTGTTTTTTATGGTGATATCCTTTGGAGGGCTATTTTTTAACTAGAGGATGTCTTTTCTCTTATGAGTACATCTGTTCCAGCTGCTGCCTGTTCCCTTGAAATCACCAGCCTCCTTCTGTGACATCATAATCCTTGCACTGTCTACCAACTGCAAAGTCACAAATAGCAACCTTGCCACTTAAATCTGGAAGGAATACTAGTTCCCATTTTAGAATAGAAAAATGTAAAAAAAGATAGATGAAAGACAGATTTAAAGGAATGAACCTAAGAACACCTCCATGTTTTCTTTAAGATGTGAAAAGACTTTTGAGAAATGTGTCTAGGGCAGGATTGTGAAATATACCAGGAGAATGTAGCAGAAAACATGCCCTCAATGAATGTGTTTTTAAAGAAAAAAATAATAGGGAGAGGTAGAAGAATGCTCAAAACCAAGATTTCATTAGTAAGAGACTCTACAACAGTGGTTCTCAATCTTCCTAATGCTGCGACCCTTTAATACTCGTATGTGGGCATATCTGCATGTGAGCAGACCCACCTGGAGACAGATAGAGGAGTAGTGTCTCGGTTCCTAAGACCATCAGAAATATGTGTTTTCCGATGGTTTTAGGAGACCCCTGTGACCCCTGTGAAAGGATCATTCGACCCCCAAAAGGGTTGCAACCCACAAGTTGAGAACCACTGCTCTAGAACATTAGGAACCTTCTTGTCAATATGACTATGATTGAAGAGGGGAGTATGATGAGAAAGAGCTCACCAAGGGTTGAAAAAGCATAACATCTAGAAGATTTCTATTTTAACTCCCTCGAGGATTTTTGAGAATCAGCATTGCGTAGTAGTTAGTGAGTTGGTTTTGGATCTAAGAAGATCTGGGTTCAAGCCTTGACTCTGATACATATTGCTTATATAAAATCCTAAGTGATTCATTTTACCTCTCAATGTTCTAAAAGTCAAGTTCCCACAGAACATGGTGTCCAATGTAAGTAGGAGAATTTTTCTCATCAAGAGTGTCCCCTATAGCAATAAAATGTTAGGTTGAGTCCCATCCCTTATCTTATCAATTAAGTTCTAAGTTCAGTTACTTGCACCTATTGAGGGAGTTCAGATGCTGTTAGTGTTTTGTTTTATTTTTAATTTCAGCATCTGAGGGAAAGTCCCAGTTGTCTTGATCTAGTTATAGGTCTTTAATCAATGACAAAGAGCAAAGAGGGTACAGTAGTCATTTCTCAGAGGCAAGTGTAAACAGAGACATCAGAACATTGTGAGACTGTGATTGGTGGAGATCCCCACTTTAGATGGGATGAGGAGTAGGTTGGGCTTGAGGAGGATCTTATCTAAAAGATGGAAAAGAGGAGAAAGGAAGCAGGCTATCAGTTAGCTTCCTATTTTAACCAACTATTTAATAAGTTCAATTATTTCTATTTACTGAAATATTAGAAGCATTGGCAATGCCCTTTAAATGCCTCTGCCCTTGTGTATAGTCCCAGTTGCCCAGTCCTAGGTAAACCTCTGAACATTATAATCTATGACAAATAGCCTCAAGCCCTCAATTTGTTGCCTGAAAACATCCCAAAGCTCATGGAACTTACATTTCTTTGATTGTCCAAGAAAAGTCTCTATGTCATGGAATGTGAATCATATACCCAAAGTGCTAACAATTTGAACACCTCTACAAAAATCAGGAGGCAAAAATGATAAAAGTTCAATGTGAAGAAGAAGAAAGGAAGGGAAAGAGAAACTATGTGCCTAGGATTTTCCAAGAAAGTCCAGTACAATATAAGTTCTTTCCAGATGGAAATTTTCTATATCTCCTGTCCTAAGGACACAGTTTCTGGCACGTTTTAAATCCTTGTCAAAGTGCTTTTCCTAAAGCACATGTCTAATCATGCCTTGCCCCTACTCAATAACTCTAGTAGCTCCCTACTGCCTCTTGGATCAATTATAGCTTCTCTTTTGTGTCTGAACCTCTACACAGTCTATCCCCAATATACTGTTCTGATCTGAATTTACTTTATGATACTGCCTCTACTGTGTATTCAACTATACTAATCTTAGGGCTATCCTTTACACATGACATCCCAGTGGAAAGTAAACAATTCCTACAGCAAAGAATGGAAAGCATTTATTAAGCCCTTACTGTGTGCCAGGTATGTGTGAAACTCTATGTAAATAAATTAAGTAAAATGGTCTCTGATCTCAAAGATCTCACATTGTAATGGGTGAAGGGAAAACCTGGGAAAGGGTGGTTACACACTCTTCAAAAGGCCGGGAAGTATAAGGGTATCCTGATTCTAGTCAAGATAAGATAATAAGGCAGTAACAGCAACATTGTACAATGATCACCTTCAACAGACTTAGCTGTTCTCAGCAATGGAATGATCTAAGACAACTCCAAAAGACTAAGGATGGAAAATCCCATCAACATCCAGAGAAAGAACTATGGAGTCCAAATGCAAATCCAAGCAGACTATTTTCTCTTTTTTTGTTGTTGTTTCTGTTTTTTTTTTTTTATTTCTTGTGATTTTGTTCTGACTCTTATTTCACAAAATGACTAATAACAGAAATATGCTTAATATGATGGTACATGTATAGCCTATATCAGATTGCATGCCATGTTGGGAAGAGGAGAGAGAAGGGAGGGGGAAATTTTGGAACTCAAAATCTGATCAAAGCAAAGGTTGAAAACTAAAAAAAAAAAAAAATTAATGAGCTATTTTTTAATAAGATAAGGTAATAGATAAACTATCAGAATTCTAAGGCCAGTTTCCAGTGGGTGAGTAAGGGGTGAGGAGTATGAAAAGACTGGTAGTTCCAGGAAAGAATAAAGATTGATACTCTCTAGACATACACCAACACTGAGAGACAGTATTCAAAGCAGAAAAGGTTTCTGGGAGTAAGAAGCAAAGAAGAGAGCTGATTCAGGATTCAAAAGAGAACTAGGCTGGGATGCCAGGGGTCTAGATACAGAGGGAGCTCAGTTAACCAACTGTCTCATCAAAAACACTGTGCTCAGTGAAGAAACACACATGGACTCCCCAAGAAAAAAAAAGGGATAAAAAAATACCAGAGTTATAAATTATCTTAACCATGTATATCACCTGAATCAGTAATGGGGAATCTACAGCCTAGAGGTCACATGCAGCCCTCTAGGTCCTCAAGACTGGTCCTTTGACTGAATCCAATCTTTGCAGAACAAAGTTCCTTCATAAAAGGATTTGTTCTGTAAAATTTGGACTCAGTCAAAAGGCTGTACCTTTTGTACCTACCTGTACCCAAGGACTTAGGAGGCCACATGTGACCTGGAAGCTGCAGGTTCCCCATCCCTGGCCTGAGTGTTAACCACAGTATCATTCTGTTCTAAGACTGTGTACACTTTCCTATGAAAACTGTGTGTACTGGTAGAAGAATGTGGGTTAACTTTATGATAGGGAGGCAGCAGGGAAGGAGTCCAGCTACTGCTCTTACTACATAATCTTAGTAAATGACTTTGTCTTTAGCATTTTTACATCTGCTGTTGTCCTGTTGTGTCTGATTCTTCCTGACTCCATTTGGGGTTCTCTTGGCAAAGATACTGAAGCGTTTTGCTGTTTCCTTCTCCATTTTACAGATGAAAAACTGAAGTAAACAAGGTTAAATGACTTGCCTAGGGTCACACATCTGGAAAGTGCCTGAGGCAGGATTTGAATTGAGGAAGCTGGGTCTTTCAGACTCCAGTCCCAGTATTCTATCCACTGTGCCACCTAGCTGCCCAATTGAATCTACTGGTTGAGGATTAAAGGCAGGCTCATTGCTGTGATGTCATATGCAGTAAGTTTCAGGTTTTAGACCCAGACTATATGTAGCCTAGAACAGGATGTTGCTACAGGCTACCCTCTTTGGATACTGTATGTAGTCAAAGAGAATGGTATTGACAGAGAATTGGGGGTATAAAAATACAGTGTTTGGGGGGAAAGGTTAATTGTCAGAAAAGTAAACAAGTTCAGATGGAAAGAAGAGAAGGAGTTCTAAGACAACAAAAGCCGCATTACTGAGAAGGGAAGGGGGTCAGGGAAGATTCCCTTTGGATTTGGCTTGATGGTATTGGTAGAAATTCTTCAGGGAAAAAGGAAGAGAAAGTACATTCTAGGAATGGAGAGTAGCTAAAAGAAAAAGAAGGCACTAAGGCAGGTTGGGGAAATGAAGGGAAGTGGTCTAATACATTCAGGTGATTTATGCATCTAGAACTTAAATTACAAAGAGCATCCACAAGTCTTTACTTGATTTTCTAAAAATTCTATGTCAAATTATATTTTGCAGGTAAATGGGGGGGGGGGGGCAGGATCTTTATTTTCATTTTCAATTATCTTTGTTGAGAGAGAAACAAAATTATTTAATTAATATTAATTTTTAATTTAAATTTTAAATTTAAACTTCAGCTAATTTTTAGTTTTAAAATTTTGAAATATTTAAAACACTTTTTAAAAATTTAAAAAAAATAGCAACATTGGTTTCAACTGACCCAGGAAAACCACTATGATTTCTTTAAGATCAGGGGTAATTCTGGCCCATTCTTGGATTCTCCATATGGAGAATATTCCCTTGTGGATATGGGAGAAATCTTTCTTCCCAGATATTTTACTGCATAATTAAACACTGTTTGTTTATAATGTATCCTGTTCATTTTCTAATAGAAAAATAACAAAGAGACCCCTGAGTTATGTTTTTGGGGGGGTGATTTATTCATACTTGGAGTTTAGAGAGACCCCCATGTGTATGCCATCACTTAGATACTTGAGAAGTTTTCCATAGAAAACCTTATTTTATCCTCACAACCTAGTGTTACAGGTAGGACATATATTATTAAGCCTGTTTTACGAAGAAGGCAATGGAAGATCACAGAAGGTAATAATTTGCCCAAGGTCCCAAAGTGATTAATCAAGAACTTGTAGCCATGCCTTAACTTCAAGGCCAGTCTCTCCATGGCAAACAGAGTAACTTCACCACCACTTCCCAGTCTCAGTGGTGCTGGGCCTATTGGGATTGGCTGAATCTTTTTTTTTTCTTTTTTCGCATGTTAGAGATGATATGGAGCTCATGACACTGGACAGCTCATTAGAATTAAAAAGGAAAACCAGGGATTCTTCTCTTGCTCCATGTCTTGGGGGATCAGTGCTGCTTGCTGCCTGTGATTTTGATTTCTCCCTATGTCAGGCATTCCCTCTGAGGTCTGTTAGGAGTTAATTCAACTCTCCTCTTTCCCTTACTGCAGGAGTTCTTCAGATTTTTCATATTCATCAATGTTTAACAAAGCAAACCCAAACTTGCTGGGAACAGAGACAATATTTAACAAAGTAGATGGTCCAGGGGCCACTGGACCTGCACTGAATCCTTTCTTTGGACAACACCCTTGGAAACAAATATTCCCATATATGGTAAAAAAGAAACATATCCTCCTATTTGGCTCAGCAGAGAATCTGGAAAACAAATAAATGAGGGAATAAGCCCAAATGGATCAAGCAGTCAGACCCATAAACACACTAATCATGTTCAAGAGAGTGAAACAGGATTCACAGCATGAAGACAATTCCAGGTTTGCTACCATGATCTACCCATGATCAGAAAAAGGATATGGCTCTTTTGTCCAAATAATCTAGCATCTCTTTCTTTGATAATTATTTCTGTTTCTATTTTCATATATGGCTTGATTTTAGCTATTTTGCCCTCCTTTCCAGGACCTTCACTACCTAGCACAAGCTTCCCTTCCCTGCTGAATCTCATGCTATTCACCTACATGCCCTCCAAACTTTAGCCAACTCAAACACCTCCTTGACCTCTGAATATCCATAGACCTTTGAGTCTTTTTTTCATTATGGCAGGATTGCATTCCCTATAGCTTTTTAACTCGACTTCATATCTATTGTATAAAATCCGACTCCAACATCACCTCCAGGAAGTCTCCACTATCCTCCCTACTTAATGATAACCTTTCTACTTAGAACACCCATCACACATTGTTTTGCAAAAAGCAGAATCTATTAGTCATTCAACAAATGTGTAGTAAGTATTTATTATGTACCAAACACTGTGCTATACAACATGGAAAGAAAGACAAAAAGGCATAGCTCCAGTCCTCAAAAAGCTCAAGGGGGTAGCTAAGCAGGGCAGTAGATAATAGTATAAGGTTTGGGATCAGGAAGCCCTGACTTAGAATTTTGTATGAGCCACTTATTAGCTGGGAGACCTTGGGCAAGTTACTTTACTTCTCTGTGATGAGTTTCCTCATTTAATCAAGGCAATGACAACTCTTATTTCACAGTTGTAAAGGCAGCAAAGAGATGTGAAGCAAAATGGCTTTGAAGCCATTTGGGGAAGATGATTCCCAATCAGTAGCATCAGGGAAGACTTCCTGTGAAGATTGCCTTTGTGTTGGCTTCAAAAGAAGGAGTGCATGAGTAAATGAATTGGGAAATTCTGGAAGTGGAATCAGGAAAACCAGGGAGCAAATCTTGCCTTTGTCACATACTGGCCACATGAACCTGGGGAAAAAAATCATGTAAACTCTGTGTCTCCATTTCCTCATCTGTTAAATGATGGTGCTAATGAACTGGCCCACTCCAGTTCTGAATCTATGAACTCTTCCCGTGACTGATGTCTTAAGACTTTCTAATAGAATAATCACTGATTCATGACCCAACAATTAAAAGCAAGATCTCATTTAAGAAATTCTCAGGCTTTCTTTCAATTTGGTATTTTCTCTCTAGAAAACAAACAAATAAGTGGTGTGAGAGGCAAAGTCTACACAGAAATATTTTGAGGTCTTCCTGTTCTAAAAAAACTTATTTTTATTCATTCATCATTTATTAAAATCAGGGGTGTGTGTGTGTGTGTGTGTGTGTGTGTTTGTGTGTGTGTGTGTGTGTGTACCTCTATTTCCCTGAGTACACAACTCTTTGGGAAAACAGGGATGAAAGTCAAACATGCTAACAATTCCTTTCCCTTTCTTCATGAGGCCTCTGGAAACTAATGAGATTTATTCTGAGAATGGCTTTCTAATTGTGCTGTAACTTCATGGTGACATTTCCTAATGTCAGAAGGATTTTGCTTTAGGCAGAGTGATTTTGGTCCCTGCAGAACATTAATTACCACTCTCTGAATAACCACATTTTTATTTTATTTTATTTTTTCAATGAGCAAAGCAAAATTCTCAAGGTTAACCTGCCTTCCAAATAATGGGGAGATCTTGGGGATAAAGGGGTACCAATGCACACCTCAATTAGGTATAGCCTTATGGTCAGTTTTGCCCACACAAACAAACCCGCCATGGACATCACCCTTTCCCAGCTAGCAAAAATAACTCGTGTGTCCTCAGAAATCCCACAGACTTTCAGAATGGATTTCCATTGACCAAATATGTCATTCATCTGGAGGAAAACCAACCTCATTTCTGTTCATAAGATGATAGATTTAGAAAAAGACGAGACATCAGGAGCCATGTAATCTGACCCTCTCATTTTATTGAGGCTTGGAGAGAAGAATTAGTGTATCTAAGGGTCACAAATTCAAACCCTGTTCCTCTGAACTTAATGCCAATGACCTCTTCATAGTATATGACTAAGTTTGCATTCCAGTCACTTGTCTGTTTTTTTTGTTGTTGTTGTTGTTGCTGTTGGGTTGGTTGGTTGGTTGGTTTTTTAACCTTTAATAATGATATGCCCTAAAATCCTCTGTCCACTCTCCCCTTCACAA
>CM053585.1:10146078-10161467 GCA_028646515.1 Pseudochirops corinnae | reverse complement strand
TCACCACTTGGAATATTATCCCTTCCTATTCAATTGATCTTATGCCCTCTATGGATTCATTTATACATATACTCAGATATGTGCTTGTTTGCATATGTAAACCCTCTTATATAAATATAAAACTATAAGGAGAGCTGAACATTAAAGAATCAACATTTTCTAAATGTGGAACTGGAGAAGACTTCTGAGAGTCTCTTGGACAGCAAGAAGGTCAAATCAATCAGTATTTAAAGAAATTAATTCAGATTATTCACTGGAAGGTCAAATTCTTAAGGTGAAGCTTAAATACTTTGGCCACATAGTGAGAAGATGTCACTCATTACAAAAAGACTCTAATGTTGGGAAAGATTGAAGTTAAAAGGAAAAGGGGAAAACAGAAGATGAGATAGATAGCAAAGTGGCATGGAAAGAATGAGTGTGACCTTGGACAGACTTTGAGAGATAGTGGAGAATAGAAGGGCCTAGCCTGTAATGGTCCAAGGGGTCATAGAGTCAGACACAACTGAACAACTGAACAAAATACTAAACTTTATAACACTTAGTGCAGGCTTTTTATTTTGGGGCGGAGGGAGGGAGCTGCTCTACCAAACTCTTAGCATATATTGAGCTTGTAGACCTGTGTAATGGGTCGGAAAACATTTATTAAGGATTTACTTACTATGTGTCAGGCACTGTGTTAAAGCCCTGGGAATAGAAATAAAAGCAGAAATATAAACCTCCTCTCAAAGAGGTTACATTCTAATGGGGGAAGGCAATGTAGTAAAGCAGCTGGAAAGTGTGGGGCAGGGAGAAGAGATGATGAAGGTCACATCAGGAGGCACAGTAGACAATGTCCAGAGTGCAGCCTGGAAAGGAATGACACATTCTGGCCTGGATACCCTCCTTTAAAGGAGGTGTTTGTGTGTGTGTGGGGGGGGGGGTGGTTAGCACCAGGTAATTGAATGAAGAAGCTGGGGGACCTGAGGCTATTTACAATATGTGAATACCAGGGAGGGGGTCTTTGGGTTGAAGGGCTATACCATGGTAAAGGAGAACCAGGGCAGAGCCTGAATAGGATGCTGACAGATTGTTGTTTTTCACTTGTTTTTTCACAATCTCTAGTTTCTAGGGACATGACTTGTAAATAGCTTTACTGTGACTGAGAGATGAGATAGTGGGATGGCAATATGTAACATTTACTACCCTTGTGCTGAATGCCAATATTGCTAAAATTAACCTGTGAGTTTAATGTTGTTGGCAAGATGCCTTCTTTGTCTTTAAATCTTTTTTGTCTATAAATAAAGTGGACATTGGTTAGAAAGTGGGGATTCAGGTAATGCACAGAGGAATACATGTACTTGCTTCAAATAGCCCCCACTGAGGCTTAGAGGACCTGTAGGAGTTGTAGTTCCTACTATATTCTCTCCTGCCCTTGTGAGAAGAGTGATTAGTAAAGTTGTTGGGAGTTAGTGCTTCCGTTATCAGCAACCCTTTTGAGAAGACTAGAGTAGAATAAAATAAATTTATTTAATCCCAAATTGTGTTTCTATTCCTATCTTCCTATCTGCCCACATGAAGAGTGAATCTGCCACAACACTTCTAGCAGTCCTCCTGGGTTTACCTGTCTTGTTTTCAGTGTGTTTACCTGTGAAACAATGCCTAACTTTTGTTTTGGAGTGCATCAGTGAGGTGTAAAGGGTATAGGGGCCCTGTGAAGGATGGCCAAATAAAATCTGCAAAGTCTCTGTATGCATCAGTAAAGAGAAGGTTGCACACGTGGATGCAAAAAATAAATAAATAACAGTTCCTGAGAAACATCTTACACTGGACAAAATGGAAGTTCCATGTTCTCCCTGTATTTCAGGTACTGTGTTTCCACAGGATGGACTGACATTGGTGTTATTAAAAGGAACACCAAATTCAGCAAGACCACAGATGCGTAGGATTCTAATTTTTAAAAGATGCTTCTACTTTTAATTCCTCTGAACATTAGTAGATTTTCCTTCTCACTTTTATCATTCAAATCAGGATGCCCAGCAGACAATTTGATCACGAGACCAGGGCACTTATCTTACTGTATCATGTACAATTGTTCATTGTGCATCTTATCACTTTCTTTCTCCCATTAGAGTGAAATCTTAGTATCTTTCTTCCCATTGAAATACAATCTCTTGGAGAGTCAGATCTAGATGGCCTTTCATGGCACAGTGAATAGAGTAAACTTAGATTCAGGAAGACCCAAGTTCAAATTCTTTCTCAGACACTTCCTTGATGTGTTATTCTGGGCACGTTCTTTTTCCTTTTCTGATCCTATAAACCAACCAAAATAATAGCTTGGACTTCTCCAGGATACTCTAAGTCTCCATTGAGATGTTGTGTGTAAAGTACCTTATAAAAATTTAATTCCTCTCTATATATTTGAGCTGTTCTTCCTCTTCTCTTCATCGAAAATAATATTTCACTAAGGAGACATTCAGTAAATTCTCAGTGGATATAAATCTTGTATTTTTTAGGAACCATTTATGAAAACATTTGAAAAATGTAAATAGATCAATTTCTCAATCAGTAATTATCCTTTTAGTGTGTACTATGGGACAAGAATGGTGGAGATGCTGGACATACAGAGTCACAAAAAACCTGTTTCTGCTTCAAGGAGCTTTGGTTCTATTGGGAGAAATGGCACGTTCATGATTATTAATACTCAGAATACAAGAAGAAAGGCCTGGGTCTTGGAATTTCATGGTATGTGAATCTCTTAGACTAGTTTACATGCTCTGCTGAGACAGGTTGAAATGTTCTCCATGACTTCCAGCCTTAGAAAGTCACCTAGAGCCCTGCAATGTAAATGATTTGGCCAGAATTACACAGCTGGGACACACCTGAGCAGCACTTGAATCCAGGGTTTAATAGTTTTGAGACCTGTTCTTACTGCCTCTCCATGTAGAGTATTTAAAATATATTGGTTTGTGGCCTATATGCCAAGAATGAAAAGCTTTAGGCACTAGGAAGTGGGAGGGCAAAGAATGACTTCATGTAGAAGGCAGAGTGTGAGATGACTGAAAACAAATGGATTCTGAGAGGCAGAAGTGAGGAGAGAGTCCATGTTAGACAGCAGAGACTGTCAAAATAAAGCCAATGGAGGTGGGAGATGGAAGGTCACATGTGAAGAACAACACAAAGGTCAGTTCGACTCGCCTACAGAGAGAAGGAACAGAGCTAATGCACGACAAAGCTCAAAATGGAAACTGGGGAAAGGCTGTGAAGGGCCAGCTAAAATCACAAGCAGGATTATTGTTTCATTTCTTAACAAAATAATCGTTTGCCAATAGGCCTGATCCATATTTGAAATATAAAGACTTGGTGTTTCCCTGATTCAAGCGTGAGGAACCTGTGGCCTCGAGGTCACATGTGGCCTTCAAGGTTCTTAGGTGTGACCTTCTCTCTGAGTCCAAGTTTGACAGAACAATATTTTTTATTAAGATTGGGCCTGATCCTTACAATTTGGAGATTTCCTCAAAGTAGGATAATGGAGCACTGGAGGTGGGCAGGTGTGGGGGAACCACACTAGCCAATCTTTGTGGGGCCTCTGGACCCAGTGAGGTGATAAATGAGCCAGATTCCAGGCTTTGGGGATGTAGTGTCATTTGAGGTCAGGGACACTTGCTAGCCAAGGCATTTAAAGGTTAGCTTCAGGAGTTGGGGTAATCTATACATAGGCCTAGACCATGGAAGATGTAGCAGATGACATTTCAAAGATGTAGCCCTTTCTGCATGACTTCTCCCAACCTGTACCAATACCGGGGCTCTGAGGGGAGGGGTCTCCCAAGTCCAAGTTCAGGAGAGTTGCTTTTCTTGTTTCTGGCTCTTGCTTTCTTTTCCTTTTAACTTTAGTTGTGCCTACAGAGGACCCAACCGAGGGCCAAAATAAATAATTTTGCTTGTTGAATTTGAGTTTTCTTCCTTTCTTCCTTCCCTCCTTCCCTTCCTTCCCTCCTTCCTTCCCTCCTTCCTTCCCTCCTTCCTTCCTTCCTTCCTTCCTTCCTTCCTTCCTTCCTTCCTTCCTTCCTTTCTTCCTTCCTTCCCTCCCTCCTTCCTTCCTTCCTTCCTTCCTTCCTTCCTTCCTTCCTTCCTTCCTTCCTTCCTTCCTTCCTTCCTTCCCTCCTTCCTTCCTTCCTAACTTCCTTCCTTCTAAAAGTGGCTTTAAAAGACAAACTAACAAAATCACATTCCATTACAAGGTTATAAACATTTATTAAACACCTACTGTGCTCTGTGTTAGATGATGGAGATGCAGATACTAAAATAAAACCCGTCCTTCTCTCAACCCTTCATTGAATAAGCAATTATTAAAAGCCTACTGCATGCCAGAGTTGCACACAATTACGAGGAGTTTAAAAATGACCTCTACAATCCAGGAAGCAATATTCTACTGGAAGAATAAAGCAGGGGAATAAGACAAGTAAATACATGCCAAGAATAAACAAAGTAAATACAAAATAATGTTTTTTGATGGGGGGAAGGAAAATTATCAAGTTGAAGTGTATGTGTGCTGGTGCAACTCAATTTTATGAGCTGAAGGACATGGTTCTGATCTCATCCCACCTGTATACTCTTACACATTACTTAATACCCCTGGGTCTCTGAAGCCTCCTCTGTCCTTTGGAATCTTTCCCTTTACTCCCAGAAACCACATCATCCTGAGACATTACATAAGCCATGTTATTCCAACCACATCCATGCTTTCAGTTGTGGGGCCTCTGCTGATCAGAGCATAGAGTGGAGAGCTCCTCTCAAAAGCTCAGTTTAAGCAAAGCCCCCAGGTCAGTCATTTCTTCATTTCCCACCTACCTGTACTTCTTGAGACTTCTCCATCTGTTTCCACACTAGGTATATTCTCTTTCCTGCCCCCATCCCCTTTTCAGCTTTTTTTTGTTTTCTGTTCTCCATTTAGAGTAATCATTTCTTGGAGGGAAAGGTCCACTTTCCTTGTAATATCTGCATCTCCCACTTCCAATTTAATATAGTTCATAGTACAAAGGAGTCATTTAATAAATATTTATAACTGATTGATTGTAAAATGAAAGGATTGGACTAGATGTCTTGGAAGGTCCCTTCCCGTTCTGGGTTTCTAAGACTATGATTTTCACTATGAATTATCTGTGGAAACTCTTGCTTATAGGCCATGCCATCTATAGTTTCATTAAGTACAAAAACCTCAAGAATTTAGGACTAAAGTGAGCCAGGAAGACCTGGTGAGAAGCTGGAGAGACGTTATATCTCCAAGATTCAGAATCACAAACAGGTTGCCTGAAGCCTTCACACAAAGGGAAAAGGAGCAGAGGTCATTATATTTATTATATTTAATATACATAATGACTCTCTGATCACTTACAATCAGTAAGTTTCCAAATCTCGTACATTCTATCTCCATAGTATCTTCTGCATTCCTCTCACTATCACAACCATCATCATTCTATTTTCTTGTTTCACCGGCAAAGCCTCCATATTGGTTTCTGTGATCTAATGGAAAATATGACAAGCCAATTAAATATATACAAATAACCTAAATACAGAATGAATAGGAAATAATTCAAATAAAGAAGAGAATCAAAATAAGAAGGATTTGAAGAGTTTTCCTATAGATGGTGGAATTTTTGATAGGATTTAAAGGGAGCTGGAGATGATGAGGTCAGAAGCTGGATGGTAAGGTGTTAAGAGAATGAAAGGAAAAGAAGTGGATGTAGATGGCTTTTACAAGTAGTTAAACCACAGAAAGGAGAAGAGATATACACTGACAGCAGTGATGGAAAGATCAAGTGAGAAGTTTTTTGTTGTTTAAAATCTTGCATTCGGGGTCTTCAGTAAAATCATAAATTATATGCTTGACATGTCTGATGATGGGATTGCTAATCCTCTGGATAATGCAGTTAGGATCCTCAAGGATCTTGACAGGCTTGAGCATTGAGCTGAATCTAATATGATGAAATTAAGTAAGGATCAGTGTATAGTCAGGTACAAAAATACTAACTTCTTAAGTATAAGATAATAGTACAAAAAGCCAACTTCTCAAGTTTATAATGGGGGAAGCGTAGGTAAATGTGACAATAGTTCCAAAAAAGGATAGAAAGGTTTCCATGGACTCCAAAGTCCAAAAGAGTAGGATGTATGATTTGGCAGGCAAAAAGCTGATATCTTATTGGGCAACATTTGGAGATGCAAAACTATCAGGAATAGGAGGGTGATGGCTCTCCTTTGGTCTGTCTTATTGGGCAGCAGTTGTCAAACTTTTGACCTCAAGATTCCTTTATTACCTTGAAAATTATAGGAAAAACATTTTCCCCAAGAACTAATGTGTATAGGTGCCATCTCTATCAATATCTCTCAGTTTAGCAATTAAAACATCTTAATATTATTATGGAAATATTTCTTACCTTACAGATCCCAGGAATCCCTGAAACACAACTTGAATATTACTTATCTAGGATAGCACATTCACTTTTGGGCACCACATTCTAAGAAGAACACTAATAAATTGGAGAGTGCCCTGAGGATGATAAACAGGATGGTGAAAGGTCATGTTTCTATTTCAAATGAGAAGCATGTAAGGAATTGGGGAGATTTAGCCTGGGGAAGCTTAGAATCAGGAAAATTCATCTTCATGAGTCCAAATCCAGCTTCAAATACTTACTAGTTGTGTGTCCCTGGGAAAGTCACCTAACCCTGTTTGATTTAGTTCCTCATCTATAAAAAAGAGCTGGAGAAAAAATGGAAAACCGCTCCAATATCTTTGCCAAGAAAACACTAAATGGGATCATGAAGAGCTAGATAAGACTTGAAAAATGACTGAACAATAATTGAAGGCTGGGGAAGAGAAACACAAGAGAGGGGCATAACTATCTTCAAATACTAAAAGGATTGTCAGTATGGAAGGGCTTAGCTTTACTAGAGGACAGAACCAGGAACAATGTATGGAAGCTGCAAAGAGATAGAATTATTTCTAATTCAGAGGACAGTAAGAAAAAAATGAAAATTAAACTTCCCAGTGATTAGCAGGATGCCAAAGGAAGTGTTTTTCTCTCCATAAAGGTCTCCAAACAGTAATTAGTTAACTACTTGCTTGGTATGTGATAGTGATAATTCCTTTCATGCATGAAGTAGACTATTTGACCTCTGAAACCCTTTCAAATGTTCAACTTCTGTCTTTCAGAGAATCTTATACATGATAAATTTCTAAACGCTAAATCATCTCTGAAAGCAAGTTAAGATATTACATTTATTCTATTAATTTTTTTCCTAATTGATTCAGCTCAACATACTTTGCCTGTTGATATATTTTTGGATTGTGATTCTATGTCCAATATTAACTATTTAATTTAGCTTTAGGTCATATGCAAATTGTAAAAAATTGTCACTTCTGCCTTTGTTCATGTTGGTGATTAAAAGGTGAACAACAGAGGGTCAAACAGCTCTTGGGGGCACTTCCCTTGAAGGCTCCTCTGGACCTGTATATTAAGCTGTTTGTGACTCCACCTGTACTCCTGTCATTCAGCCAGGTCCAAATCCACTTAACTGTTTTCTCAAACAGTCGCCTATCTCCTTTCTTTCCATTAGGATAGAATGAGAGCCCTGGACATTTGTTTTGTTAAGTCGAGAAAAGCTATGTCATTCTGGGATGGAGTTAGTAGACTTATTTTTATCCCCCTTTCATAGAAAGGGCATGGAAGGCTCAGAAGAAATGACTTGTCCGAGACAACAGAGAACTTCAGTGCTCGGACAGACTTAAGGTCTGTCTTAAGACATGACCTTAAGCTCATGGCTCCAGACTCAACAATCCAAGTTCAGATCCATTCCCACTATCCCATACTGTATCTTCAAATGTCAGGACCATATCTATATGCAGTGTGCTTTGAAGGGAAGGAATTATAGAATGATAATGTGTGAATCTTTACAGACCTGTAGTAAAAACTGAATATAGTTGTTACATATTTCTTCTTAGTCCTATTCAAAGACAGAATTGACCTAGATGAGAAATGCCTCGTGGTTTCTAAGATTCTTTTAGTGGAAACTTAAGCAAAAACTCAAAGGCAGCTCATGATGCAACTTTTAAATAGGTTTCCATTTGAAGGAAGTTCCAGTTTTGGTTTATACCTGCAGAAGAGAGGGGACATTAACACAAAATCTAGGGATATTTTTTAATATGTCAAGCTGATGTAGGCTATTTGGCAATGACAAGTTTCAAAAGGCACTCTAGCATTTTCTCATGGTGAAAAAGTAAATAACTTTATTTTTTTTAAAAGACAGCTGTCTCAGACAGTTCCAACTTCTACAATCATCTCCTGGATAGACTTCTGCATTTATACTTAGAACCCTTTCTAAGTAAGTAGATTGGGATAGGAAATAGCTCCCAATTTGACTTTCAACTGTCAAAAGAATGATTTGAAAATTATAATCCTGATCATGGGATCCATCTTGTGCTTCTCAAAGGAGTGTCCTGAATGAAAGCAGGTAATATAAGAAGAGCCATTCACAGAGGAAATAATGCCCCAGCTGAGGAATAGATTGTCTTGCTCTAAAGATGAATTTCAATAAAAAGACTCAGTCCTTTATACTGTTTTATTCATGCAAAAGAACTGTCAATATATTAAAGATAATTGCCTCAACTATAGAATGATGTTGGTCTAAGAAGCAATTGTAGGAAACAGTGCCCTAATGTTATTATCCATGCTATGGTATGGTTGAATAAGACATGGGCTTGGAGTCAGGGAGGCCTGGCCTTAGAATCCATTTCAGCTAAATGACTGTGTGAGCCTGGACACATCACTTTAACTGTCATTGATGTGGACAAAGTTCTAAGGTTCTAAATTTCAGAGAAGTTAGTGACCTATGCTAGAAGTGGGGGTTTTCTCATCTGGGAGTTCTCTATCAAGAAATCACAGGTCCAGTGGTAATCCTAAAGAATTCACTAATTCAAATTGTATTCAATATCATAAGTTTCTCTAAGTATCAGTATAGTTGTGCCTGCATCAACTTATGTTTTTCTCCAGTAGTCCTAAATTACCTAATTCCCTAGATTGGGTTGGTAAAGGAGGAATGGAACAATGAATAAACTGAATTAAGGACATAAAGGGTACAGAAAATAATATTTTAATTATTGAATTTCTTCACTTTTTATATTTTTAATTTTTTAATTTTTCTGTTTTTGGAAAAGATTTTTTAAATTTTCAATTATTTATTTTTAAAAATTTATTTATTTTCTTTTAGTTTTCAACATTCATTTCCAAAAGATTTTGAGTTATAAATTTTCTCCCCATCTCTACCCTACCCCCACCCCAAGATAGTGAGCCTACTGAATACCCCTTACCCAATCTGCTCTCTCTTATATCCTTCCTCATTGCCCCCCTCCTCTAGTTTTCAACGAGGACAAGTTGGATCTCTATACCCCACTGCCTGTATATATTATTTCCCAGTTGCATGTAAAAAACATTTTTTTTTTACATTTGTTTTTAAAACTTTGATTTCCAGATTCTTTCCCTTCTTCCCTCCTCACCCGCCCCCACTGGGAAGATGAGCAATTCAAAATAGGTTGTACATGTGTAGTTACACAAAACATTTTTGTAGTAGTTACATTGTGAAAGACTAACTATATTTCCCTCCATGCTATCCATCCCCCCCCCCACTTATTCTATTTTCACCTTTGACCCTGTGTCTTTTCAAAAGTGTTTGCTTCTAACTACCCTCTCCCCCAATCTTCTGTCCCTTCTATCATCCCTCCTATTATATCCTTCCTCCCTACTTTCCTGTAGTATAAGACACCCAATTGAATTTGTATGTTGTTCCATCCTTAAGCCAAATTCAATGAGAGTAAGGCTGATCCATTCCCTTTCGCATTCCTGCTCTTCCCCTCCATTGAGATATTTCACATCACCTTCTATTTTTTTTTTTCATTTGTTTGGATCTGTTTTGAAATATCTTGATTTCCATAAAATCATTTGCTTCTATTTGCTCCAATCTAATTTTGAAAAATTATTCTCTTTAGCCAGTTTTTAAAATTCCTTTTCCATCTGGGCAACTAAACTTTTTAAGACATTCTTCTCCTCATTGACTTTTTGGGCCTCTTTTGCCATTTGAGTTAGATTATTTTTTAAGTTGTGATTTTCTTCAGTATTTTTTGGGGTCTCCTTTAGCAGGCTATAGACTTGCTTTTCACAGTTCTCATGCATCATCTTCATTTTTCTTCTCAATTTTTCCTTCATTTCTATTACTTGATTTTCAAAATCCTTATTGAACTCTTCCATGACCTACAACCAGATCATATTTTTCTTGGAGGCTTTTGATGCATGAGTTTTGACTGTGTCGTCTTCTTTTGGTTGCTAGTTTTGATCGTTTTTGTCCCGCCTAAAAGATTCTATGGTCCGATTTAGCTTCCTCTCCTTGCTCATCTTGACAGCCAATGACTTGACTTTTGAGCCCTTTGCCATGGTAGAACTCTGCTTCCACAGTGGAGAGAGATGTGTCCCAAATTTCTGGGATTTTTGCAGCTGTTGTCAGAGGTCTGAGGAAGCCACCCTCTCTACAGCCACCACAAGCTCTGGCATGCTAGTATTCCTCACCCCTGGACCACCACCCAAGACTGTGACCCAGATACAAGCAGGTCAAAGCAAGAGCAATTCCTCTCTGAGTGGTCACTTGTTTCCCATACAATCTGCAGGCCAGGAGCTCTGGAGGCAGCCATGCAGTAGCAACCGCAGGTGCCATGCCACCACTGCCTCTCTTTTGTTCACTTTTTAAGAAAATTTGTTTCTCTTATGCTATAGTAATACCATGCGTAAAAATGATTTAAAGGAAATGGCCTCGACTTCCTTTACTGTAAAAATGAGGAAGTTGGAATGCTTAACTTCAAATTCTAGTCCTATCTAGTTCTAAGCCTGGCCCTATGATTCACTAGAAATGAATTGTCATGGAATAAGGGAAAGAGTGCTCGTCTCCAAGTCTGAAAGCTCATATTTTGATCCTGGTTCTGTAATTGGGTAGCTGTGTGACCTTTGTCAAGTCAAACTCTCTGTGATTTAATTTCCTCATGCATAAAATTGGAACATTCAGCATTTGCAACCCCTATGTTAGAAGTGTTATAACACTAAAATTACACAATGTTCCTGAAAGCTCTTTAAAGTTCCATGAACAAGTAACATTGTAAGAAAAATAACAACAATTTAATTCAACAGCCATTTACTGAGTACTAGGCAATGCAGATACAAAGACAAAAGTTCCATGGTGGGGGCTATATCCATTTAGGAGGTAAACAGCAGGTGCATAGACAAGAAGATGCAAGTGTATACAGTCATTTATTTTCATTTTAAAAATATTTTTTCTAATAATCCATTTGATGAGAAAGGTCTGATGTGAGAGGTGATACCAGAGCTATGCGCAATAACAACCACTACAAACAAAGAATTCCATAGTTACTGACACTAACGTCAATCAGGAGGACTAGAATAAAAGGGGTCTGAGATTCTCCTAAGCCTAAATCTTATATCTCAGAATAACATTTTCCCCCCTCTTTCAATTGATTAAAATATTGTTGGTTAAATTCAGAATTTGAAGGAGCTGTAAAAACCATACAGTTCACTTTGTAGCTGAAGAAACACAGATTCATAGAGGCTGAGTGATTCACTAGGTCTCATTGGAAGTGGCAAAGCCCAGAACTGTACCTAGATCCTGTCTAGGACAATGTACTAGGCAGACAAGAGAGGGCTCTCCTACTATTTCTTAAATTCTTCCACTAAATATGGAAGATTCCAGTCACTCTCCACTTCTCTGCCTATTTTTTTTTCTCTTTGTTGAATCTGGGACACTTTTCCTGATGGATCATAAATACTAATGTTTGATGGCTCCTGTCACTGAATGGAATTTAATCCATTGACCAGAAAGATTCCTTTGTCAATGTGTGCAGCAGAATGGAATTCTTTAGGGACTGTCTTTGTTTTGATGTTCTCCCAGTACCCTTTTGAAGAGAGACAGTGTAGCACACATGGGAGTGCCATGCCCTTGCAGTTACAGTTTGGTTGGAATCCCAGCTCTGCTATTTAATACATGCATTAATTTGAGGAAATCACTTCACTGTGTTATTGGACCAAGTTTCTTTATCTGGAGAAAAAAATGGGTTTGGACTAGACATCCCCTGAAATCCCAACAGTTTTAGATGAATGTGTTCTGGAGGCTCAATTTGGGGACTGTTTTCATCATCCAACTTTTTTTCTTCCCTGAAGCCATTTCGACATTTATTATGATATCTAAGTCAATGATGTGAAGGAAAACAACACAAAGACACAAACAAACATGCAAAAAAACCATAATGAAGAGTTCCATGGTTAATTTCATTCAACAAAATAGGCAAAGGTAAGAGACTATATCCCCAGTTATGTATTTCAGGACCTTATTGACTGCCCTGTATATGTTGGGACATTGATGAAACATAGGATTAATAATATGAAGAGACACAAAGACAATTAAGCCATTCAGAAGACAAGGCTATTTTATTGTGCCATTCAATCTATAATTAAAATTGAATGTGTATTTCATGTGTCTAATGTATTCCAATAAGCACTTATTAAGCCTCGACTAGTTTCAAGGACCCTGCTTTGCCTTAGAGAGATAAATAATGTAGCTAAGAAAGAATCAATCTTCCTGGAATTAGAGTTCAGCAATGGGGTACAGTTTAAATTCACTTGCAAATGATCCCTAATTTTTCTTCCAAACTCTTCTAGGATTGTATTTGAAGGACTGTCAAGTGGAAGAAGTGTTAGACTCTCTCTATCTCCACGAGTAAGAACTAGGAATGACGAGGAGAAGTAATAATAAGGTAAATTTAGTTCTGGTGTCAGGAAAATGTTCTACCAAATAGATGTGTCCCCAATTGCAATAGCTTCTCTTAGGAGTTTGGGAATTCCTCATTAGTTGAAGTCAAGGCAGCAGATGAATGATTACTTGTCATATATGTCATAATGTTGTTGTTCAGTCTTGTCAGTTTTGGTTGACTCCTTGTGACTCCATTTGGGTTTTCTTGGCAAAGATACTGGAGAGGTTTGCTATTTCCTTCTCCAACTTATTTTATGTATGAGGAAACTGAGGCAAACAGGGTAAGGGACTTGCCCTGGGTCACACAACTAGGAAGTGTCTGAGGCGAGATTTGAACTCACAATAATGAGTCTTCCTGATTCCAAGGCTGGGACTCTTCATGGCACCACCTAGCTGCACCTAATATGTCATAACAGGGATTATTTCTCAGGTATGAGTTGGACTAGGTGGCCTTTGATGTCCTTTCTCTTTCTGACATTCTATGTTGTCATTACCTTTGGGTACCTAAATCTATGCCTGACATGCAGTAAACCCAAAACCAAACAAACAGATAAATTAATCATTCAGTATATACTGTTGGTTGGTAAGTTGATAATTAAATAAGTTACTTTCTGACTGTGAGAGTTGCTTAACATGTTTGCATTTATTTCTTCACTCTTAAAATGAGAATGTTGGAGCAAAGGATCTTTACAATCTTGTCCAGTGCCAACATCATATGAATTTTCACCGATGACCTGACATAAGGAATAGACTGGAAGACTGAGATTCAGGAAGAGCCGGGTTCAAATCCTACTTCAGCTATATCCTAACTCATGATTCAGGACAATCCTCTTTGCCTCTCTGAACCTCAATTCCCCCAGCTGCAGAAAGAAGCAAACCACTTCACATTTCTGAGCCTCACTGTACTCATCTATAGTAGTACCTGTCCATCTCATGGGATTGCTTGTAGAGTGCTTCAGAAACTTGAAAGCATTAAATAAACATGAGAACATGATCTTCTTGGCCTTTTTTTTCAATAAGTCCATCTACAATCAACAATTTAGTACCTCCTATGTGCCAGGTACTATGATAGGAGTTGAGGATAGAAGACAATATAAAAACGTTCCTGGCCTCAGGAAACTTACATTCTATCCAAAGGAACCGAGCCCTCTGTTGACCTTTTGGAAACCAAGCCTGGAGAAATGTATTACTTAATGACAAAAGTGAAAGTGGAAACTGATTTGTAATAGTTTAACCTTCCCCTCATCCTGACCTTCTTTGAAAGTTTTTATAAAGCATGAACCCAACAAAAGCAGTGGCTATCCTTTGTGGTACCTGATAATTGAAGAGTGGCTGCAAAGCTGGATTCAGGCAATGGCACTGTCTTCTGTGCAGGCAGCCTGGATGATAATGATGCAAAAGCACATTCCCCAGCTCAGGATCATAAATAAATAAGAAGCCTCTGATAGGTCCTGTTTTCTTTTCTACTTCAGAACACAAGTGATAGGAAAGCAATATGACATCCCTGAGATGTTAAAGTAATTTAAAAGGGGGTAATATGTTTATTACAATACATAAAACTCATCTCCCCAATTCGATAGCTGTTACACACTGTGTTGGTCCCACGGGTGCCATGAGTGCAGAGCCAGGCTCTGTTCATCTTGCCCCAGTTTGCTAATAAATTATATATAATCTCTCAGCTAGATACTGTACTCCCAAAGCAGCCTCAGGGAATGGAAAAATATTGGTAAGAGGAAAATTTCTGCTTTATCTCAGGTGGAAGGCAAGGGAAAGAAGACAGGAGTCATCTTCATGGAAAACACACACACACACACACACACACACACACACACACAAACTATCTTTTTCAGGACCAGAGTATGCAGTGATACTTAGCAAGCTCGGGGAATGCACGAATTTAATTTAATTCTGGAAGTACAGAGACTGAGAGAAATATCCTTCCATCCTCTAAGAGCATATATCCTACTAGAGAGAAACAGAGAGAAGCCAACAGAAAATATGCACGAAGTAATTGTGTGGGGAGGGGTGGGTACTAAGAGTTGGAAGGCTCCAGACACAACACATTGTGCAGAATCTGGAACTTGGGCTGAGCAATGGAGGGAGATGGTGATTCTGGGAGGGAGAGGTGAGGGAGGTTTAGTTTTTCAAACTATGGCCCCTTGGATGTAGGCAGTAGGATGCCTAGTGGGGGAACATCAAGTAAGTCACTCCCAGTTTTTGGCAAGGATACAGCTAGGTGGCAAAGTGAATAGAGTGCTGGGTCAGGAGTCAGGAAGACTCATCTTCCTGAGTTCAAATCTGGCCTCAGACACCCACTGCTGTGTGAACCTGAGCAAATCACTTCACCCTGCTTGCCTTAATTTCCTCATCTATAAATTCTATTTTCCTCAGTTTCCCCATTGTTAAGGGAATCTGAAGATCTTCCCTGCCCCTAGGCCCTTTGCTAAAGTGGCTACGTGACTCTGAGGACCCTTGGATATTTGAAAGTATACTCTGTTCCCTAATAGGCTGAATGTGGTCACGTGGAGGCTGTGGCGCCAGGCTTGTTTTCCAGG
>CM053585.1:10123942-10145578 GCA_028646515.1 Pseudochirops corinnae | reverse complement strand
ACACTGGGATGGTTGTTTTGGGGCGGTGGGTGGGGGAAAGAGGGGGAGAAAATATGTAACTCAAAATCTTGTGGAAATGAATGATGCAAACTATAATAAAAATTTAAAAATAAAAAAAATAAATAAATAAAAGAACTGTTCATGTTTATATTTTCATTTTTTTTGTTTTCTATTTAATAGTATTTTATTTTCCTGTTACATGTAAAGATAATTTTCAATATTTACTTTCATAAAATGTTGAGTTCCAAATTTTTTCTCTCTTCCTCCCTCCCCAAGACAGCAAGCAATCTGATATAGACTATGCATGTACAATCATATTAAACATCTATCCACATTGGTCATGTTGTGAAAGAAGAATCAGAAAAAAGTGAAAAACCATGAGAAATAAAAACATGGTTATATAGAGAAGAGAAAATTCTATGCAGTTATAATAGCTACCTTAGACCATCTGTAGGACTGTTATATTTGTGGGGTGGGGGGCCCTCCTCACATTGTCACTCCTGATCATCTTCTATTATGTGTTAAAATCTTTCTTCCAAAATATCAGAATGCATTATGGTAGACTCTGTCAAAATCAAGTTTTTAAATATTTGTTTCTGGCAACCTACTCTTTGAGAATTTAATATGGTCTCGAAACCATAGATTTAAGAGAAAGATGGTGGAATTCCTTCCCAATCCTTCCCCTTCCACCCCAGCACCCAGGGAATGAATAATGATCATGATGATGTTCTTCATTCCCTTTCCTATATTTATGTTTCTATCCTACAGAATACCCCTACCATGCTGGGGAGATGCTCCCTGATTTGATTGACTTATGGACTGGCTACACAGTTCAAATGTCAACAACCACCACCCACCCCCCTTGTACTTCCAACTATCTCATATCATATTGCTAGTTAAGGAAAGCAGAGACCTAACCCATGCTACTTAGACCATGAACAACACATGCTGTGCCACATGCCCAATGAGAAAGTAGGCTAGGGTAAATTTCTTTGACTTGATGACTGGCCACTCTTTCCTCCTACTCCACCAGGTTCCTATATGTTCAATATCTTATTCTATCATACTGTTTCTAATGTGCAATCATTAATAAAAATTAGAAATTATGTCCTGGATAGCTTGTCAAAAGTAAATCCATTCTTCAATGGTTCAGTTTCAGACTTTCTACTACCCTGTTTTCAAATAATGATGAATTTGGTAATAATATATAACCTATCAGAAAAAAAAAATATCCTAATGACAAAAATGCAATGGCCTGCCCAGAAGAACAATGGATTTCCACTTCTTGGAGGTCCTCAAACAAAAGCTAAAGGACAGCTTTTTAGGCTTTCTGTGGAACAGATTCTTTTCAATCTTAATGACCATTAATATTCTTCAAAAACTGACATTCTGTGATTCCAGGTTTCTTTTCACAAACTGTGATCCCCTTTCCCCCAAATTCCAAGGAGCAGGGATAATTTTAAGCTCTCCTATATACACAAATATATTTTATCATCTTTGTTTGCACTTATTTTTAGCATTGATCATATACCTAATTAATTTTGATACAGATTATGTTTCTCAAACAGAATTCTAATGCCCATGATTGAGTGGCAGATGATTACTTATACACTCAATGACTGAGGAAAGTGTGCTTGACAGTAGAAGTCCCTGGATTTGTCTTTTCTTAAAATATGCATTGCAGAATTCTCTCTGTGCTGCCTTTTTTTTTTTTTATACAGAACCTAGACTTCTTTCGTCCTTGCTGAAGGCAACAGGAGATATTGAACCAACAGAAAGAAAGAGTGGATTCCTTACCTCTGCTGTTTGCATCTCGTTATGCTAATGAGAACCTGACTAATGCTAGTGAAAATGTTTTAATGTGCATCATTGTCTGCACCAGGTTATCACATAGAAGGAGTACTAGAGGAGTCAAAGGCCTGGTGTTCTTGTTCTGTCTCTGACCCTAAGTTAACTTTGTGACCTTGGGGAATTCACCAAAGATCTCTGGGCATTAAGATGTCTTATTTTTAAAAGAAATTCATTGAATTAAAGGACTAAGAATCATCGAATGCTACAGCGGGATGTGGTTTTCAAAATGACCAGTTCTAACTCTTGCCCCTTTATTTAAGAGGGGTGGGGAGAATTAAGTGGCTTTTCAGAATACCAGTGTCAAATCCAAGAGGATAGATTATAGGATCATAGATCTTGATTTGGAAAGTATGTTAGAAGTCCTCCAGTCCAACTATCTCATTTTATAGCAGAAGACACATAGGCAAAGAAATTATAACTGACTTGCCAAGAGTGACATAGGTAATATGTGACAAAGCCATGATTCCAAGCCAAGTCACCAATATCCGGACCTGGCTTTGTTCCAATTGCATTGTGTTGCCTGACAAATTAAAATCCAGATAATGCCCCGAACAGAATGACGTTTTATTCATCTTGTGTAAGCATATGAGTAAATATTATCGGTAATAATGTTATAACAACTACGACATTTACAAATTTTCCCCTTCACCCATTTCCTTTCTGTTCCTTTTCCTCCACAGTTAACCATCCATTTTCACAAAAAGAAAGATAGTTAAGAAAAACCAACTCACATATTATATTAATCTACTAGAGTATTCAACCTTCCCCATCCATCATTCACCACATCTCTAAAAAGTGAAAGGAAATGTGTTTCATCATCTTATTTCTGTGGTGAAATTTTACAGCTAAAATTGGTAAGTTCATTTCTATTGTTCTTTTAATTTATTTTTTTTATTTTTTTCAATGTTTTTAAAATATGGTTATAGTAACTGTTCAAATTCTTCCGCTTCTACTTATTTTAATGCTCATCATTTCATGTAATTCTTCCCTTTTTATACAAAATACTCATAACATGTTTCTTGAGATCCAAAAATATTATGTTACTTTTGTTCTTTGTATTGTTTTAACCATTCTCCAATTGATGGGCAACTACTTTGTTTCTAAGTCTTCACCATAACATCAGTGTTTTTAATAATTTGATATTTAATGGACCTCTGTCTCTGTCTTTCATTTCCTTGGGGTAAATGTTTAAGAGAAATGGACCCCTGGGTCAATGAATATGGGCAATTTAGTCACATTTCATGAATAAACCCAGGGTGATCTTTAGAAGAGGTGAAACAGTTCACAAGTCCACCAAATATATACTAAGATCTTTTTCTCCTCATTGCCCCTCCAAAACCAATCGTTTCTCTGTGTGTGTCTGTGACTTGGGATGTTTGTTATCATTGTCACCTTTTAGACAAAGATAAGTAGAAACCTCTGAGATGTTTGAATTTGTGCTTATTTTATTCATGCATGGATCACTATCAAATCATATAATTTGCAGTATTTATTTTAAGACCTATTTGTATGTGTTCTTTGTGCATTTACCTACTTGCTTATAATAATGCCTCCCCCTTTCAGATTACATATCTACTGTGTATACATCTTGTATATACCTAGTTATCTACCCTTTGCTCTTCCTTCATTGAAATTATGCTCCTTATGTGCTGGCACTATTTCTTGATACTTGGTTGATATATTTTCCCTTCTGTTCACTTCCCTTCCCTTCCCTTCCCTTCTCTTCCCTTCCCTTCCCTTCCCTTCCCTGCCTTGCCCTTCCCTGCACTGCCTTTTCATCCCAGCACTTAGAATAGTGCTTGGTAAGTACATTGTAAGTGCATAATAAATGTTTGTCAATTAACTGACTGACTCTTGGTCACATGTAGTTGCACTCATTCCAGATAGATGGATATCTATCTACCCATTTATATGCATATGTATATATACATACATACATATATATATACATACATACATATATATATATACATACATATATATATATATATATATATATATATATATATATATATATATATATACCCACACATATTTATGCATGAAATTAAACTTTACTACAGAGAGTGCAACTCCAAAGAGCAGGATATGTTGTTGGAATGCCAAATGTACACTTGTATAAAAGACTATTTTATGGAGAACTCACACAGGGCAAGCACTCATGTGATGGTCAGAAAATGTGATGCAAGAACATTTTCAAGGTCTCTCTTAAGAACTGTGAGATTGATTGTATAACATGGGAGAAATGGCACAGGGCTTCCCCCTATGTTGTAGCCTCATCAAAGAAGGTGCTGTGTTCTATAAGTAAAGGAGAATTGAAGTAGCTCAAAAGAAACACAAGATGTGCAGACTTAGAGAATCTACTTCAAATGTTCACATGGGCTATTTGTGTACAATATGTGGTAGAGCATTCTGAGTTTGCATTGGTCTGATCTCCCACAGTTAGACACACTAACTTGACTCTAACATAATGAGGTCATTTGGGTCCTCTGAGAACAAAGGGCAAGTGAATACATGTATTATTATATATAACATATATATATTGATTCATACGTAATGTATATTAAATATAATCCTTTGACATATATACGTATATGTGCATGTGTTGAATATCACAACCTTATTAAAGATATCTAATGCATTTTTTGCCATTTAAGTGTTTACCTTTTTTATTCTAGATGTACAGATTTTGTTCATACAAAAGTTCTTCAGTTTCACATAATTAAAGCTGACTATTTTGTCTTTCATGATAAATTACTCATTTAGTTAAGAATTTTCCTGCAGCTCATAGTTGTTAAAGATACCTCCTTTAATTTTCCTCCATGAGTGTGTGTGTATATGTATGTGTATGTAAGAGAGAGAGACAAAGAAACAGCCAGAAAGAGAGAGCGAACAAGAGAAGGAAAGATAAAGACACAGACAAACTGAGAGAGAGAAGTGAGGAAGAGACAAATCAAGAGAGGCAGAGACAGAGAGGAAGGAGAGGAGAGGAGAGGAGAGGAGAGGAGAGGAGAGGAGAGGAGAGGAGAGGAGAGGAGAGGAGAGGAGAGGGGAGAGGGGAGAGGAGAGGAGGGGAGGGGAGGGGAGGGGAGGGGAGGGAAGAGGATTTTTATATTAGTTTTCATCTCCATTTGAAATTTTCACTTTGTTTCCTTTTCTCAGAGTATAATAGATCAGAAATCCAATCAACCAATTCTAAACACTCACTCATTGTCAAGGAATTAACATAATAGCAATGAAATCGATCAGAATGAACCAAAGCACTACTTCATCCTTAACTTAGTTGGTTTGTGAGTCATCAGCAAGACTTTACACTTGGCAAACCTGCATTAGATTCCTAGAGACATATGAGCCAATTGCTTTAATGTGGACTGCTAATTGAGCAAAAAGGAATAATGAATTCAAGAAAAGTAGTTAACATTCAATTAAACCTGTTGGGGCACATCCAGATATGGTTGAACTTTAATACATTTTGTTTTTATACAGAATAGAAATGATATTGGGTCAAAACATATTACTCACACACACACACACAGACACACACACACACAGACACACACACAAACCCTCCATGCACAAAAAGAATGAGGAGCCTTTCCTCATGGAGAAGGAGGTTGACCCACTAAAAAGAGTACTGGGTTGAGAGTCAATTGCTTTATCTCAGATCTATAAAGGATCATAAAACCTATATTGGCCAAATCATAACTGACCAAGATGCTCTTCTACAATATCTCCCAGTAAATGGTCATCCAGGCATTGCTCGAAGACTTCCAGTAAGAAGGAACCTGCTCTCCTGCTCCAAGGTTGTCCAGTCTGTTCAAACATAGGACTAATCATTAGGATGTTTTCCCTTGAATCAAGTTTAAAACTGCCTTCTGCAGCTCCTACCCAGGGAGCCTACCTTTGTCCTCTGGGATGGAGCAGATAAGTCTCATCAAATTTACCTTCTTCACAGCAGACCTTCAAATATTTGGAGACAGCCACTACATTAGCCTAAGACTTTATTTCTCCATTTGAAAAATGCCAATTCCTTCCAGCATTATGTCACCCCAGTCAAAAGGAAGAGGGGGTGGAAGGAGACTGGCCAGTTAGAACTCAATCTTGAGTGCATGCACTATATTTCTTGGTTAGCTCCAATCCATCTTGTTGATCCTGTTTCCAGCTATTTGAAATGGAGGCGCCCTTTGCTCCACTCCAATAAAAATAGAATTATTCTCTTGATGACTCTTATTGACTCATTGTCTGAAGAGAAAGGGTCTTATTTGCCTGATGAGCTACAATTGAATGGTCATACAAAAAAGTTTAACTAGATATAATGGGAATAGGAATTTCAAGATCTTCCCTGCCCCTTAATATGTCTAAGGCATTGTAGTAGACATTATCTTTCTATCTCTGTCTTGCAGTTTGTGTGTGTGTCTCTCTCTCTGACTCTGTGATTTTTTTTTGTTTCTGTCTCCCTGAGATGATCTCTCTCTCTCTCTCTCTCTGTCTTAGTATTTGTCTCTGTCCCCCTATTTCTCTTGGTCTCTGTCTCTGTATCTCTGTCTTTGTCTCTTTCTCTCTGTGTCTCTGTCTCTCTCTGTCTCTATCTCTCTCTTTGTCTCTGTCTGTTTCTGTCTTTCTCTATCTTTGTGTCTCTGTCCCTGTGTCTCTCTCCGTCTCTCTGTCTCTCTCTCTGTCTCTGTCTCTCTCTGTCTCTCTGTGCCTCTGTGTCTCTGTGTCTCTCTGTCTCTCTCTCTGTCTCTCTCTGTCTCTCTCTCTGTCTCTCTCTGTCTCTCTCTGTCTCTCTCTCTGTCTCTCTCTGTCTCTGTCTCTCTCTGTCTCTCTGTGTCTCTGTCTCTGTGTCTCTCTCTGTCTCTGTCTCTCTCTGTCTCTCTCTCTGTCTCTGTCTCTCTCTCTGTCTCTGTCTCTCTCTCTGTCTCTCTCTGTCTCTCTGTGTCTCTGTGTCTCTGTGTCTCTCTCTGTCTCTGTCTCTGTCTCTCTCTCTTTCTCTGTCTCTCTGTCTCTCTCTCAGCTTTCAAGGAAGAACTACTATAAGCCAACAGGCAACAGCTTTGGCTACTTTGTCTTCCCAATCAGTAGCCACATGCCAATGAACACTTTGTGCCTCTATTCTTTGTGTGTTTCTTTTTCCTGAACTCAGTTGAAACATATTTTGGAATGGAACAACCAAAAAGACTAGCAGATCCATCAAGGAAAGCACTCAGATGATCAGTGAGATGAGAGTTTGCATCAAAGCCATCAGCAATCCCCTGATGACGAGCCCCTTGGATTCAGTGGCAGCTGAGTCAAGTAAGGACAGCACTCATTAGTCCAGAGGCTTCACCCAGAGAGAAGCCAGCCTAACTCAGCTCCAGATTGTTTTCTCTTTTAATAATTGCATAATGGTGTACAGGGGGAGAAGCCATTGAAGATGACATCACAAGCAAAATAGAGGATGGGACTAAAGGGACCATTTAGATCCCTTCCATCCCTACATCCATGATCCTTGGCTCTCATATCTTCTCTAATATTATATTGTTTGTCCTCATCTGTATGTCCCAGTGTGTAATTATTTTGAGTGTACAGTCTAATGAAACTTCCAGGTCATTCTCAAATAAACTGCTGTAATCTTTGTTTTTGTCTTGGTTTGTTTTCTGCATGACCTCACATCTTGGTGTTCTCCCATTATTTTTCTGTTTTAATGAAGGATAACTTTCGATTCAAAGCTTTTTAACCCCTCAGAGTGTACATTTTTCCACCTGCATAATCAAGACAATACGACTTTCCGAAGCTTTACCCAACGATTGTTTTTTTAAGAAAGTGCTGTGGGGGGCATGATAGAAGCAGACTGAGGGAGGGGCAATCAGAACTCTTACCATCTCAGGGTGGGGGGAGGGCAGAGATAAGGAGAAAATTTAGAACTCAAAATCTTGTGGAAATGAATGTTGAAAACAAAAAATAAATGGATTAATAATTCCAAAAAGAAAAAGAAAGTGCTTTGTAAAGTTGATGGTTATTATTGTAATCATTTATCACCAGCAGCAGCAGAAAAAATAGCAGCATGGAAATTGAGATTCATATTTGGAAAATATTGGGTTAGTTATTTGAGGACCTGGGTTTAAATCTTCACCTTGCCACTTAGTACCTATGAGACACTTGTTGAGTCATTTCTTCTCTTAGGACTTGGTTTCCTCCTTGTAAAACAACATGTTAGATTAGATTATCACAAAGTTCTCTTCCAGAGCTTACCAGAATGGTTAGCTCATAGTAAGTGTTCAATAACTGCATCTTACTGGTTGATGGACTCTAATTCTGAATTTTGGTTTATGACCCTATCTTTACAGATTTTTGGTCCTCAGAAGATGGAGTATAGATGAGGGGGGGAGTAGTTTCATTCAATTGGCCCCATGGAGATCAGCTGAGAACCAAAGACCAGCATAGTACCACACTAGAACTAGCTGTTGTTTTTCTTTTTTTTGCCACATAAAAAGTTCAAGATAATAAAAATGCAAAATGCGTGATGGAGAGCCCTGATCCCCAGTTGAATAAGGTTTGGTTGAGAGACTGAATTATTGGCCAGCAGAAAGAAATATTGAAGGTGGAAAAACAGTATGGATGCATTATTTATTTTATTTTATTTATTTTTTTGCTACAAGTTAGTTGGCACAGTGGATAGAATGCTGGCCCTGGAGTCAGGAGAACCTGAGTCTAAATCAGGCCTCAGACATGGACTATCTGTGTGGTACTTGGTAAGTCACTTAACCCTCTTTGCCTCAGTTTCCTTATCTATAAAATGAGCAGGAGAAGAAAATGGCAAACTACTCCAGTATCTTTGCCAAGAAAAACCCAAATTGATTCATGAAGAGTGGATGTGGCCAATCAACTAAAAACAAAATAACAACGAATTGGCCTATGTGATTTCTAAAGACCCTTCTAACTTGAAAATTCCTTGACTATGTGACTCATTGAAGCCTACATAACACAGAGAAAGAAGACGGGCTATCTTCTTTTTATAGACACTAATTCTAGGGTACTCTCATTATGCCTTTGTCAGGCACAGATTTAGCAGCACCAAAAACAGTGCAATGAACAGAGGACAACCACTGTCTAATAAAGAGATAGTAAAGTCAATGATAGTCAGAGCTTGAGATGGTATTCAAAGACAATATCAGGAAGATTCAAGACAAGTCAAAGTAAAGGTACAGGGAACATAATTGTCGAAGAGATTGTAGCATAATTAAGCATGATGAATGACATAATAAGGAACTCAATGGATGCTGTTGCCTCTGCACCCCATCATCTGTATTTTCCTGAGAGTTAAAAATTCTAAATTTAGTTGTAGAATTTCCGTAAGTCCTACACTTGTGGAAAAAAAATAAAGAAAACTTGACAATTAGAGATCTAAAAGTGAAATGGTCTCCATCCCTAGTGGTCTTCAAGTAGATGTTGGATAAGTATATATGGGGAATGGTGAGATATATGTTCAATAAGAGAAACTCTTGCCATTACACAGGCTGTCTTGCAAGCTTGAAATGTTCCCCATCTTCTTCTCTACTCCTTGAAACTTCTGGTGGTCTTTGAGGTTTAACAAGAGTGTCGTCGTCTATATAAAGCCTTGCCTGATTTCCCCCTATGGTTGTTCATCTTCTTTACCCCAAAATTATTTTGCATTTACTTTCCATTTATTTTATATTGATTTATGGTATGCATAGAATGTAAGGCCCTTGATAGTGTGGACTGTCTCACTTTTGTACTTGTTTCTCAGCTTCTCTTATATTGGCTGGTACATGGAAGGTAGATAGTTGGTATAGTAGGTCAAATTCTGGACTGGAAAGCAAGAGGACCTTGTGCTTTCATCCTGCCTCAGAGATTTACTGGCTATGAGGTCCTGGGTCCCTTCATTTCTTTCAGTCTCAGTTTTATCTTTGGGAAAAAAAAAAAAAGAGAGAGAGGATCAAAATTGTGTTTGTCCTTCATTTTTGCAGAGGACCCCAGCATCAGAGAAATGATATGACTTGCACTTGACTTGGATTTGAATGAGGGAGGGCTGTATAAGGTCCCTAGTCTCACTTTCTCCCCCAGAACCATTTGGGTCCAGTGACCAGATATTCATCAGGATGACTGGAGATGACCCAGGATGCATTGGGAGACCATGATCAAAATAGTATCTACCTCAAAGATATTGAGGATCACATGAGGTAATGATGATAATGACGATAACATAATCATAGCCAGAGTGGTATGTTACAAAGGACTTTGTATGTTATGCATTTTAAGATAATGTATGTAAAGCACTTTATGAACCTTAAATTCTTCTATAAATAGCAGTCATTATTATTTGTCACCATTACATGTTCTCTGGGTTGACTTGGCTCTAAATGAACTGAATTTAATTGATTCTAAACTTCCACATTTCTGAGATTTGGGGATGCTAAATTTGGGTGTAATGGAGTTAAAGCAAGTGTAGGAATCAGCCCCTAGCTGCTGCCCCACAAAGCAGAGATCAGAGATACCTGAAAAACTTTAGGGACATGTTACTCAATATTAGAGATGAGGGGAAAATGTCCTCACTGGTAGTCAAGTAAGATGTATGGATTACTTGGAGAACCCTCAGGAGGAACTCTCAATTTGTTGTGCTCTTTTCTCCCAATCTGCAGATTTCTTCAGGGATAGTCAGGTCGAGTTGGGAAATGGGGAGGGGAGAGACATTTGGTCCTCCCCACCCCAGGTAAAATGGCAGACTGGGAGCTCATGATAGCCAAAGGACATATTTGAGGATTTATATTTTCCTGAGACAGGATTTGTGAACCCTGGATTCCTTTTCTGCTTTATTGCTGTTCTGCTCCTAGGTCACCAGAGAGCAATCCTGGAATGGATGTGTCTGGGCTTGGAGGAAAGCTTGGCAACTCCAGAGGTGAGACATACCATATCCCTCTGTCAGATCTGAATGGCAACAAAGGGACTTTGTGCATCACAGAGCAACAGCTCAATCCTTGGTCTGGTTTGCTGCTAGAATTAAAGCTGGAGGGAGTTGTTGGAGTAGTCCAAAGCCAAGGTGAATGGTGAAATGCTGATTTAGCAGCCCTGCAAACTGCTTCATGTTCTGGTGTTTAAATAGCAAGTTAAAGGAAAATTAGATTCAAAGCTATAAGTTACTTCATCCTGTTTGAAATCGATGTTAATGTGTGGACTTGAGTTCATTTTTTCCCCATTTTTTCATGTGGAGATAGTAAATACCTATTGTATGCTTGATTGATACTGTACAGTGAATGTCCTCCTGCTCTACTCGAGATTTAAGGAATTTTCTCAAGGGCTACAAAGTGGGAGTAAAAAAAAAATCCAACACAGTAGAGAAAAAGAGCTGAACCTTTCTCATTAGATGCCCACCTGCCCCAGTACCCCAGCCAGTCATTTCATACAAGGCTAGAGCAGAAAGGCCCTTCACCTGAAAGGGAGAAGGAACAGAGCTGGGTCCAGCAGCGGTTTTTTTTTTTTTATTAGGACTCTGGGATTCTGGGGTCCCAGGATTTTTGAAAAAATAGGATTTTAGTTATCTGGAATTTTCATTTTCCATTCACTAACATGGAGGTTCAATCATTATCTTTGGAGACTCTCAACAGAAACAGTTATACTTTCAATAAATCATATAGATTTGACCAATGCATCTCCTGGCCTCCAAAAGGACCTCACCTTTCCTTATGTGTTTTATTCTCAGCTGTTATTTACATTTCTGTTTGTTTTAAAAATCTTAAAGTATCCCTTTCACATTCTTACCTGACTTTCTCTTCCAATGGCAATGGGGTGAGGAGAGACTTCAGAAACATGTAATAAAAAATGCCAAGCTAACAGCCTTTCTCTGAGCTTTGCAGAAGGAGGGAAGAGTGTCACTAGTCTCTATCAAGGAATCTCCACCTCATTCTCACATCCCCAGGTAAGTGTTTGATTTTTTCCCCTGTCCCCTCTGGACAAACACAATTACTTCCCACAGCACCTACAATGTCAGCCTCATGGTCCACTAAGCATAATCCTCTGACGGATCTGACCCTCAGACTATCAGCTCCAAGACCTTTCTGTGAATGGAGTTTTAATGATACTTTAAGAAAAGCTGAGTATATCAGGAAAAGAAAGAAAAAAATACCTTGGGGGCAGAGTTAATAACCTGAAGTTATGAAAGGATTTCATGCAATTGACAGTCTGTCCTTAGCTCATTGCCTTACTTTTTAACACACAAGATGTTTAGTATTTTAGGAAAGAAGACCTTGGTTTTAATGTGGACTTTGTGCTATTCCTTACACATGACATTCAGTCTCCTATCTCTGTGATAAGTACTGGGGATTGAAGAAAAAAATGAAACTATCCCTGTATTGACAAAAATAAAATGGCATCTATCTATATAAACTGGAAATAGGTCGTTTTGGGAAATGAAGGAGGAGGAGTTACAATAATCCAGGAAAATCAGATGTAGTAGGAAGCGTTTGAGGGACTTGGTGTTCAGAGGGTTGGAGGTGAGGGGGAAGTTCATTGTAGGCACAGACAGAAGATGGGATTCTACCTGTGAGAAACTGCAAGGCCAACTTGCCTGGGCTAAAGAACTCATTGAGAGGACTAACGAATGATGAGGCCAGAAAGGAAAGAAGGAATCCAGGGCATAAAGGGTTTTAAATGTGAAGCAAAAGAATTTGTATTTGATCCTAGAGGTATTGCCATTTGTCCTTTGTTTTCTAAAAAGGCCAATGATCACAAGGTGATATGTTCACTCCAGCATGAATTGGATTGAAGTGAGGCAGAGCTGCCCAAAGGTATCAGCCTCACTCTCTCTTCCAGAGTCATTGAAGTCCACCAGTAAGAGAGGTTAGGATGCCTAGTGATGGCCCAGGATGCAGTACAGGACCTTGGCATCTTCATTGTCTGACCAAGCTCTAAGCTCTCCATGGCACCTGCTTCAGCTGCCTGCATGATCATTGCAATAAATTGTTTTCATCTGCCCATTCTTTGGGATCAGGAGGCTTCACATGCTTGGGGTAAATACCGCCCCCCCCCCCAATTCACCAATGGGTTTGTGGCCTGTTGGTTACCCTCAATGTGGTTCAGCCCATCTGCTGAGGTGTCTACCAGGGTGTGACCACCATGCGTGCTTCGTCTTCTTGGAGTCACAGGTGAGAGTTAAGGGCCAGGTAGGTACCAGAGATGGATGAGTAGGCCTGAAAAGGGTTTGGCAAACCCTCACACCAGAGGTTCTAGTCCTCCTTGAATACCCATACACCCCATTATAGAGGTGATAGGGGGCAATTGGGATTAAAGGACCACAGAAGTGACAGAGTTGGAGCTGTGCATGCAGAAGTAATGTCCCACTGCTTCTTTGACTTAATTCAGCTTGTATTTATTGGGGTCCTGTACTAGAGATATAAAGAGAAAAATTCTATGAGATAATCTTTGTAAATTCCTTTGCAAACTGTGAAGCACTATATTAATTATAGTGGGTAGTAATGGTTGTCATTGGCATTGTTGTAGTGGTAATAGTAATAGTAGTTGTTGTTGTATTAATGAAACAGTCCTTCCATGAGCACTCACCTTTCCAAATCTTTGTAGATCAGGGGTTCTCAACCTTCCTGCTGCTGCAACCTTTAATGCTTGTATGTGGGCGTATCTGCATGTGTGTGGACCCACTTGGAGGCAGATAGAGGAGCAGTATCTCGGTTGCTAAGACCACTGGAAGCATGTGTTTTCTGGTGGTGTTAGGCGACCCCTGTGACCCTTGTGAAAGAGTCATTCAACCCCCAAAGGGGTCGCAACCCACAGGTTGAGAACCGCTGTTGTAGATGATTTAATCTGACTGGTCCCCAGACTATGCACCGGCTATTCATCACACAGCCTGGCCTAAAAAATAACATTTCCAGCATGGAGAGCACAGCCAGGACTCAAGCATCACTGACACAGTCTTCTCAGAAGCAGATGAAATATGATGCAAGATCGGATAGCAGCAGTGACTGCGGGAGAAAAGAGGCTCCATCATCATTGAAATTCTCATATTATCCTATTTTTTTCACCTCAAAAGCTCTAAAATCCCAATCAAGAAAAAGGGAGGGATTTTTATTAAATGTCACAGAGACCTTATTTCAAAAGTAACATTTGGCTTGCAATGGAAGGTTGGGGATAGAGCAGAAATAAGTGGTGCTCATTTTACTTTTGTCACTGTATGACATTAGTACACAGGCAGCATCCCAATTTAAATCAGTTTCTGCTCATGATCACTGCCATTCAGAGAACACTACTCAAATCATCTTCATCACCAGAAGAGAGAAAAGCTGCCCAAACCAGAGAAAAAATAATAGGGCTATAAAAGCTGATACGGAAGTTTTTCTAAAGGGCACTAAAGAAATCAGTTTCATGGTCTTCTGATGTCTTCTAGAATGTTAAAGGTGAAAAGATCTCTATTGAGAATGTTAACAGAGGTTCATACCTACTCACTATTCTGGAGCAATGTCTTGTCATTTTAATTTAGATTTCTATGTTATGATGGGACTCATAGAAGGCCTGTATCTTCTTTGTCCAATAGGGATCAAGTTACCAAGAGAGCACTGGGAGGATCCTGGGACATCTCTGTTGAAGGGAAATGGGAATAATGATTCTAACAAGTTGTGATACTAATTCACCATATCCTCCATTGCCCAGTTGAAGTGGCCACTTCACTGTTTCCTGAACTTGGCATTCCAAATCCTGTACTTTGAATTTGCACACAATGGTACCCAAATAGATCATGGTCCTCCTCTTCAGCTCTACTTCTAAAAATCTTTGATTTATTCAAGATATAATTCAGTGTCTACTTTTCCTTTCCTGAATTTTGTCACATAGGATCAATAAATCACCTAATAAGTGGCAGAGATATTATTCAGACTCAGAACCTCAAATCCAAAGACCTTCCCACTGTACCACAGGGACTTCAAGATAGATAGATAGATAGATAGATAGATAGATAGATAGATAGATATGGATTTGAATATGGATTTGGTTATAGAGATATATAAATATAGATATAGATATGGATATAAATATAGATGTAGATATAGGTGTAGGTGTAGGCATAGATGTAGAGGGAGAAAGAAAAAGATGATAGATATAGATATAGATACAGGTATAGATAGATATAGAAATGGAGATGGAGATGGAGATGGACATAGATATGTAGATGTGAACTTTCTTCCCTAAATATGTACTTCAGTGATATAATCTGCCTGTGAAGTGTGACTATATAAAAGGCAACTCCCAAACTTCCAGACAGCAATTCTTAGTGTCAAATGTCTGTCATTTTGGATAAAGAAGTTGGGTAGCCCAGGAGAAGAAAGCTCCCCTAGAACTGATCACTAGAATAGAAACTAAGTGAAGGGCAGGTTCAGTCTTGTTGTTGTCTTTGAATAACGAGCTCCTACCCCAATGCCAAGCCCACAGTAATTGTTTATTAAATGTATGGAATTAAATTTAAAGGTTAAGGAGGGATAGTTATAAGAAGGTTAAGTCACATGTTCAAATCATGCCTCAGACATTTATTACCAGGGTGGCCTTGGGCAATTCATTTAACATCTTTCAAACTGTTGTCTTATCTGTAAAATGAGAGGGTTGGCCTGCATAGCCTCCTTTGAGGTCCGTTCTCTGGAAAAGTATTTCTACAAGTCAAATTGAATCAGCAAGTGCATATGGCTGTGTGTGTGTGTGTGTGTGTGTGAGATAAAGACACCCACCTTTGGACTCCAAAAACATTTATTAGAGATATCCTTAAAAAGGTTTAAGTTCAAAGACATTTCTGCTCATTAAGTCACTGAAGCTCTTCTAGCCTCAGTTTCCTCAGTCATAAAATGAACATAATAATAGTACCTTTCTTCTAGAATGGCGTAATGCCTAGCACAAGCAACTTCCAGGTTCAGATTACAAGCATAGTAAACTCCATTTGTTCAGTGACACATTAAGGTAAGACATTCACAGAAAATCAAAATACAACATTCACCATGTGTAACTCAATAATTTAGTAAGTCCTCAGTTCAATCACATAGTCCTAAGGTGCAGGTACTCCACTCCTGGACAGTACATTCATTTAGTCAATCATAAAGTCTTCTCCCTATTCAACTGCAGATTAGTTTCCAACCATAAACAAAATACATACATTTCGTCAGTCACAAAGTATAAAAGTCAAAGGTTTCCCACCCCTGGATCACAACTGAATTACTATACCATCCATCACCACCAAGCACCTTCTGGAAGGGGCAGTGGAGAGCATAAAAGCCATCTACTCCTAAGCCACAATAAGGTTATGATATCATCACCAAATGCAATACCCAAGAGAAGTCTTTTCTTCATCATGACCTGAGGCAAGTTCTCAGCAATCCCTGTTCCTGGAAGACAAAGCTTAACAAAGCTCCAATATACATTGCCAGCATCCTCATCAATTCATTCTCTGCCTGCAGAACAGTCTCAGGACCCCTGAAAACATAAGTAAGGCCCTCTTCCAGGATTTCTGTAAACATACAACAGGAAAATCCTCCTTCAGGGCTTCTGAACCAACAGCCAGGTTCCAGGACCTCTACAACAGCAGCACTGTCGTTTGCCAGCAGACTAATCTGGCAAAGTAACATCAAAACAGACAGAACGATTCCAGCACTACAGTCATGCTTCTTCCCAGTTCAGTCCTCAGGTCTCATTTCTCTCTCTCCAGCTGCAGCAGCAGCCTCCACATGCTGGCTTCCAGAAGTTTTTCTGGCCTCTCTCTGCTTGGGCCTCTCTCTAAATCCACAGCACCAGCTCCTCCCAGTTCAGCTCCCTTTCTTCAAGTCAACAAGTCCCTCCCACAAGCAGGATTCACAGGCTCTGGGTCTTAACACTCAACCTGAAAATGAAGCCAATACAAGGGGATCTTTAAATTCCGTTACAGATGGTGAGGATCCAATGAGACAATATTCATATAGCATTCGCCAACCTTGAAGCCCTACAAAAATGTTTGCCATTACTATTAGTAAAGCTACTGTAGTACTTTAAATATCAAAAATCTAAAAACTATTTACACACAAAAATCATCCTTCACCAATTATATGACTCATTCTTTCCTGGGTCTCAGTTTCCTCAAATGTGTAATAAGGAGAAATGATTAAATGCTCCCAAGGTTCCTTCTAGCCTTACATCCTATGATCCTATATTCTATCTATGTCCTGAATCCCTGTGTACTCCTCCAATATTACTGACACATGCAGAAGATGGCTGAGGGGATGGGAAAAGTCCAGTACCTAGATCGCAGAAGGTTCAAGTTAGGAAAGATCATTTCACCTATATCTGATTGAAATTGATTTGGAGCAAACTCAAAGGTGCTTTTTCTTTCCTATTTGTTCCTTTCTCTTCCTCTCACTCTTCCACTCCTCCTTCCTTCCTCCCTCCCTTCCCTCCTTCCTTCCTTTTGTCCTTCCTTCTTTCCCTCCTTCTCTCTCTCCTTCCTTCCTTTCTTCCTTCTCTCACTCCCTCCTTCCCTCCTTCCTTCCTTCCTTCATCCCTCTTACTCCCTCTCTCCATTCTTTTCTTCCATTCTTCTTTCTTTCCTCTCTTCTCTCCCTCCCCTCCTCCATTCTTTCCTTCATTCCTTTCTGTTTACCTTTTGTTATTTTTGGTCTGAGATAGAATTATGATTGGATTTTTTTTCTTTGTTTGCTTGCCAAGGCATTCATTGTGTTTCAGGCACTGGCCTTAAAGCCACAAAGGATTTAAGAGAACTTTTAGAGCGACCCTCTGGTTGAACAAAGAAGGAAACTTTCTTCCTGAGAGTTAATGTCATTTGGAGAAGGGTTCAGAGGCTTCAGCAGGCTACCAAATGGGTCCAGGACACACAAATAGGATTAAGAATACCTGGCCTTTAGAAAATCAGTGGACTTGTATTCACAAGACATGAATTCATTTCCAACATCTACTCCTTTTTTGTATGTGACTGGATATACTATGTCCTCTCATTGAGGAATATCCCTTGACAAATGCAGATGGTGCCAGCTCTGTAGTTTGTAGCCTGAGAGCTTTAAAGGACACTAGAGGCAAAGTGACTTAGCCAGGGTTACCTAGCCAATATGTAACCAGAGGCAGGAATCAGAAGAATCCTCCTTGACTCAAAAGCTGACTCTCTTTCTACTACATCACTGTGTGCTACTTAATGGTTGTATGACATTGGGCAAATCATCTGAATTATCTGGATCTAGTGATCTCTAAGGCCTAGTTTGAAATCTTATGAACCAAAGAATCCAAAGAAACAGGGACAGGGAGAGCTCTCAGAATAAGGCACATGGAGAAAGAAATAACAATTTAATAAACTTTAAAGTAGTCTTCTCACGATTACCTTGGGGTAGGTAACATGAGTGCTAGCATCCTCTTTCCAAAGAAAAGGAAACCAGGGTCAGGTCAATGGTGTAGTGAATAGAGCACTGGCCTGGAGTCAGGAGGACCTGAGTTCAAATGTGACCTCAGACACTTAACCCTTACTGGACATGTGACCTTGAGCAAGTCACTTAACTCCAAGTGCCCTACCTCCCCACCTCCAAAAAGCAAAGGAGAAGAAGAAGGACGAGGAGGACGAAGAGGAGGAGGAGAAGGTGAAGAAAAAGAAGAAGAAGAAGAAGAAGAAGAAGAAGAAGAAGAAGAAGAAGAAGAAGTAGAAGAAGAAGAAACTGTCTGAGACTAAGTAGTGTGTCCATTTCACCAGTAAGTGCCACAGTCAGGTCCTCAACAAGGGCCTCCTGACTTCAGGTCACAAGTTTCCCACTTCACTCTATTCAGCCTCTATTGGTCTCCTTGTTTTCTGCTTAATCATGCTAACTGGCTTTGTTTTACATATGAGAAACTGATGCTAACACAGGTTTAGTAATGTGACCTGCATCACATAGCTAAATTTCTGAGGCAGAATCTGGGCTCCAAGCCCAGTGTTCCAATCACCACAACACTTAGTTATTTGCTTTTGCACATCCAGGGCAAACAGCTTATTTTATATAATCTATTCTAAGCACCTGGCCTCAGTTTCTTTTTCTTTTTCTATTTAATTAAATTACTTATTTTTGGTTTGCATAAATTATTTCCATAAGCTTTAAATTTTCTTGCCCTCCCTCCCCAAGACGGCTTGCAATCTGATATGGGCTCCACAACACACGCCTATTAAACAAATTTTCAGTTTAGTCATGTTGTGTAGAATTATAACAAATGGGGAAAAAAAAAAAACAATGAGAATGGAAAAAAAAATTAAACAAAATAAAGCAAAATAGAAAATATTCTCCTTCATTCTACATTCCACCTCCATAGTTCTTTCTCTGGATTTCGCTAGCATTTTCCATCATGGGTTCTTTGGAACTGTTTTGTCCTTGCATTGCTGTCAAGGGCTAAGTCTATCAAAATCAGTCCTCACATACTGGGACTGATACTGTGTACAATGTTCTCCTGTCTCTGTGCCCTTCACTCAGCATCAGTTCATATGTTTTTCTAGGTTTCTCTGAAGTTCACTTGTTCATTATTTCTTATAGCACAGAAGTATTCCATTACATTCATATACCACAACTTGTTTAGTCATGCCCCGTCAAGGCTTCCCATCAATTTCCAGTTCTTGGCCACCACAAAAAGAGCTGCTATAAATATTTTTGTACATGTGGGTCCTTTTCCCATTTTTATGATCTCTTTGAGATAAAGCCCTAGAAGTGGTATTACTAGGTCAAAGGGTATGCACATATTTATAGCCCTTTAGGCATAGTTCCAAATTGCTCTCCAGAATGGTTGGATCAGCTCACAGCTCTACCAACAATGAATTAGTGTTCCAACATTCCCATATCCTCTCCAAAATTTGTCATTTTTCTGTTGTTCCAAGTTAGCCTATCTGATAAGTGTGATGTAGTACCTCAGAATTGTTTTGATTTGCATCTCTCTCATCAATAGTGATCTAAACAATTTTTTCATATGACTATAGATAGCTTTAATTAATTCCTCTAGAAACTGCCTGTCCATATCCTTTGACTACTTATAAGTTGGGGAATGATTTGTATTCTTTTTTTTTTTTTGCTTTTTGGAGGGGAGAAGGCTGGGCAATTGAGGTCAAGTGACTTGCCCAAGGTCATACGGCTAGTGTTAAGCGTCTTAGGTCGGATTTGAACTCAGGTCCTCCTGACTCTAGGGCCAATGCTCTATTGACTATGCCATCTAGCAGCCCAATGACTTGTATTCTTGTAAATTTTATTCAGTTCTCTATATATTTTAGAAATGAGACCTTTATCAGATACACTGGTTGTAAAAACTCTTTCACAGTTTTCTGTTTCCCTCCTAATCTTGGTTGCATTGACTGTGCAAAAACTTTTCATTTTAATATAATCAAAATTATCAATTTTTCATTCCATAATGTTGTTTATCTCTCTTTTGGTCATAAATTCCTCCATTTTCCATAAACCTGACAGATAAACTATTCCTTGCTCCCCTAATTTATTTATAGTATCAGCCTTTATACCTAGAGCGTGTACCCATTTGGAGTTTATTCTGGTATATGGTGTCAGACGTTGGTCTATACCCAGTTTCTGCCATACTATTTTTCAGTGTTTTCAGCAGTTTTTGTAAAACAGTGAGTTCTTATCCCAGAAGCTGGGGTCTTTGGGTTTATCAAACAGTAAATTGCAATAATCATTGACTATGGTGTCTTCTGTACCTAACCTATTCCCCTGATATACCCTTCTATTTCTTGGCCAGTACCAAGTGGTTTTGATGATTGCTGTTTTATAGTACAATTTAAGATCTAGTATGGTTAGGTCACCTTCTCTCGAATTTCTTTTCATTAATTCCTTTGATATTCTGGACCTTTCGTTCTTCCAGATGAATTCTGATATTATGTTTTCTAGCTCTAAAAATATTTTTGGCAGTTTGATTGGTATGACACTGAATAAGTAAATGAGCTTAGTCAGAATTGTCATTTTTATTATATTAGCTGCCTCAGTTTCTCAATCTGTAAATAAGGGGATTCTTAATTTGGTCATAATGAGATCCCTTTAAGATCTAAATCTATAATTGTATGATTAAATGAATGTACAAAAAAACTTAATAGGATATATGAAATCAAACCCAATCAGATGGCCCTTTGGAATTCTTCATTAGAGGAAAAAAATACTTTTAAAATAGTAGGTAAAAGGCACAGATTCATTGAAGTAATGCAAGGAGAAAGGTTCAAAGAGACTGTGAATCCCCAAGGTTATGCTGATTCAGTCCTAGAGGCAGGAAATGGAAAGGAAATGGTACTCCTCAAGAAAGTACATTGCAGCACAATCCCCTCTCATTTGGCAAAATATAAATGCATGGAAAGGGGCAAAGAGTGGGCAGGAAAAAAATGGCTTAACTTCATTATGGACTGAATTCATCTCTACATATCACTGCAGGACCAAGAAAAAGCCCCAGATATAGGGCTGATTATTCTTTATGAGCCCTCGATTTTTCAGTTACTTATGTCCCCTTCATATTGAATTATCTCATAAATGTGCTCACCATGATTCGTCCAGACACAAAATTTTATATTTTCTTGTACAAGTGAGGAATTGTTATGCTTGGTCCCAATGACTAAGTTCTGAGTCAGGAACAAGGTACAAAAAAAATAAGGAACAAGTTACAAGAAAAGTATGAAACGAGGTGATTTATCTGTGCGCAAATCGATTTTTAATATTCTTATTGGTAACAGAATAGATGACATGCTCACAAAGATTGGGAATATTTTACATGCTGGAGGAATCATTCATACATTGAATGATAATAAGAATGTAAAAAAAAAAGAAA
>CM053585.1:10116158-10123442 GCA_028646515.1 Pseudochirops corinnae | reverse complement strand
ATAGATAGATAGATAGATAGATAGATAGATAGATAGATAGATACAACTCCATAAATCCCTCTCTCTCTCCACACACACACATATATAATATATGTATGCATGCATGTGTGTATAAATACATATGTGTGTATATATATGACTAAAATGGCATAAGTATGCTAGAGTCAAGTTTCAGTGTGTCTGATTGTGATTGATCAGACCAATACAAGCTTAGAATGCTTTACCAAGGGTCAGGCACATATAATCCATGTGAACATTTGGGGTGGATACTCTATGTCTGTGCATCTTGTATTTCCTTTGACCCCTATTTCAACCCTGCTTTGCTCACAGAGCATAGTACCTTCTCTGATATGGGCATGCCATGATGAGCAGTCCTGTGCCAATGTCACACAATCAATTCCAAATTCTTAAAAGAGAACTTGAGAGTACCCTTGTATTGCTTCTTCTGACCACCATGTGAATGCTTGCCCTATGTGAGTTCTTCATAAAACAATCTTTTTGGCAAAATTAGATTTTTTTATTCAAAAAATGTTGCCAGCCCATTAGAGTTCTGCTCTCCAAAGCTTATCCTGCCAGGTATCTTTGGAATCTGCCTAAAACAATTCAAATGGAAGTGATTCAGTTTCCACATGTGGATAGTATGGTGGTGGCTAACGGAGTACCTGAGTTCTATATATGTTTATATGTATGCATATATACAGGAAAGTAGGGAGAGAAGAGGCTAAGAGGGGAATCATAGAAAGGAGGGCAAATGGTAGGAGATAGTAAGCAGAAGCAACTTCTTTTGAGGAGGGAGACAATCAAAGGAAGAATAGAATAAATGAGGGTCAGGCTAGGAGGGAGGTAAATATCACTAGTCTTTCATGGTGTGAGTGTTATGGGGGTGTTTTGCGTGACTACACATGTGTGGCCGGTATCCAATTGCTTGCCTTCTCAGTGGGATTATGTGGGGAGAAAGGAGGGAGGAGAATGTGGAACTCATAGTTTTAAAAACAAATGTTAAAAATTGTTTGAACATGGAATAGGAAATAAGATGTACAGGTAATGGGGTATAGAAATGTATCTTGCCCTACAGGAAAACAGAAGGGAAGGGACTAGGGGTGTGGTGGTGATAGAAGGGAGGGCAGATTAGGAGAAAGGATAATCAGAATGCATGCTGTCTTGAGGTGGGGAGAGGGGAGAGATGGGGAGAAAATTTCGAACTCAGAATCTTGTGGAAGTGAATGTTGAATACTAAAAGTAATTAATAAAAAATTGCCTGAATATTCATTATGGAATTTGGTCTATAGCAGTGGTTCTCAACCTTCCTAATGCCATAACCCTTTAATACAGTTTCTTATGTTGTGATGACCCCCAACCGTAAAATTATTTTCATTGCTACTTCCTAACTGTAATTTTGCAACTGTTATGAATTGTAATGTAAATATCTGATATGCAGGATTTATTTTCATTGTTACAAATTGAACATAACCAACAGGTTGAGAATTGCTGGCCTATAGTTTGTTTGTTTTCACTAATTCTGGCTTAGATATCAGCACCACATTTGTATCATAAAAGGAATTTGGTAGGACTTCTTTGCCAAATAGCTTATGTAATATTTGAATTAATTTTTGTTTAAATGTTTGGTAGAATTAACTTGTAAGTCTAACTGGCCCAGGTGATTTTTCTTACGGAATTCATTGATGGCTTGTCCAATTTCTTTTTCTAAGGTAGGGTTATTTATTATATTTTCTTTTCTGTTAATCTGGAAATTTATAGTTATGTAACTATTCAACTATTTCACTTAGATTTTCAGATTTATTGGTATGTATTTGGGCAAAATATCTCTTAATTATTTTCATTTAATCCTCATTGGTGATGAATTATTGTTGTTGTTTTTTTATTTCTGATAGTGTTTTTTGGTTTTCTTTCTTTTTTAAATGAAATTAACAAGTTGTTTGTCTATTTTATAGTTTTCTTTTCCACAAAATCAGTTTTAGTTTTATTTATTAGTTTCAGTGTTTTCTTACTTTCAGTTTTATTAAACTCTATTTTGATTTTCATGATTTCTAATTTGGTGCTTAACTGAGGATTTTTATTTCATTATGTTTTTTTCTAGTTTTCTTTTAATTGCATGCCCAAATCATCAACATGGTCTTTCTCTATTTTGTTGACATGAGCATATAGAGATATAAATCTTTCCCTAACTATGGCTATTGTTGCATTTCATAAATTTTGGCATGTTGTCCCATTGTCATTCTCTTTAAGAAATTATATATATATATATATATATATATATATATATATATATATATATTTTTTTTTTTTTTTTGCTTTTTGAAGGGCTGCTGGAGTTAAGTGAATTGCCCAAGGTCACATGGCTAGTTTTTCTGTTAAGTGTCTGAGGCGGGATTTGAACTCAGATACTCCTGACTCCAGGGCCAGTGCTCTATTCACTGTGCCACCTAGCCACCCTCTTTAATTAAATTATTGAATGTATCTGTGATTTATTCTTTGACCTACTAATTATTTAGCATTAGATTACTTATGTGAGGGATAATTTATAGTGAAGTTTCCCCATTCTGAAAAATCAAATCTAGAATGGTTTCAGCATTCACTAGGCCTGTTTAGAAGTCACCTGACCTTCAAGCAATCTGGTGCTTAGAACAGTAGAGACCCTCCCCCAGAGCCAACTCAGCAGAAGATATGCCAAATAAAATTAAAACTGCTTTCATTGGACACCCACATGTTTCTGGGTGCTTTGTCTCAGAGAGATTTCCGTGCTTAGGTTGTGGGTCAGCCCCCCTACAAAGAAGAGTGGAGGCCAGTTGTGGGGTTGGATTTCCTCATTGGAAGATTATATAATCATGGGCTGGCTTCTACCTGTTGCTCTCTCCCTGCAGATGCCATGTCGGGTGGTGGGGGCAGAGTCCTTTCTCATGAGAAAGAATAAAGACCTTTTCTGACCTTAGAGTAACTCTGAACTCTTTCATCTCACACACTTACTTTCCAATTATGGTTTTTTTTGCTTTTTTTTTTTTGGATGGGGGAAGGTAGGGCAATTGGAGTTAAGTGACTTGCCCAAGGTCACATGGCTACTTAAGTGTCTAAGGCCAGACTTGATCTCAGGTACTCCTGACTCCAGGAACAGTGCTCTATTCACTGAGCCACCTAACCACCCCCTCCAATTAATTTTAATCTCTTTCCATTGCCCTTTACTGAATATAATTTTTATTACATCATGATCTCAAAAGGATGCATTTATTATTATTACATTTCTGCATTTGGTTATGAGGTTTTTATGTCCCAATACATGGGCAATTTTTGTATAGGTGTTATATGCTACTGAGAAAAAGGTATATTCCTTTCTATCCCCATTCATTTTTTTTTTCCCCAGAGAGCTATCATATGTAACTTTTCTAAAATTCTGTTCATTTCCTCATTTTCTTTCTTGTTTACTTTTTAAATTAAATTTGTGTAGTTCTGAGGTCTTTCACTGGTATGGTTTTCTTATTTATTTTCTCCTGCCACTCATTTAACTTTTCCTTTAAGATTTTGGATACTATACCATTTGAGCAATTATGCTGAGTATTGCTATTATTTTGTTTTCTATGATATCTTTTTTTAAAATGTAGTTTCCCTGCTTATTCTGTTCATTTAGATCTATTTTTGCTTTTATTTTTCTGAGGACATGATTATTATGCACATTTTTTTTTTACCTCATTTGAAGCATGGTAGATTCTTTTCAAACTCTCTGTCTTTACTAGTGTCTTTCCATACATGATTCTTGAAAACAATGTATCATAGGATTCTGTTTTTTTTTTATCTACTTTGTTATCTGTTCCTGTTTTATGGATGAGTCATTTCCTTATATTTTTTTCTTTCCTCTTCCTCTGTCTAGATAGGGTATCATATCCTCACTCATGGGTGCTCTGCCCAAAGGAATGTAAATTTTAATCTCTGAAACCTCCCAAGACATCTTGGGGTTTATGGGCTAGATTTCTTTCTTAAGGACCATGCCATAAACCCAGTTCACTCTGACTCTCATTGATTAGTCAAGAATAGGACCCAGGCCAAGCCCCACTTAATAGTCCTTGTTTGAGCACAGAAGGCTGCGAGCCAATGTAAATAGCAATTGTTTCTCTTTTGACAACAATTTCTGTGGCTCTTTCTCTCCAGACTATTGTTTTTTGACTAGGTTAAAAAGGCCATTCTTTGTCTCATTTCTGACCTAGCTTTAATCACTGAATGGGTCTCAGTCAAACTAAGACCTGGGAAAGACCTCATCTTAAAAAGGCCAAGGTCTCCCATGGCTTTCATGGGCATCTCCAGTTGACTTGATTTATACCTTACCACTGAACCTAAATGAATATGGAGGAGAAAGTGAGGTGGATGACTTTGCACAGCCTTTCTCATTTAAATCCAATCTACTTGCAAATCATGGCATCACCTTCCTCTTGCCATTATTCTCTTTGAGAATGAGGGACAAACAACAACACGGGAGAGTTTATTCCATTCATATTCCCAGTTATGCTTATAAAATGTGCATTTTGCTTCATCTTGCTTTTTTCATCTATTTATCCTTCTGTCTCTCCTTTTATCCTTTCCCTCCTCAAAAGTGTTTTCTTCTGGGGTGTCTAGGTAATGCAGTGAGTAGAGCACTAGTTCTGGAGTCAGGAGGACATGAATTCAAATCCAGTTTCAGACACTTAACATTTACTCGCCATGTAACCGTCAGCAAGTTGTTTAACCCCAATTGCCCTGCATTCCTCCCTCCAAAAAGCAAAAAATACTACTTTCTCCTGACCACCTCTCCAAGTCCTCCTTCCCTTTTATCAGCCACTTCCCCTTTTTGTTCACCTCTTCCCCTCAGGATAAGATAGATTTCTATACCCAACTGAGTGTTCGTGTTAACTCCTTTTTGAAACAATTCCAATGAGAGTGAAGTTCAAGCATTCCCCTCTACCTTCCTATCTTCCCCTCCAATGTAAAAGCTCTTTCATACCTCTTTTATCTACCTCTTCCTTTCCTTTACTCACATTGTATTCTTTTTTTTTATCACTTAATCTTATTTTTTCTATATTATCCTATCATAATCAGCTCAAACCCATTCCTACTGTCTATGTACACTCCTTCTAATTGCCCTTGCTAAGAAAAGTCTTAGAAATGTATGGAATGAGTGATCTCAGTTTGGGGTTGTTAACTTTCCCTTCCCCCCCCCCTCCTCCATTGCTGCTGTCAATCACTTTTCTTTTCTCTGTTTTCCCACCTTGGTGGGACCATCCTCTCCCTCTTTTTTTGCTGTCCCATTTGGGGAAGAATTTGGTGAAGTATGCCTCTCCACCAATGAGAGAGGAGACAATAGGAAGGGGGCTTGACTACTTTAGATTATAAATTCTTGCACTGTCTTTTGTAACACACCTCTTCTCCATGATGAGTCATGGGGAAGACAATAAACTCCTGTTCTTATCCTAAGAGATTTCTGTGTTTTTTTTTTTCACTAAATTAAGGATGAAGGGTATTTTTCATCCCAAACAGGAATTACAAATATCATCTTTGCACATAGGAAGAAAACAGTTTAACCTAATTATGTGCCTTATGATTTCTCTTTACTTTTTACTTGTTTTATGCTTCTCTTGAGTCTTGTGTCAAATGTCATTTTTTTAAAAAATTCAGTTCTGAATTTTAAAATTCAGGACTTTTATCATGAAAGCTTAAAAGTTCTCTTTCATTAAAAATTCAATTTTCCCCTGAAACATTATGCTTAATATATTTCCTAGGTAGGAGATTCTTCTTTATAATCCTACTCCCTTTGCCTTTTGGAATACCAGATTCTGAGCCTTATTGTCTTTTAACATGGAAGCTGCTAAATCTTGTGTTATCTTATGGCTCCATTATATCTGATTTTTTTTTCTGGCTGTTTGCAGTATTTTCTCTTTGATATGGAAGTTTTGAAATCTAACTATAATATTACTTCGAGTTTTCATTTTGGGATTTCTTTCAGGAGGCAATCAGTGGATTCTGTCAGTTTATATTTTATTATCTGGTTCTAGAATATGAGGGAAGTTTTTCTTGATCATTTCTTAAAATATATAATTTATGCTCTTTTTTACATCACATCTTTCAGGTAGTTCAATAATTCTTAAGTTAGCTTTCTCCAATCTATTTTCTAGATCAATTGTTTTTCCAATGAGATATGTCACATTTTCTTTTTTTTTCCCTTTTTTTAAAAATTTTGTTATATCATTTCTTGATGTCCCATGGAGTCATCAGTTTTCACTTCCCCAATTCTAATTTTTTAAATTGTTTTCTTCAGTGAATTTTTGTACCTCCTTTTCCATTTGGCCAGTTCTGGTTTTTTTGGGTTTTTTTTTTTTGTTTTTTTTAAAAGAATTTGTCTCTTTAGTGGAGTCATGATTATTTTACTATGCTAAACTTTGGGGTAAAAATACAAAAGGATACATAATTTCAGTCCTCAAAGGATTTAAACTCTTATGGAGTAAAACATGCACAGGGAAATAGTGACCAAGAAGGAGGACTTTGGTCCAGAAAGTTATAGTGATTATAAATTATGTATAGAGGTGAATATTGAAACATCTTTTTGGGAAGAATGGAAAACTTGTTTTAATATTGGTTTATGTTGTAGATCTTGGAGAAGGTAAAGGGGAAGTATGTAGAAGGGCAGACGGTATCATAATCATAGCTGAAGATTCCTACAAAAAAGTGTTCAGGAGGAGTTAGACACCAATCAGGAGAACAAAGACATGGGGTAGAACAGTGGTTCTCAACCTGTGGGTCTTGACACCTTTGGGGGTTGAATGACAATTTCACAAGGATCACAGGGGCCACCTAACACCATAAGAAAACACATATTTCCAATGGTCTTAGGCACCAAGACATCACTCTCTATCCATCTCCAGGCAGATCCACCCACATGCAGATATGCCCACATACAAGTATTAAAGGGTTTCAGCATTAGAAAGGTTAAGGACCACTGGGGTAGAAGATTTTGGGTTGAGTATCAAGGATGTCAGTAATGAGACTGTGGAGAAGGCGTCAGGAGAGCAGAGAGTCAAGAATCAAAAAATGAACATCAACATCAATTGAAAATCAAATAACAAATGAAACATCAAGAAGCAGTCAAGGGTGAAACTGATTTTTAAAAGTCCTTGTCAATAGACCATTTTTCAAATCATCCTGAGATCATATGAGATGGAAACTAGAAGAAAGCAAAAAATAGATGAAGGTTGGAAAAGATATTCAAATGATGGCAGTGGGAGTGGTGATGATGGCGGGAGGGGGGAA
>CM053585.1:10078658-10111158 GCA_028646515.1 Pseudochirops corinnae | reverse complement strand
AAAATCCTTCCCATTATAAGCCTTGCCCTCCATTGGAATGTCAAGTGTTAGTATGTTTACCATAAAGATCATTTTGATACCCGTAACTCTAGCCTTACCTCTGGCAAATCTGAAATCCTAGCAAGTTCCACTTTGTGACCAATATGCACTAGAATTAAATTTCTCTAACAAGTGGTATTTAGTCAGGGAATCCCAAATCATTTTGTGTTAGAAAAGTGAATCTGGTTATTACGTATTTCATAGCCATAATAACATTCTCTTGAAGGTTATCCTTGTTCCTTCCATTGGAATTTATCTATATGCAATTTTTCTTGAAACTGATTTTTTTTTAATTTATCAGCATTTAATATTTGGAGATTATCTATGTTATTGTTCCTCTTCAATACCATTAATTACCAAGAATCCACAGTAGTTTAACTATTACGTATTTTTTTAAAGTTGTTATTTAGTTGTTCTAGTCATACAATTCTTTGTGGCCCCATTTTGTGTTTTCCTTGGCAAAGACAACAGTGTGTGTCATCATTTCCTTCTCCATCTCATTTTAAATACGAGAAACTGAGCAAAATTGGGTTCAGTGACTTGCCCAGGGTCACATAGATAAAAAGCGTCTGAGGCTGTCTTTTAACTCAGGAGGATGCCTTCTTGATTCCAAGCTCAGTGCTCTATCCAATGTACCACTACTGCCAATTTGTATTATAATCAATTCTCATTATCCTACTTCTTTTTCAAACTTTTCAGTGATTCCTCATTGCTTAAAAGTGTATAAAGTCTATATTCCTTCATGAGGCATTGGAAGATCTTCACTCTCTAGTTCATCCATATCTTCCAAGATCTTTCTTTCACTACTTTCCTGCATATGGCTCTTCTCACCCCATGTACTAAATATACCCAACAGATATCCTATTCATTTCCATCTTCATGCTTTTCATTGGTTCACATCTTCTGCTTAGAATGCCCCACAGACTAAACCAATCTTAGTGTACTGTTGAACCCCATTCCAGTGCCACCTCTCACATCAAGTCTCCCCTAATCATAGCAGTCAGTAATTTAAAATAAAAATACTCCATTGTTGCTTCTTTTGTAAATCCACTGTATTAAAAATTGCATCATAATTGCTGATTTGTGCTGATGTGATTTATCCCCTGCCATCTCATTTGCAAATGTGAGTTCCATGGGAGGACAGATTAAACCTTATTTATTATTGCATTTTACCCAGCATATAGCACATAATTTTATATAGAGTAAGCATTAATTAAGTCTTGTTGAATTAAATAATGTTAATAAAATAAATATTCCAATAGTAACAACATATTTAGACCTTTAAAGATATAGGCTTATATTGCCATCATTTTCTAGGTTAGATTTTTAAGGACCTCATAAATAGGTGATTATTTCTTGGAAGACAATCAGGGTGCATTCCCAGGGTCTGTCAGCAGGTGGGCAGGGCTTCATTAATGCATGGACCAGTGGAGTCAGCTTTCAACTCAGATATGGCTACTTGGAATAGCCACCTTAGAAATACCAAAGCAGAAATAATGGTGCAATGTATTGTTGTGCATGCAAAAAGTGGGAATTAAAAGATTTACCAGTCTTTATTAAATTAAAAACCCTACTTCACAATATAATATACTTTTTTGAGAAATGTATATAGTACATTCCAATGTCTTTTACACATGAAAGTGTTTTCAACACTTACTAACTTAACCTTGATTTTCTTCAGATCTTTCTGAAACTAAGGAGAAAAAATAAAAAGAAAAAAAAGTTTTGATTGACAAACTTTTTTCATTCCCTCCTATGTATTAGAATCCTTAGTTTTATCCAACACTCAGTTCAAACTGCATCTTCCAAATGAGGCCATCCCTTGTCCCCACAGCTAATAGTGTCCTCCCAAATTATCTGGTAGAGATTTTGTGTATTTTGAATAAAGCTCTATTTTCCACATGCCTATTTCTGTGCATGTGATCTCCTCTAATGGACTATGAGTGCTTCTAGGGCAGGAAATGTTTCATTTTTTAATATTTGTTTCCTGAGCACTTAGAGCAACATTGAATAAATTCTAGGTAATTGGCTGTCTCAAGTTATCCATGACAACTACATTTTAGCTCTTGGACAGGCAATCAAAAGGCATTTTAAGTGCTTACTCTGTGCCAGGCTCTGTGGTAAGAACAAGAGAAAAAAAAGCAAAAGCAAGGTTGTTGCCCTCAAGGAGCTCAATCAGTCAGTTGATAAACATTTTTCTCTTTAATATTATTTTTCCAATTACATGTAAAGATAGTTTTCAACATTGACTTTTATAAGATTTTGAGTTCCAATTTTTTTTTCCCTCTTTTCCTTCTCCCCTTCCAAAAACAGTATTGGATCTGATATAGGCTATACATGTAAAATAATACTGAACAAATTTCCGCATTAGTCATGGTGTGAAAGAAGAATCAGAACAGAAGGGGAAAACAATGAGGAAAACAGGATGAGAGTTAACAGCCATGGAAAGATCAAGTAAGCTTTTTTTTGTTGTTTTTCAGGATGGGGAAGAGATGGGCATATGTATAGACAATAAGAGATGGAGTTCAAAAGGGAGAGACTGAAAATAAGTGAAAGAATGGGGATGATAGAGATGGCAATGTATTGGAGGAGATGGAATGGAATTGGGATCAACTGAACAAGTAGAGGGATTAGACTTGATAAGAAGTAATATCTCTTTATCATGTGATATGAGGTTAAGAAAGAGAAAGCTTTTGGCTTCCAGCTCGTGGTGGTGAAGGTGCAACTTCTTTCCGTCGTGCTGAATCCGGGTTCATCCGACACCGGCAGCCACCCCGCAATGTCCAGGCCAAGTCTCCACCTTCAACGCCCCCATGCTGCCCAAGTTTGACCCTAATGAAATTAAAGTTGTGTTTTTAAGGTGCACTGGTGGTGAAATTGGTGCCACATCAGCTCTGGCCCCCAAAATTGGTCCTTTGGGTTTGTCTCCCAAAAAGGTTGGTGATGACATTGCCAAGGCAACTGGTGACTGGAAAGGACTAGGGATCACAGTGAAGCTTACCATTCAAAACAGACAGGCCCAGATTGAGGTTGTGTCTTCTACCTCAGCCTTGATCATTAAAGCCCTAAAGGAACCTCCACGGGACAGAAAGAAGCAGAAAAATATTAAACACAATGGAAACATCAGTCTCGATGAGATTGTCAGCATTGCTTGACAGATGAGGCATTGATCCTTGGCAAGAGATCTCTCTGGAACCATTAAAGAAATACTTGGGACAGCCCAATCTATGGGCTGCAACATTGATGGCCAACATCCTCACGATGTCATTGATGACATCAATAATGGTGCTGTTGAATGCCCAGCAAGTTAAAAGCTGCAATGGAGACTATTGCAATAAATTTAACATTTGACAACAACAACAAAAAAAAAAAAAAGGAGAAAGGAACAGAGGACATCTGAGTGATAGGAGATGAGGAAGAGGAGAGAATTCACAGTTAATGTTCTCAGTTTTTTCCTGAAAAATATAAGACAAAGTTCTCAGCTGAGAGGGGGAGAGTAATCCATGGAAGATTTGTGGAGGAATGAAAACATTTGGAAGAGCCACTGTGGAGGATGGAATACTGAATGAATAAGGCAGATACTGCAGGACTGACTAGCAGTAGTGGGGGCCCATTTGAGGTTGCATAATATAAATTTGTTCCTGACCCCGTCAGAATGGTTGTGTGATTTTCTCTACCTTTATTCAAGGTAAATGTCTAAGTACAAAGGAGACAAATGATGAGAGTGATCCAAGGCTTAGGCTTGCTTGACTATAATTAGTTAGATGACAAAGGGACCAAGGGCTTCATGAAAGGACACAATATAGAGTTGAATTGGTTCACCAAGGAGTCAAGATAGTGAGAAAAGGAGAGACTAATTATTGCAAGGCAGATAGCCTGGGAGATAACTGAGGGGTACAGGAATTTGAGGTCATGGTACAGATGAAGAATAGAGTTACATAAAGGAAAGCAGAGGGAGAAATGAACAGCCCAGATTCTAATCAGACAAGAAGATTTCAGAATTCTTGAACACAAAAGTGGCACACTGGTGCATGATGGGAATATCAGGGGTATGACCATTTTTATGCAGCAATACCTCCACTAGGTCTATATGCCAGAGACTTAAAAAAGGAAAAAGGAAAAGAAAAAGAAAAAAAGAAAAAAAAAGGAAAAAGTACAAAAATCTTTATGGCAACTCATTTTGTGGTCACAAAGAATTTGAAATTGATGGGATGCCCATCACTTGGGGAATGGTTGAATGAGTTGTGTTTTATCATTGTTATATAATACCATTGTGCCACAAGAAATTATGAGGAAGACCAATATGAAGTCATGCAAAGTAAAACGAAGAGAACCAGAATAACATTGTACATCATCATCAACTGTGAAAGACATAGCTACTCTGATCAAGACAATTCTGAAGGACACATAATGGAAAATGCTATCCACCTTCAGAGAGAACTGATTAATTCTAAGTGCAAATTGAAGTATAATTTTCTCACTTTCTTTTTTTTTGCAATTTTTTTGTGACATGGATAACATGGGGATGTGTTTTACATTATTTTATACATATAATTAACCAGTTTCTTGCCTTCTCAGCAGGTAGGAGAGGGGCTGGAGAAAAGGAGAATTTAGGATTCCAATTTCTAAAGCATGTTGATATAAACAAATAATAAATTTGAAAAAGGTATAGCCATTATTATGTGTGGCTGAGGTGAGATGGAGGGGTAGCTCATGGGAAGTGAATAGATTGAAGAACTAAATGGTTAGAGTATTCAAGGGAGAATCAAAATGTATGTTGAAGACCCCCAGTATTAGGGAGGGGGTTGGGTAGGACAGAAAAATTATACACTAGATATTGAACTTTTTGAGGAAGGAAAGGGAGTGACCTGGGGGGGACGAATCTATAAACAATAGTGATTGGGTGGTAGATATGTATACAATGTACCTCCAAAAAAAAAGGCTGAGTGATGGAAGAAGGAGGGGACACTGGAAGTGACAATGAGGAGCAAGGAATAGTCCAACTTCACCATCTCAAACAATGAGCTGAGGAAAATGAGTGAAGGTACAGCTATACTGGGAAAGTGGAGAGGGTGGCTGTGTCATTAGGGGGAAGCCAGAATTCACTAAGAGCTAGTCAACAGAAGGAGTGAGAGATGAAAAGATTTTAGATAAAGGGAAGATTGTTGTTTAGGAAATGGGTATTTCCAAGGGCAGAGTGGAAGGGCTGAGTGAAGTTAGGATAAAACTTTAGTGTGGGATGATTGAGGGTGATGGGAATGAGGACTCAAGTGGTAGGAAGTGTGGAATGGGATTTTGATGATTATCTACAGAGTTGACAACTTCATAATCTAATGGGAAAGACATGCAAAAAATTATACATACAAAATATCTGCAGTATAAATTAAAGTTAACCTCTTTTTTCTTTTGCTTTTTTGGAGGGCAATTGGGGTTAAGTGACTTGCCCAAGGTCACACAGCTAGGTTTTTGTGTGTGTGTGTGTGTGTGTGTGTGTGTGTGTGTGTAAGTGTCTGAGGACGGATTTGGACTCAGGTCCTCCTGACTCCAGGGCTGGTGCTCTATTCACTGCACCACCTAGCCGAACCTAAATATTTTGTTTGTGCTTTTTTTTTGCTAATTAAAGTTAATCTCAGAGTGAAAGCACTAGCTATGATAGGAGAGGGAGAGATCAGAAAAGACTTTTTGTAAAAGGAAACATAAATAAAAAGGGAAGGAAATTACAAACAAAAGAGAGGACAACCAGTTGGGAGAAAAACACACACTTGGGAAATGGAATGTCATGTGTGAAAAAATAGAGTATTTGCTATTGCTGAATCATAGAGTATAAAAAGCGAGTTAAGTGTAAAACAAACTGAAAAGGTAGGAAGGAATTAGTTTGAAGGAGAAGTAGAGGAATCAGGTTTACCCATGGAAAAAGGGAATATAGGATGACAACATCAGAGCAGCTGGCAATCAAAAGCCCCTCACTACTTGATTATTGATATTATAGAAGTTTAGCTATGTGTTTGTCATAATACTATATAACTGCCTTGTTTTCCCTATCTAGATCTTATTTTTCTGGAAAAATATTTATACCATTACATAATCTCAGACTTGTAAGACAACTCAGTGGTCATTTACTCTTTTATCTGGAGTATTCCCTCTACAACATAGAAGTATTAGAGAGGTAGGTTAGATAGATAGATAGATAGATAGATAGATAGATAGATAGATAGATAGAGCATTTATTACATGTTTACTACGTACCAAGTATTGTGCAAATACTTGGAAACACAAACAAACAAAAAAGCATTACTATGCTTTCCCTAAAAGAATTTTACATTATTATGGGGAAGACAACACATAAAAGGCAGAGAAAATGCCTTCAGGACTTAACCAAATTTGGAGCAAACATGATTGGTACATATGCTTCCTCAAGTTTCAGTTCAGAAATAAACTCATAAATCAGAGGTGGAGAATACAGAGTTGAAGATGTTGGTAACATGAACAAGATTGCTGAGGTGGAGGAATCTGAGAAGTCATGGGTTGAACCAGGTTTGTAGACATATTGAAAGTGATCATCTAGTCTTACCCTGAAAATAGCAAGTGAAGGAGAACCTAGAAATATCTGACACAACTTACTCTGCCTTTGGACAGCTGTAATTGGTAGGAGGCAGCTTAGTGGATAAAACTTTGGAACTGGAGTCAGAAACACTTGAGTTCAAATTTGGCCTCAGTTCTTACTAGCTGTAAAACTCTAAGCAAGTCATTTAACCTGTGTTTGCCTTAATCCTTTGGAGAATGAAATGGCAAATTGATCCAGTAACTTTGCCAAGAAAACCCCTTGCGAAGTATGATCCATAGAGTCTTGAAGAGTTGTATATGACTGACTACCAATTGGTAAGAAGTTTTCTGTGATGTATGTGTGTACATTTTCTTTACTCAAAGTCTAAAATGACTTTTTTTTCAATTCTTGATCATTACATTTAGTTCTTCCTCTTTTGGAAAAAGAGAAAAACTACTCATTTAGAATTGGTGCAGAGTATAAGAGAGCTATTTCAGTTGGGAATATGTCATGAGTCCCAGAGATTATAATGAGCAGAGAATGGTGACCATTTTGGGGGCATTGTTTAGAAACTCAGTCTAGTTGGAATACGTTTGGAGGAGCAGTGAAAAAATGTAGTCAGAAGTATAAAGTGAAATAATTTTATGGAAGGTATTTAATTCAGTGGTGAAAAATTGAGACTTAGAGAGGCAATGATGGATACATATAAGAAAGCTACAGGTTTTGCAAATAGAGAACATTTAGTGGTATGAGAAAGAAGAGGAACAGGACAACACAAAAGGGAATTATGGTAATAATGTTTGGGAAGGTGTTAATGCTGATGACAATGATGAGGCAGGGAGAGAAAATTATAATAGCACTAATGACAATGTTGATGACATTAATAGAGTTGATGACAAAAAAGGCAACAAGGATGATGAGGAGATAGGGGTGGCATAAGCATCGGTGGAGAGGCTAATGATGATGATGTTGATCATAGTGCTGATAGAAATGATGATGTCTGTCACATAGTAGTTATCTATCTTATACATTTTATAAGTTTGAGGATGGTTATAATGACAGTGATGATGACATAGTGACATGGTGAAAGTCTTATTTTAAGAGAAAGTAGAACCTGGAATTTTGCTGGAAAATACAAGGTGTTTGAGATTCAAATACATTTAAATTTATTCATGATCATTATTATCTTTAATAAGGGCAGAATATCTTCTCTAAAATTAAGGAATTATTAGGCATAATGATAAAATAGTGGACAGGATTCTAAGCCATTAATTTGCTAATTATTCTTCCCTGCTATGGTCATTAGGTCATCTGGGATATTTGGTCAAGATTTATTCCCAGATATATTGAAATTACAATTGAAGTTTTATTTGCTTACATATGGGAATTTCAATAACTTAAGGCTCCAAGTATTAATTTTTCATTTGGAATGCTTGTGAATTTCCAGAGTAGGCAGACTGCAGCTGGACAGGGTCTGAATTACCTGAGGTTAAAAAAAAGTGGTCACTCATTTGGAAATAGTAATTAAGGAAGTGCAGTCATTGTGTTTTAACAAGCATGGATATGTGAAAATCCAATTGGAAATGTCAGAGAATTTTTATAATTCTCATTTCACTAATCTGCCAAACCTGATTATTCTCTCTCATAAAAAGCAATCTCATCCCACTTCTCAGCTGAGGTTTAATTTCATAGTATGGTACATTGCTGAGATTTTATTTTTATTAGAATTCATCTCTTTAGTAAAAGGCATTGCAACCTGTTAACTACTGATTATAAATGAGCTTATTCCAAGGATACTTTATTGAAGAAATTAAGCTCTATATACACTGAAAATTTTGTTAACAAATATAATTAATATGCAGAATGTGTTCTTCACTAGCAGAAATTCACAACTACTACTGGTGCCTGCCTTCATAGAGTTTAACATCTCATTGGAAGATTAACTAAACATACAGATAAGTATGCTTATATTACCAAGGTGCTAAACAAATGATACTTTGCTATCTGGGAGGAGAGTGAGTAGTTATAATGACAAGCACAGAAGTAATTCACACCTTCTTTCAGCTATTGAATTAACACCCTGTTTCAGTTCAAGTCTGTTAAGAAACAGAACATGTGAATCACACAACTTGTGAACCCTAGAAATCGTGAATTCCTGCAACAGGAGGGGGAGGAGCTAATGACCATATATAAGGAGAGGCCCAAGCTAGAGACAACAGAACTGAGAAGAGGACTCTTGTGGTGGCAGAGTCAAGAATGAGAAAACTTGTGGTATCCCAGCACTCGGTTTGTCTGCTCTGTCTGTGTTGATGTTTGTTTGCGATACTTTGTACATAAGCCCTGGGATGTTACTGGAAGTTTTGAAAGGGGATTTTCTGGATGTATCTTTACAGAAGTCCTGGAGGAAGTTTGGGAGGTCCTGGGACTTTACTAATGATTTGTGCTGACCTCTCAGACCTTGTTTGTGGGTCTGTGTTGATTTCTATGTTGATGATTTGTGTTGAGTTCTCAGACCTTGTTGGTGGGTCTGAGTTGATTTCACAGGCAGATAGTGAATTGATCATGGTGCCAGCAATGTGCAGGAATATTATTGTGGCTCTGTCAAACTTTGCCTTCCCAGAAACAGGAAATGTGAAGGACTAGAGGTGGACTAGACACTGTGAACTTAAATATGGAATGGGAATTGGATGAAGAATGGGACAAGGAGCTGGACAAGGAACTGAGAGCTGCCTGCCTTTGAACCCAGGTGACAATAGGAGCTACTTGACTATAGAAGAGGAACCATGGAAGCTGAGAGCCAGCCTCAAGTCTAGCTGAAAGAAGACTTTCCTTGGATACTGTGTACTGACTGAGGAGATTATGATTTACTGTGACCTAGGAGTAGAGAACTTTGACTTCTGTACTTTGTGGTTGAATTAAGGATTTTGTGATTGACTAAATGAATATACTTTGTTTAAAACTATGCGATGACTTTGGTGAAGACTATGTGTCCATTTTAGTGATAAGTTATTGAGTTGTGACATGGTGAATGTCATATTTTGATTTTCAGTGATAAGTTGTAACATTGTCAATGCTGTATTTTGATTTTCTGTGAATGTTTTGCTCTGATTTGTTGTTGAATAAATAGAGAGTTTGCTGTACTATGTAATCAGAACCTTTAAAAACTGTTCATAGCAGCAGTCCTCTGGAAAGCTGCTCATGCTTGGCTTTAGAGTAGTAAATAGCATTACTGAAGGGGAAACTACAGAAGTCTTGATAGAAGAGATAGCACTTGAGATGGGCTTTAAAACTTTAAAGATGAGTATGTTAACAGAATCACAAGGTTGAACAAAATCTCAGAGGCCATGTAGCAACAGCCCTGGTGCAGTGGAGGTGGAGGCAGTGGTGGCAACAGTGACAGTAAGAACAGCAATGGTGGCAATGGCTGCTTCTGGAGCTCTTGGCTCACAGATGGTGGGGAAATAGAGTGGCTTATACAAAACTTCTGGGGTGTGGGATAGTACACCCATGCCAACCCCCTTCTAGGATTCTGGAAACAGAATACTACCTTGACAAAATTTAGCAAGTCAAGCATTTGACTGGGAAGTTAAGCAAACAGTGTTAAAAATTCAGACTACAGAATCTTGCTTTGGTGACAAAGATTATCAAAACATACAACCACAAGAAGACAACAAAGTCAAAGCTCCTTCATCAAAAGCCTCCAAGAAAAATATGAATTTGTAACAGGTCATGGAGAAGCTCAAAACAGATTTTGAAACTCAAGTAAGAGAAATATAGGAAACATTGGAAAGAGAAAGGATAGTGATGAAAGAAAGTCATGAAATAAAAATTAGTCAATAGCTTAGGAGACCCAAAAAAATACTGAAGAAAATAACATCTTAAAAATCAACTAACCCAAAGGCAGAAGAGATCCAAAAAGCCAATGAGCACAAAATTGCCTTCAAAAGCAGAATTAGTTAAGTGGGAAAGGTGGTCCAAAAGCTCACTGAAGAAAGTAATTCCTTCAAAATTAGAATAGAGCAAATGGAAGTTAATGACTCTAGGAGAAATCAAGAAATTATAGAACAGATTCAAAAGAATGAAAAAAATAGAAGAAAATGTGGCATATCTCATTGGAAAAACAACTGAAATGGAAAATAGATCCAGGAGAGATCATCTTAAAATTATTGGACTACCTGAAAGCCATAATAAAAAAAAAAGCCTAGACATCATATTTCAAAAAATTATCAAAGAAAACTGCCCTGATATTCTAGAACTGGAGGGGAAAATAGAAATTGAAAGGATCCACCCATCACCTCTTGAAAGAAATCCCAAAAGGAAAACTTCTAGGAATATTGTAGTCAAATTCCAGACTTCATATATCAAGGAGAAAATGTTGCAAGTAGCCAAAAAGAAACAATTTGAGTATTGTGAAAATACAATCAGGATAACAGAATATCTAGCAGCTTCTACATTAAGGGATCAATGGGTTTGGAATATGATTTTCTGGGGGTGGGAGGAGCTAAGATTAAAACCAAGAATCACCTACCCAGCAAAACTGAGTATAATGCTACAGAGAAAAATGATCATTCAATGAAATAGAGGATTTTCAAACATTCTTGATGAAAAGACCAAAGCTGAAGAGAAAATTTGACTTTCAAACACAAGAAGCAAGAGAAGCATGAGAAGGTAAACAGTAAAGGAATCATAAGGGATTTATGATTATGAAAGTGTGATATCTGAAAATTAAATTAAGAGGTAGGAGAGGAATATATTGGGAGAAGGAAAAAGGGAAAGATAGGATGGGGCAAATTATTTCACATAAAGGAGGCAAAAAAAAAAAGATTTCACAATGGAGAGAAAGAGGAGAGAAGTGAGAGGAAAGGAGTGAACCTTACTGTCATCAGATTTGGTGTAAGGAGGAAATAACATACACAGTCAATTTGGTATCTCAGCCTACAGGAAAGTAAAAGGCAAGGGGAAGGAGAGTGAATGAAAGAAGGAAGAGCAGACTGGGGGAGAAGGTAGTCAGAATCAAATACTTTTGAAAAGGGACAGGGTGAAAGGAGAAAATAGAATAAGTGGGAAGTGGGATAGGATGGAGGGACATATAGTTAGTCTTTCACAACATGATTATTATGGAAGGGTTTGCTTAATTAAACATGTATAACCTATATTGAATTGTCTTCTCAATGAGGGTGGATGGGGAGGGAAGAAGGGAGAGAATTTGGAACTCAAAGTTTTAAAAACAAATGTTAAAAATTGTCTTTACATGCAACTTGGAAATAAGATATACAGGTAATAGGGTATAGAAATCTGTCTTGCCTTACAGGAAAGTAAGTTGGAAGAGGATGGGAGGGTGATAGAAAGGAAGGTAGACTAGGGCAAGGAGTAATCAGAATGCATGCCATTGTGCGGTGGGGGGAGGGAAGAGATGGTGAGAAAATTTGGAAGTCAAAATCTTGTAAAAATAAATGTTCAAAACTAAAAATAAATTAATAATTTTTAAAAAAGAAAAAAATTATTAAATGCCTGTTGATTTAAACTTTCAAAGAGTTGCCTAAAATTTTTAATGGTCTGTCCAGTGTCAACCAATTAGTGCATGGCAGAAGGGATTTCAGTCTGGGTCTTCCACACTCTGAGGCTAGCTCTTTATCAATAGACCAATTTACTTCTCTTTCTATATGACAGGATTCCAAACTTTCCTGTCCTCTTGAAGTCTTTTCTTCTTTATGTCAAACATACAAAATATTTTTCAACACATACTCCATGATGTGATCTCATTTCCTTCACTTTCCTATGCCCCTATGAATATTATTTTTTTCTTCTTTAATATGTGATATCTTGAGTTTCACACAGCGCTCCACAGGTGACCTGATCAGGGCAGAGATTTAAAATCACAATGTTATTTTCCTAGTCCTGCAAAAATAGAGCTCTGAAATTGCATTGGCTTTCATAGTTGTCCTTGGCACCATTGAGTTTTAGTAGTGTGTTTTTTCAAATTACATGCAATAGCAATTTTAATATTGTTTTTTTAATTGAGTACCAAAGTTTTCTCCTTCCCTCTCTTTCCTCCTCCCTCCCTAAAATGCTAAGCAATTTGATACAGGTTATAGATGTGCAATCACGTAGAACATTTTCATATTAGTGACATTGTGAAAAGAAACCAACCAAATGGGGCAGCTAGGTGGTGTAGTAAATAGAGCACCAGCCCTGGAGTCAGCAGGACATTAGTTCAAATCTGGCCTCAGACACTTAACACTTACTAGCTGTGTGACCTTTGGCACATCTTAACCCCAATTGCCCTGCCTTCCCCTCTCCAAAAAGACAAAAAAAAAGAAACAAACCAAAAGAAAAAAACATAAAAAGGAAGTAAAAATATTATACTTTGATCTGCATTATGGCTCCTTCAGTTCCTTCTCTGGATGTTGATAGTATTTTCCAATATGAGTACTTTTGGAATTGTCTCAATATGACTGATTCTTATTGAGCTCCAAATTCTCTTCTTTCTTCCCTCCCCATCCACCCTACTAAATTCCCAAATCTTTAATAATGCAACTGCTGTGTGAATGTATTGGCACATCACCTATCTAAGATGGTATATAGAGAAATGCTAATTTATGCAAATTGTTGCTTTGCTTTCTAATTCCAACATAAATGATAAGGATTCTTAAGAATGGGAACAGAATAGGTGCTCACATGCAGGTCCCCTATTGAGCAGTGATGTAAACCTATTCCTGGTGGGATGAGGGAGCAACATATATATAAACAGATGTATAAATATTTGAAAGTTATATATTTTTTGGTTGTGGTTACCTTGTAACATGAATGATAGAGGAGGTGCAACATTATTTTGAGAATCACAAAAGGATGGAGCTAGAAGGGGTCAGAAAAATTCATTAATTCAATAACTTCATTTTTAGATGGGGAAATTGAGTTGCAGAGGAGAGAAAATGTTTTACATTATTTTACAACAAATTACTGTGTCATAAAACAAATTATTGTGAACAGGCCCAAGTTACTCTTTCCCATATATAGAAAGTTTCCAATTAATGGACCCATTTTAGTGAGAGCAAGGGGTGGGTAGATTTAGGGCAAAAAGTTAATATTATTAACTGAATCTGTACAACATATTAATAAATATACTTCCTACAAACTGATGTGGAATGTGCATAGATATATTTTCTGAAGACTTCTCATTATCACCTGTGACATAGATTGGCTATCGGATGCTGAGTAAGTCAACGTCTCAATGTTTCAGGCAACTCTCCAAGACTATAAGTTACATAACTTGGGAAGGGATTTCCTCATTGGGCATTCCCAAAACCAATTCAATCATTGGTCCAGGAATCTACAACCTCCCCAAAAATATACATATAGAAATGTACATATATAGATGTAGATATACAAATGCATATACACATATATAGATATATATGAGATGGAAATTCATTTAAAATTATTCTTGGATCATAAGAGTTTGTTGTCATTATGCATTTTTTCAATAAAATTAAACTAGGCAGATCTCATTTGTAATATTGTGTTCAGTTTACAGCATGATATTTTTGCAGCTCCTTGATAAGATAGAGTGGATCTGGGAGAAAGGAATGTTAATGATGGTGAAAGGCTTTGGGATCATACTCTACAAATGAACAAATGAAGGAACTGTCTAATGGAGGTCACTCAGACTCAGATTCTTCCACTGAAAAACAGAGGAAACTAGTTGGCTCAATGGATAGACTGCTGCATTTGGAGTCAGGAAGACCTGAGTTCAGTGCAGTCTCAGAAGCTTAGTAGCTATGCCACTTAACCTTTGCCTGCTTCTCTTTTCCCATATGTAATACAGGAATAATAGCACCTACCTCTGAGTTGTTTTGAGGAAAAATTAAATAGTACTTATAACTTTGAAACCTCAAAGCATTATATAAGCATTAGCTATTGTTAACTAAAAATAGGATAAAGTAAGTTTGCTCTTCATATACCCTACAAGGTTGAGTGAGTGAAGCCTTTTGTAAATCTTAAAACACTGTAAAAATGTGAGTCTTTTGGCACAGTTGACAGAGTGCAGGACTCCTAACTAGGAAGGACTGGGTTGGAATACTGTTCCCGTATTTACTGTGACCTTGGGCAAGTCACATCATGTCTCTGAGGCACAGTATCCTCACTAAGTGGTAACAACAACAATAATACCTGTATCCCTTATAATTAAAAGTTGTCATGGTGCTCAAATGAGATTCTGTATGGAAAGTGTTTTAGAAATATTAAAATTCTATTCATCATTAGTGTTTTGCTGGACATATATTATTTATGTAGATATTGTTCACCCCCCCCAATAGAACTTATGATTATTGAGGGTAGGGTGTGTTTCCCTTTTGTTGTTGTCTCCTCGCAGTGCTTGGCATATAGTCTATGCTTAATAAATACGTGGTGAGGGACTGATCTGTGGATCCCATCATCAGCACTGCCATTTTCTCATTATTTGGTGCCTTATTGAGAATTTCTCTTTCTCTGTCTGAAAAACTGGAATAATGCCACCTGCTCTCTCCCTGCATCACTACAGATCCAGCCCATCCATGTAATGAAACAATTTTCTGTTCAGAAAGAGGAAAACTCTTTGGGGGACAGAAGAAATCTACTAGTGAAAATAATGATCACTGATAGTATGTCCTTTTATGTAAAAAAAAAAAATGACTATGTTGAACAAAAGCCAAGAGCAGAATAGTTGCATGTTTTAAGACTCCACTGAGTACATGGCCAGGATAAATATGCCTATAAAAGCCCATATGCCTCCAAAGGATTGGAACACTATCTCTGGAGGCCAAACGGGTCACACTTATTGCACTTAATGAGGTGCATCCATTTGAAAAGCTACCTTGCTGGAAAATGTGCATGAAGTACACAGCAGTGTAAGGGCTGAGTATGATGAACAGTGAGAAAGGAAAGGATCTCATACAGGAGGGTATCAATGGCTATGCATTCCCAGTGTGGCACAGGTGCTGCTGAAGGCAGGAACATAAGGTACCTGCTGAAGGCAAGTGGTTTGTTTTATTTTTCCTTTTTTAATCTCAAGTCACCTCCTGAGTATTCAAGTGCATCTGGAATACCTTCTCAATGTCAAATGTGATGTTAAGAAAATAACTTCAGAGTCAATGGATGTAGAATCCAAGTTAGGATAATAAGTCTTCATGGTTTGAAATCAATATTGGAATAACTATTTTTTAAATTTAAATCCAAAGGCCCATTTTTCTTTTTTTCTAGCTGAAATTTATCTACTTATATCCTTCAAATTAAAGGAAGAAAGAAGAAATCAACAATAACATTTTAAAATTATGATTGCTTATACAGGAGAGTAGCCCTGGGATGTGGGTCCTAACAATGTATCTCTTATTGGAAATATACTAAATCTCCCTGTCCTCAGTTGGCATATTTTTAAAATTGTGGTTGTTAGATTATCTTAATTAGAAAGTACTTCCATCTGATATCAAGTTCCAGGATACTAAACATACTGTGTCCCTCAAATGTCTGTGGAATAGAATAGAGTAGACTGAATACTGCCTTTAGTTACTTTTGGACAGTACGTGAAACCCAGCCTTTACTGTTTCTTATTCCCTAAGGTTGAAAAAGTCCCCAGGGAGCCTGGCTAATGAAAAAGCAGCATAGAAGTAGGAACCAAATGAGGCCATGACATCACCTGGTTTAGAGGAAAAGCAGTGGCATTTTTCCTGTATTCTCATTCTTTTTATAGTATTTTAAAAGTTTATTTTTTATTTTGAATGCAATGAACACCACCTGTCAAAAAAGAACATTTCCATATACAAAGCAAAGCAGAATAAAAAGATTAGGTGAGAAAGTGTGAATCTCTTTTATACATAGCTTGCTCTTTTAGAAGTTGTGGTAGGAGCCTGGATAGACTCCCAGGGCTATTACATCTATTGTAACCTTAACCAGTGCTCTACCCCACCCCTTGTTTCAGCCCCACGTGGTGCTGCTTACTCCACTGGTCCTTTGAAGTATAAAAGCATTGACCTAGGGTTAGAAAAGGTCTTTATAAATATATTCCCTAACCTCCCACTGGCTGCAAGGAGCTTCCCTGATTTCTTGGATGCAGAAAGGATTAATGTTTTATACCCTCCTTTTCTAGTATTATCTATTTTGACACTGTAATTATTCAAGTAATGTAATTGGATTTTTATGCTCCACAAATGCCTATTGCACCCTAAAGAAGAGAAACTTTGAACCTGTTGTCAAGTCATTTAAACTGTATGAGTCTCAGTTTCCTCATCTGTACAATGGGGGCATTGGTATCTTCAGTGCCTAACTCATGGAGTTCTTTGTATGTGTGAGTGTGCAGCAATCACTTTGCAAGCTCAAAGGGGCTGCATAAAATTCAACTGTCACCATCATCACCATCTCCATCACCATCATCATTAGTTTTGTTTTGTTTTCATTTGGAAAGTTTCTGTGGCATAGTGGATGAAGTGATGAACTTTGAGTCAAGAATTCCAGAGTTCAGTCCCTGCCTCAGAGAGTTCCTAGCTCTGTGACCATGGGTAAGATTGATTTCTCTGGGCCTTATTTTACCCATCTCTAAAATGAGGGATCCACTTGATAGTCTCTGAAGTCCACTACAACTTTTGATCTATGACCATGTGAAGTACTTTTGGCTTCCTGTATCTTAGCTTCCTAGTATATAAAATTGTGGGGTTGGCTTTGTTGACATTGTAAAGCCTTTTGAGTTTTTGAGCTATGATCCTGGGAAGACCAGGTCTAAGGGGTACATATAGGTACAGTAACATTTAATTATAGGAGAATGGTCAAGTGAGTTCTATTGTGTAGAAAAATATCAGAAACTTCCTAGCTCTCTGTTACCTAATTCTCTCTCTCCTACCATGAGTGCCTACTTGTACCTTCTTGCTATCTCAAGCCTGGATACTTGACTCTAAAACTAGTTATGGCCCTGGAAAGGAAGGAAAATGGAAGCCCTTGCTCCAGAAAGTGTTGTTGTCATTGTCGTTTGCTATTGTTTAGAGCAGCAATTGTCCTTAGAGTCTATCTATCCCAAACTCTTTATTTTATATTGCAGAAACCTGAGGCCCAGGAAGGGGAAGGGACTTGACCAAAGCATTGAAATAAGGTAAGTTTAGGATCCATGATTCTAACTCAGTTCTTTCCCGAGAACTCAAGGCCAATTCTCTTTCCTATATGCCACACCACCTTTCACTTCTATCACTGTTTTCTGCCTCTTAGAAAGACAGCACAAAATACTTTGTGAATTGGAAAGCACCACAGAAAAATGAGCTTAATGTTCATGTCTTTAGTTCCCCCACTTCCCTATGCCTATTACTCCCCCCAAAAAAAAACCATATTTAGATCCCACAGCTTGGTTGTCACAGTGCCTTCTCCTAGGCTCCTGATTCTTTGATGTCAGGATACTTTTTTCTGTAGTCTCTTTGCTGGGGTACCTGATCTTTGGTTCATTTGATTTATTAGCTTGGGATCACAGCCAGTCTGGAATCAAAGTATGTGCCTTGGGTAGCATTTCTGGACCTCATTTCTGGAATGCTTTAATTAAAGTGCCTGGTAACAAATCACACCCTGGCCAGGATCAGTAATGACTAAGTGGAGGTAGCTGAGTCATATTCAGGACAATGGACAGAGGTAAGCTACTCATACTGAACTGCCTTTTCTCCACCACTAAGGGCATATGAGGGCAACGTGAAGAAGAGGTTTTAAGAAAAAGAATAAATTAATCTCATCTCAGCTTCTTAGAATTCTTGACTCTACTCAAAGTCTAAGTAAAGTGCTACCTTCTATGAAAAGTTTTACCTCTATCCCTAATTGTTAGTGCTATCTCTTTCATCAAAAAAGTAGAAGCACATTTCCTTGTATGTTATATTGGACCCCTCTCCCCAATAGGATATTAACTCCAAAAGTGTAGGGACTATTTTTTTTTGTCTCTATATTCTCAACCTTTAACACAGAGCCTGAGATGTAGCAGGGTCTTAATTTCTGGTTTGATTAGACTGGTTTGTATTGACATGGGTTAGATTGTCTCGGTAATAATATCCTCGTAACTGTTTTTGGATCCCCATTGTTTCCTTTGTAAATGTTGCTGACATATTTTATTTTTAAATTACTTTCATTTTGCAATAACTTCTTTCTTCCCCTTTTAGAGAATCATCCTCTATAATGAAGGATAGGAAAGGACAAAAGTAACCCATAAATCAATTCCAAGATTATGTGGAATATTTCATATGTCTTCCTTTCTCTATTGCTACCTGAGAATTATTTTATATACTTCTGTCTCTGGTATCATGCAAATTTATTTGTACATTATAAGTATTCAATAAAGTGAATCAAAGAAAATATATGATCTTTTGTTCTTTTTGTCTAAAGTTCAGATATGAAATTACTTCAAATTCCATTATATCTAATCAAACACAAACTTTTCTTTCAACACTGACCCAATCAAACTCATAAATATAAGACAGCTAGACAGCTCAATGGAAAAAGTGTTTGACTTGGACTCCAGAAGACAAATTCAAATCCTCTGTCAGTCACTGGCTCTGTGACCCTGGATAAATTGTATAACCTCTATACACCTCAGTTTTCTGTTATGTTAAATCAAGATAATGAGAACATCTATATACAAGGATTGATGTGACATGAGAAAGAAATATTTAGCTTCTTTTACAAACCTTAAATATTATATTCATAATAGGGTTTTGCATGTTTTCTGGCTCAAAGATCTGAATCCTAATACCATATGAATTGAAATATATTCCTTGGTATAAATGGAAGATTCTGTTTATGGAAGAAAGGGAATAAGCATTTCTATAGTACTTACTTAAGTGCATCTCAACTACTCAGTGATGACGGAACCACATTGATTAATGATGAGGATGTGATCCTGGAGAGATGGGTTAAATACTTCCATAATGTTCTCAACAGTCTGTAATCAACCAATGCTGAAGCTACTGACCATATACTTCAGGTTGAAGGCAATCTCTCTCAAACTGAATTTCAAACTGAAGAAGAGGCTTTTAACACCATTAGGCTCCTCTCATGTGGCAAAGTGTCTGATGCTGAATCTATTCCAGCTTAGATTTACAAGGCAGGGGGTCCATTGCTCATACAAAAGCTGCCTGAAATCTTCCAGGTCATAAGGAAAGAGGAGATCATCCCCCAGAAATTCAAGGATGCATCCATTGTCCATCTCTACAAAGAAAAAAGAAATAGATTGTCCTGTGATAATCACAACAGGGTCTCACTCTTTGTCATTGCCAACAAGATTCTTGCCAGAATGCTCCTTCATGAACTGATCCTTCACCTGGAAGATGATCATCTACCTGAGAGCTAGTGTGGCTTCCAAAAGGACTGAGGAACTGTCTATATGGTGTTTGCTACCTGACAACTCCAGAAGAAATGCCAGGAGAAGAACAGAAGTCTGTACACATTTGCAGATCTGACTGAGACTTTTGATGCTGTCAGTCTTGAGGGCTTGTAGAAGATCATGGCAAAAATTTGGTTGCCCAGAGGAATTCATCAGTATTGCCTCATGAGGACATGCTTGCATGGTTTCCAGATAATGGGCAATGTTCTTGTGTTTTCCCAGTCACCAATGTAATGAAGCAGGTCTATGTGCTTGCTCCCCTGGTTTTCATCATGAGGTTTTCAGTGATATTGGTAAGTTATTTAACTTGAAAAGGCTGTAAGCCAAGACTAAAGTGGAGGGAGAGTTGGTGCATGACTTTTTGTTTGTAGGTGATTGTGCACTTGTTTGTTCTTCATTTTTTAAGAGGACTAATAACATAAAAAGGGTGACGTTTTGCTTTGCAAGTAAATTGGATGTAAGAGAGGCAGAGCTGTGCAAAGTCATTAGTCCTATTTTCTCCTCCAGAGTCACCAGAGTCCAGTGGCAAGACATAGATTAGGATGACTGCCAATGACCCAGGATGTAGTGGGGGACCTTGACCATTAATTTTCACCTGACAATTAACACCAAGGAAACAGAGGTACTCCACTAGCCAGCACTGCATCATTGATACATGGAATCATTGGTTACATCAAATGGATGAATTTTGAATGCTGTAAACAAATTCACTTACTTTGGAAGTATACTTTCAGGGATCTACAAAGAGATGATGAGGTTGATGCATATGTTGTCAGAGTTAGCACAGTGTTTGGGCAGCTCCAAAGGAAAGCATGGGAGAGAAGAGGCATTAAGCTAACTACTGTAAAGCCAAGCACAGACAGCTTTCCAGAGGACTGCTGCTGTGAACAGCTTGAAGGTTCTGATCACATAGTATAGTGAACTCTCTATTTAGCAGCAAATCAAAGCAAAACATTCACAGAAATCAAAGAACAGCATTCACAATGTTATAACTTCATAACTTATCACTAAAGTGACCACATAGTTTTCACCAAAGGGGTCACATAGTTTTAAGAAAAAGATACCATTTATTTTGTAACTCAATCATTTAGTAAGTCCTTATTTCAATTTTTCTTAAGGAGGCTTCATTCAGTAAGTCTTTAATTCAACCATTCTTAAGGAGGCTTGTCTTAGGGGTGGCTAGGTGCCACAGTAAATAGAGTACTAGCCCTGGAGTCAGGAGGATCTGAGTTCAAATCTGTCCAGAGACACTTAACACTTACTTGCCCTGTTACCTTGGGCAAGTCACTTAATCCCAATTGCCCTGTCTTCCCCCTTCAAAAGGCAAAAATAAATAAGTAAATAAAGGAGTCTTGTCTTCTTAATGGACACAAAGTACAAAGGTCAAAGTTCTCCACCCCTAGGTCACAGTAGATCATAATTTTCTCAGTCAGCATCAGGTACCCAAGAAGAGATCTTTTCATCTTGACTTGAGGCTGGCTCTCAGCTTCCATGGTTTCTCTTCCATGGTCCCAGCTCCTGCCCAAATCTATACAATTGTCATTTGAGTTCAAAGGCAGGCAGCTCCCAATTCATTGTCCAGCCCCTTGACCAGTTATTCATCTAGTTCCTTGTCCAGTTTCCATTCCATATAGAAGCCCACAGTGTCCAGTCCACCTCAAGTCCTTCACATTTTCTGTTTCTGGGAAGACAAAGCTTAGCAGAGTGAAAACAGCATTCATACCTATTGATGGCACCATCAACAATTCATTATCTGCCTGTGAAATCAACACAGACCCACCCACAAAGCCTGAGAAACTCAACACAAATCATCAGTATATAAATCAACAAAGACTCACAAACAAGGTCCAAGAGGTCAATACAAATCATCAGCAAAGTTCCAGGACATCCAAAACCCTCCTCCAAGACTTCCGTAAACAGACAACCAGTCCTCTTTCAGGACTTTCAGTAAGGTCCCAGGGCTTCTGTAGAAAATATCACAAACAAACACCAACACAGACAGAACAGACAAACATAGAGTGCTTGGATATCACAAGTTTTCTCCTCCACCCCAAGAGCTCCCTTCTCAGCTCTGCTCTCTTCAGTCTCAGCCTTTCCTTATATATGGTCATTAGCTCCTCTCCTTGCTTTTTTAGGAGTTCTCAACTTCTAAGGTTCATAAGTTGTGGGATTTACAAGTTCAGGATTTTAATACTTGATACAATCATGAACTGAAACAAGGTGTTAACTGCTTCTGTGGTAATTAAATAGCTGAAAAAAAGTGTTAATTCAATAGCTGAAACAAGATGTTAAGTACTTTTTTTTGCTTGATATTACAACTAATCAGCTCAAGGACTAGTGAGCCATCGTGCTGACCCCATTGTTCTATGCCTATGAAACCTGGACAGTATACCAGAACCATGCCAGGAATTACTTCCATTTGAATTGTCTTAGGAAGATTTTGAAGATTGCCAAAATCAGAAACTGGAATATTTGCCCTCTAGAACAGGACTGAGCTTTTTTGCTCTATTTAGTGACAGAGAGAAGAACTCAGAGTGGTGATCAGAAGTTGCAAAGAAAAAGATTTTAGATTGATATAAGAGTACTTGCCTGATAATCATAGCTGTCCAAAAGTGGAAGAATGTGCCTAACTTCACTAGAAGTCTTGGGGCAGGGAGTGAGTTACCACTTGTCTGCTTTGATGTAGAGGGAAATATATTTTTAAAAATACATATAAAACTAAATGCTTATTCAAGTTCCTCCCTAATGTTAGATTCTGTTATTCTAGTTTTATTGATTATAATATTCTCTTGTTTGAATGATGATTATGTGTGAAAACAAGCCAACAAAATGGATTTAAAAAATGATTGATTTGATTTGACTCACTCAAAAAGAATATATCAGGCCAATCAGAAAAACCTAAAAGGACTGTTTGCCAAACTCTCATTTACTCATCAATAAAACTAAATTAATCTGAAAATGTTTGCTTTGGTGATTATGTATAATCAATCTTCCCAATCACTTCTTTTCTGGATTAGGCTAAATTGGCTTAGTAATTAATGGGAATGTGAAAGGGATAGTCTGATTTGTCCATTTAACATTGGGAATGATCACCAAACTCAGACATAACACTCAGGTCCTTGGGCATCTGAAAGAACAAGAGCTTACAATTTCAAGATTCTGAGAATGAATCTGCAAAATAATTGACTAGAACACATCTCCATATCCACTGGGAGTCCCACATGTAAAAGATTCCCAGCACTATTGTTGGGGAGAAAGGTCCCTCGGGGGTTGAGGTCTTTAACCAAACCAAGGACAGGATGCTCCTCCTATCCAGGGTGTAAATATGGTATCCCCATGCTTTCCTTCATTGAGTAGTCCTATGACCTCATAATTCTATGCATTTTAAATTTGTTTTGTTTTTCTGGATTGCCTATGAATGAAGCACAATAACTCCCCCTTATGTCAGTGGCTGATGAGCAGGAAATGTGTTCCCTGCCACCCATACCCATGCCTTTGAACAAAGTCCCATTTTCCCATTGTTAATCATGAATCTGCTAATATTAAATTCAGGTAAGTGAGAGTAAAATTCACCTTTCCATTATTTTTCTTTAAGTGTCTGAAGACCAAGCCATGTCTCAAATCACATTACACCATGGCTCTGCCATTGGCATAATGGCACATACAACTTGCAGAGTGGGCATAACTCACAGACTCTTTCATCTACCTTTGTTTTAGACCTTCCATATCTTCCATTTAGTCCAGTTGAAAAATGAGTCATCACAGCAGACCACTGAGCCTTTTTTCTCCCATTCTTCCTTTAATAAAATAAGTAAAATTTCTCTTAAGGAATGGATAAATTTTGTGCCCATCTGAAGTCAAAGCAAATACTTTAAAAACTGAAATCCATGGAAGAATAAACAAAAGTGGCACTTCCATTGTTACAGAAAGGGGAAAAAACTGAATTCAACTTAAGGAGATGAGAAAAGTCAAATTTCATCAGACTTCTTCATGTAAAGACAGAGAGCTTAAGCTTTTGTGTTTTTCCCCATCCTTCAAGGTAATAGACACTTTAGAAATTGAATTATTCATGTTTACTAAACCAAGAAAATTGACATGAGACAATTTTTTCTTGAGCCTCAATTTCTTCATTTTTAATAATAGCTGTTATTTATACTGGAAGAGACAGGACTAAGCAGTGATCAAAAGAAAAATTTTGGAGTCTGGACAACCTGGACTCTGCTCCCCTCCTCTGACCTGTACCTCTCTGTGACACTGGAGAATTCATGGAAATTCTCAGGACCCTGAATAGTCCCCAAAGTCTGTGAATTAAACATAAGTTGTTTGTTGTCAATCAGTAGAATCATTTTCCACAACTGGAGGTACTCACACCAATGAAATAGCATGATATTAATAGATTCCCATATCTCCTTAAATAGTATGTGCATCTGTATACATACACATATGTATATATGCATGTGAATATACATACGTTATATAGAGTGGTTATATATCCTACACATGTGTATAAAGCTGTATGTACACATATGTGTATATCCACATGAATATAATCTTTACACACTATGTACTCTCTACATAAATGTGTTTATATACATATATTATATAATATTTCATAGAAAACACTTAATATTGGGACTGCTAGGTGGTGTAGTGAATAGAGCACTGGCCCTGGAGTCAGAAGAACCTGAGTTCAAATCCATCCTCAGGGCTTGACACACTTACTAGCCATGTGACCTTGAGCAAGTCACTTAACCCCAATTGTTCTACCCTATCTCTTCCAAAAAGCAAAAAAAAAAAAAAAGAGAGAGAGAGAATTAAGACTACAGAAAACACTTAATATCTATGTAATTATATAGGTGTGTGTGTGGTTTATTATTTTGTATAATTTATATTTATATATAAAGACTAAGAGAGAGGAGTACTACAGCTATGCCTTCTCTATTTTCTAGACAAGGCAAGAGACATTTAGTGACTTGTGCAAGGCCACAAAGCTACCAAGTCTAAGAAGCTCAGTTTGAACTCAACGTCTTCCTGCCTTCAAGTCTAGCATGATTCCCACTATACAACACTGCTGTAAAGTAAGGAACTTAGACAAATGAGTATCAGAACCAGAAGAAGTATTGTGTAACATTTCATCTGTGTGCTAAGGTCCTTCCAAGTTTTGACATTCTGATTTTCTCAGATCTCTCCTATCCCCAACATTTTTTTTTTAATTTAGTACCATCTACCTCTGACATTACCTGCTCCAGGTGCCAAGATCCTTCCTATCTCAAGAATTCCAGGTTCTTCTTTTTTCATTTCTGACATTCGTTTATATAAAATCCCTCCCATGCTTCCCCTCTATGTTTAATAGACTCCTTCCAGTTCTGATGTTGTCTATTCTTTGTTCTAACGTCTCTCTAATATCTTAGCTCTCTATTCACCGAGTTCTATTCCTGCTCTCACTTTCTATAAGTCTATGATTTCATCAAGTGAGATCTTTGTTGTTGAATTTTTGGAAACACTTTTATCAGGCTAATATCTGCTATGGTGTCACCCTGCTAGTTGAATGAAAACTGATTTTCTCCTCCTCTCATCTAAAGCCTCAAAAAGTATCATTTTAAAGACTCAATAAATTCTTAAAAGAACAACCATCTATTTCAGTCACAGCCAAATACCTTTAAAATGTCTGCCATACACTGTCATTAGTCTAAGAATTGCAAGTATTCCATAGTGTCTTGGAAATTATACCCTCAGAGGTGAAATTGCTTTCTTAATGACTTTTTTAGGACAGGTGCTTATGTTTTTAACAGGAGTATTCTGTGTTTACCTCCGATGCTCCCTCCCATACCAAAGACAGTGATTGATTCCAGCTTCTCCTCCACTCCCACATCTGGAAGGAAAACAGGAACTCACAGAATTTGGCCATCCATAGTAGATATATCTATATATAGATAGAGATAGATATGTATTTATCTATCTCTATCTATATATGTCTCATTCACTCTTATATGGAGAGCATTGACTTACATATGAAGACTGGGCATTCTGGTTAATCTGACAAATATATACTCTCTCATAATTAGGGAATGTGAGACCTCTGGAGTTAAAGCTTAAGGTTATTTTTCAAATGAGCTCTGAGGTTATCAAGAGGAATTGTGCCTCCCTTCATTGATATAGATTGAGAACAGAACAAGAGAACCAAGTAAAGCTAAAAGTGAATCATTAGATCAACCTCTCATGGATTATTTTTCAGGGTGAGGAGGGCAGCTCTGGACCTGGAATTTCATCAGTATGGGGAACTTCCAATGAATAAATCCCTCCACCAACACAGACCATTAACTCTTCTATAACTTACTATCTTAGAGAGTTCTCTGGGGTACTGAAAGTTTAAGGGAAATGTCTAAGGAGAAACTTCCAGTATGCATCAAAGACAATCAATGCTTGAACCTAGATTGCCCTGATTCCAAATTGTTTTATTATGGAGAAAGACTAAATCTCAGAGACTTTAAGGAATTTTCCCAGTATTATGCAATTAGAATGTTGCATAGTCAGAATTCAAACCCCAAGTCTTTGATGCCTATCACAGTGTCCATGAGAGAAGCTATGTGCTACACAGGCAGGACCCAGGTCTTAGAGTTGAAGGCCCAGGATTCAAATACCAGCTCTGCCACTAACGAATTATATGACCTGGGTATGACTTAACATATCTGACTTATAGTTTCTTCATCGGGACTGGAGGAAGGGAAAGAATTTCAAACTGAATATTTACAAAACACAAGCCCCTTGAGCAATGGGATGGTATTTGTGAATTTATTTCTATCCCCATTGTTTAGCGCATTCATCGTAAGTACTTAGTAAATTTTATTGATCAACTATTTATGTTATTATTGCTCAAACCAGCCCTTGGGTGGGGGAAGGGATTGCACAAGTCTTAGTAGCATCTATTATACAGTACAAAAGATGTTAGAATTCAACATTTGAAAAGATATAGAAATAATGTACCCTGAAAAGCAGAACATAATATTATAAAGGGGTAAAATGGATTTTTAAAGAATAGAGCACTTTCAATTATTCATAACGAAAAGACAAAAACTGAATGGGAACTTTGAAATGGAAACAGGAGGCTCAATAGAAACCCTGTATGACATGTAGTGCTGGTTGAGAATCTTGACCTGACCACTCATTACTGAATTCCTGTATCTCACTTTCTTGACCTTTCAAAATTCCCCAAATTGTAGACTTCTCCCCCATCATTCTAAGCCATAAGGAAAAGAATCACTGAGCTCTCAAGAATTTTCAGGCCAATAGGAAGAGACTGAAGTTGTCAGGCCTCTTCAGACGTGTCTACATTCAGCCAAAGAGCCTGGTCTTCAACACCTAGCAAGCTGACAAGAAGCAGGTCAAGACTGGGTCTCTCCAAGGTGTTTCCCTTCAAAACCACTATTCTCCTATGAGCAGCTCCCCAGCATTTTCTATATAGAGACACTATCTTAAGCACTCTGAGCATGCATCAGACTCCTATTATGCTGGAAAGGTAACTGTATTCAAGCAAGGGGAAGGGGATATATGATGATAATTGGCTAACATTATTTTAAGGGGAAAAGAAACAAATGTTGCTTCAAAAACTTAATATCTTCAAGGGGTATTAAAGGAGTTAAGAAAAAAGACTCTAGGAGATAAACTATTTCTGTTCTGAGAGTTTTCAAAGAGCAAAGAAAAAAAGAATAAAAATAAATGCATTCATGTTGAAAGGAGGAATTGTGATGACAAGATATAGCTTGCCCTAATTGGGATTTAGAAGAAGAAGAGTATGTCAGTGTGGAAGAGAGGACGTTAGATAAACTTCATTCTTATCTGAACTGAACAAAGGATACACACACACACACACACACACACACACAAACACACACACACACACACGCAAAGGGATTGGTACAGAAATACATCAAACCCATCAGAAAAGGCAGGGATGGGAAGAGAGTAATTGGGGGAGAATAAAGTGATGGAAACAGTAATCAGAAGCAAAGGAAACTTCCTGATCTTGGAGTGAAAAAAACCATAAATGAATAGAATGACCATCAACTGAGGAAAAGTTTAACAAATTATAGAAGATGAATGTAGGGGAACACTATTACCCTGCGAGAAATTACAAATGGCAATTTAAAGAACCCTGAGAAGTCATAAAAAGTGCAGAATTCAGTGAGCAGAACCAACAGAAAAAAACTTATGCAACAGTAAGAACATTATAGAGGAAAACTAAACTCTAATCATTGCTATGAATAAGCATGTCTCCAGATGACTTACACTGAAATATGTTACATCTGCCACAGTAGTAATAGACACAAGGTTAAAAAGAGAATCTACATTTTTGGACACTTTAACTACGTGGATTTGTTTTTTCCTTGACTCTACTAATTTATTTCAAGGGTTATTTTTTTTATTTCTGTTTTAATTAGAATAATGATGGCTAATTTGGAAATATGCTTTGAATGACTTCATCTATACAATGAATATCCGATTATTGCCTTCTCAATGGGTGGGGAAGAAGGTAGATGGAGAGAATTTGTAAGAGAAAATATTTTTTTTCAAAAAATTATTTTTAGATGGGAGGGATATGGATAGTAAGGATGCCACTTCTCTCCAAAAAGAAAACAAAACCATGTGATGATCATTGAAACATCTTTGAAAATGCAAAGGGCAGAACAAAAGGAAAATTAGAAAGAGGTACCACCAAGCAGAACTGTTTCAAGAGTCATGTGTTGATTTTATTTATATTGGTTTTTTGATCAAGTAATGTTGAATAGAAATTTACACTTTCACTTACAATGATCTTCTGTATCCTACTTTATGCATGGAAATCCATGTTTTTATGTTTGTAGAGTTTGGAACAACATTCTATAATGAAAAAACAAAGATGTAAAAATAAAGAACAAATACTCAGTTATGTTACTCAATTACTGGAGAGATCATAGGATTATAGATTTAGCATTGGTAGGGACCTTAGAAGCTATCTAGACCGCCCCACACAATGACTAAGAAAAATGAGGCTCTGTCATTTAGCCAATCTCACACATCAAGAAAGTTTCTAATGATTGCACCAGGCTGACTCTCCAAAAACATAATTTCAAGATCCACCTTTGTAACTTACTAGTTCTGTGGCCTTGGGCAAGTTACATTATATAATGGAAGCCACAGTTTCCTTCTTTGAAAAAAAAAAATTGTTGATACTAGAAATGTCATATGCATCAATCTATGAATTTCCTATAGTTTTACAATGATTTCTATCTCTGCATATGCAATTTAAATACAAATAATTACAAGTGGGATTTGTAGTTTTCTTTTGGAAAATTCCTTTTATTATATCTATTTTCTTTGTCTTGTGGGTAAAAAAAAATAATAAGTAATACACTGTATCAATTGACTCAACTTAGTCCTCCAAGATATTTTTAAATTCCACGCCTTCAGTAATAGGTTACACTTTTCCAAGAACCCCTTGTTGGCAACGACAGGATGTTCCCACAAGAAGTGCTCTTTCCTAGGAAAAGGTATCTGGGATCTATACTCCACATTTGAAAAGCTGAAGCAGCAGACAATGTGGAAAAGTGAACAGCTTCCCCAAGGATGAGCGCATCATGCCCATCTACATCATACATTTTCTGATTCATAAGACAAGTATGATCCACACCATTCTTGAAGTAGGCAGTTCTTGTTCCAAGGTAAACAAGGAGAAAAAGGTCAAATCGATCCTCATTTGGAGACATCTCCCTTCATTGTTATTTTAGACACTATGGGTTTCATACAAATCTCCCAAGATCTCCATACGTTTAAAACAATCTTTGCAAAGCACATTGGTTATAAGTGCAAGAGGCAGTTTTACAGGATCTGACATTAATACAAGAAGGTTTTCATCAAGTATTGTAATAAAGGGTAGGATAAAAATGTCAAGGAATAGTTTATAAAAAGATCATGACAATGTGTAGAAATACTGAGCAGTCACCCAGGCCATAACCCATATCCAGATTTGCCCACTTCTTTTGAGGAAGAAGTCTCATCTGATAGAGTTCCAGAAAAAGGGTGGCAGTGTGACTGAGAAACTGGACTGACCTTGGGGGAAGATAGAAGAGCAGAAGTCTGTGTCCAAAGCATTTAGACAGGTTGACCTGACTGACCAAAGGCAAAGGGTACAAAGAAGTCGCCAGCTGACAGTACATTTAAAAAGATGCCCTGTAAAACCCAGTGGGGTCTGTATAAAGTGATCTATACTAGAGCTCAGCATCCTGCCCATATAGTGGGCTAGTCTGGGCTAGTCAGAGGACCTACTTCTGGCATACTGAAGTCAACAATAAGATTTCCAATATTGTCCCAGCTTAGCAGAACATGGATGGTAAACTAACAAAAAATGATGCTTGCTTCATTTACAACTGTCTGATGAGGTTCTTGAACCTTGTTCAAGGATTTAGTGAAGGACCAATAACTTCATGATGCTAAAAGACAGTGCTTTGCAAGAACCAAAGAGCATTTTCTTCCCTGTCAAGAGCCACTATGGGTACAGATGAAACACTTCCTGGAAAAGATTGATTTAAAACTTATTTTGAGTGAAGAGGAAAGAATTCATGGGACCACTCAACCAGTATCATGTTGCTAAAGAGGAGACTGATTAATGTTTCCAAGACAACTGGGATCTGATCCACTCTAAATAAGATTGAAATTATCTTCTGGGGGAAAAAGAAACACATCAGTTGTGCTATTTACCTCATTGGGCATTTTGAGGATCAAAGAGGCAGATTAGTGCCTCAGTGAATAGGTCTAGGCTGAGAGTCAGGAAGATATGGATTCAAATCAGCCTCAGACTAACTGTGTCATCCTGAGCAAGTCATATGAACTCATATGACTCAGTTACCTCATCTGTAAAATGGAGATGGTTGGGTTTTGGTGAGGATCAAATGAGATGGTATTAGTATAATGCTTATCACAGTGCCAGGCATATAATATTTGTTTCCTTCCTTCTTGTGAGGTAATGTGTGGGAAGTGCTTTCTGATAGGGAAGTGCTCTAGACCTATAACTATATCTATTAATGTTACCATTATTATTGTTCCTCTTTATGTTCCTTTACTGTAGCTTATTAACAATTAAGAGCCAAGGTTTTCAAAGGAGGGAATGTCTCCCATGTAACAGATATAATCCCTTATTTCATTCTGTCTCATGGTCACGTTCTTCTTTTCAAAGTGTCCCTGAATTAGTCCCTGAATTAGGGTCAGAGGGCATATGAGGATGAATCAGACAACTTCTGCTTTCAAATAACTCTCTGGAAAACAAAAACCCCTGTTGAGTCCCACCAATCCTTGCCCATTGATGTGGCTGCCCTCTGCCACCAAAGTTAGTCAACAAGAGTTTTGACAACTCCTTGAAAAATCAGGTTTTAAGGAATATTCATTTGCACTGATATTTATAGAGTCAGAATATTTGAGAAGGTCCTTTGATCCTTCATAATGCAATTAGTTTCCCTGATAATGAGCTCAGAGAGCCATGAACCGAGAAGTACTGCCATGCTCTCTGTATGCATTTGCTCAAACAAGGGTCATATTTTTAATGGTGTTATGGGGATATTAAAATAGGATCCAGCAAAGAGAATAAATACAAATCAGAATTTGCACAAAGCATTTTTTTTTTGCTAGAGGATTTCAATATAGTTTCCATCTTGGGAGAAGCAGTTGACAAACACACCTACTTCATATCAGGTTTATTGACTTCAGGGAAGTGATATCAGCCTCAGAGGAATGAGTTTCAGTGGCTGGTATTAAAGGAATACTGTCTTCAGCTTTCTATCATGGCTACTGATATGGTTGATTCTATAGAGTAAAATCCATTAAGGGCAGAAGTTTGGTTTTCTAGTTTAGGTAACCCAAAAGAAGTGAAGTCAAAGATGTGGGCTCTGTATAAGTAGAAAGGGGATAGGTTACTCATCTGGAAGCAGTTAAAGTGACCAAATGTGCAATTGGAGGGAGGCCTGAGATCATATACTAATTAGCATGTATGTGTGTAAGAATGTATGTGGTCAGTTAGGTAGTGGATAGAGTACTGGGTCTGGAGATAAGAAGACTTGAATTCAAATCTGGCTTCGGACACTTACTAGCTCCAGGACCCTGAACAAGTCCCAATCCTGTTTGCCTCAGTTTCCTCATCTACAAAATGATCTATAGAAGGAAATGAAAAACCACTCCAGGATCTTTGCTAAGAAAACCCCAAATGGGGTCCTAAAGAGTAAGACATAAATGAACAAAAACATGAATGCATATGTATACATGTGTATGTGTTTGTATGTCTGTGTACACATGTGCACACATATCTTAATTATGTTGAAGAGCCTCCATTATGTTGTTATATTGAGAATGCATGATAAAACTTATGTGACTTAGAAAGAATGAGAGAAAATGAAGGCAAACATAATAACATCTCACAAAGTTGTTTTGAATATAAATTATTTATGATTTGTAAAACATTTTGTAGACCTTGTTATTGTTAAGCCATGTTTTGGTTGTGTCTGACTCTCTGTGACCTTATT
>CM053585.1:10049896-10078158 GCA_028646515.1 Pseudochirops corinnae | reverse complement strand
GTAGACCTTGTTATTGTTAAGCCATGTTTTGGTTGTGTCTGACTCTCTGTGACCTTATTTGAGGATTTCTTTCTTCTTTTTGAAGGTGGGAAGGCAGGGAAATTGATGTTAAGTGACTTGCCCAAGGTCATGCAGCCAGTAAGCGTTAAATGTCTGAGGATGGATTTGAACTCAGGTCTTCCTGACTCCAGGGCCAGTGCTCTACTCACTGCACCATCTAGCTGCCCCTCTTTGAGGTTTTCTTGTAAGAGATATTGGAGTGCTTTGCAATCTCCTTCTCCAACTCATGTTTCAGATGAGGAACTGAGGCAAACAGGGTTAAGTAACTTACCAGGCTCACACAGCTAGTAAGTGTCTGAGACCAGATTTGAACTCAGGAAAATTATGTATTTGTTGTTGTTGCTGTTGTTGTTCCAAGTCCAGTACTTTATCCACTGTTTCATTTAGCTACACTTTTGTAGATCTCAAAGCACTACAAAAACACCAGTTGTTGCTGTTCATCGTCATCATAGTTATACATTTTATCAATTCTGACTGGCTAAAAGAAATGCAAAGCACACTAGATAGAGACTCCTGAGTGATACTGGCCTGTGAAGACAAAGAGAAATCAAATAGTAAGATATCTTGAAGAGGATAAAGAGGAAGTTCAGAAGGAAGGAGAGAACAGAAAATTTTAAAGTATAGGAATTAGCCTTTTAAAGGACAGGGAGAGACACAAGGCATTTCAAAGTTCAAGTTATTGTGAGTAAACCAACAAGTGATGCCAATCAAAATCTAAGTTTTAGCCATGTCTGTGAGTAGATTTCTGAAAAAAAGATAGATGAAGACAGACAGACAGATAGGCAGACAGACAGACACAGATGGACACAGACATAGATAGATAGATAGATAGATAGATAGATAGATAGATAGATAGATAGACAGATAGGTAGACAGATAGATAGACAGACCCAGACAGACAGATAGATAGACAGACACAGATGGACATAGACAGATAGATAGATAGATAGATAGATAGATAGATAGATAGATGGATGGATAGATAGATGGATAGATAGATAATAGCAAGAATTTACAAAGTGCTTTTAAGATTTCCAAAGCACTTCACATGTATTACCATATTTGATCATCTCAATAACCCTTTAAGGTAGGTGCCATTGTTACACCCATTTTACAAGTACAAGAACTAAGGTACAAAGAAGGTAACATGCCCAGAATCACACAGTTAGTAAATGCCTAAAGCCGGATTCAAACTCAGTTCTTGACTCGAAGTCAAGCATTCTCTCCACTGTGTCCTAGATAGCTATATGAGCATATGTTGACTGAATATGTGAATTCACTGACATGGGAAATTCCCAGCAAGGAAATTTCCTCCACTGGGACACTGATAGGTAAAGTGACTTCTCTGAATGATACCTAGGCAAGCATATTAGTATTTGTCAAAAATAGGACTCAAGTCCAGATCCTCTAGATTCCAAGGTTGGCTCTCTGTCCATTACACCAAGATGGCCATACATGTATATTTGTATATATGTATGTATCTATGTGTGTATGCTTGTATGTATACCTACATACATACATGTATACATGTGAATATGATGTAGATTTGTATATCACTTATCTGTATATTTTTGTATACCTGGCATTCCCTAGTAGAACTCGAAGAACACACTAAAAGTGTCACTGTGTAGACATTCTTTAAAAAGTCATGACTGACTGCATCATTGATTGAAATATCAAATATTGTTGGATATTTTAATGATCTAAATCTGACTCTGGAGACAACAAGCCTATCTGAGTGATAGAATATTAAAGAGAGTATAACTCACCCTTCAATGTGTGCTAAAATAAAAAAAAAGTTGTCTTCTCAAAATCGGACAATTCCTCCTCTACCTTTTGGCAAATTAGCTTCAGAATGAGAGTAAATTTGCATTTTCAAAATGAATTTTCCTTTTCTTCTTCCTCTTCTTTTAGGGCAATCCACTTTTTCAAAGCCTATTTCCATAAGAGGTGACCTCCCTCTATGGACTGCCAAGATGGGCTGGAATCTTCTGGAGAACTTTAACAAGCACCTTTAATTTCTAAGGCTTTTTAAGGTCTCTAACATGGTGGGTGCCAACTTTTGCTCTTCAAATGTGGCAGAATCAAAGGCTGTCAGGTCCTTGAATTCAAATACTTCTGAAATTTCTGTTCCCCAAGGAAATTTTTTGGGAACAGGTAGGAAAATATTGTTCATCAGGCTTGTCTGATTCAAAGGTGGACAGGTGAGAATAATGTAGTGATTAGTCATAGCTATTTACTTTTTAGTAATAACATATGATATTTACCCAAAGCATCTCAGGGACAATCTCAATTCTTTGAAGTCAGAGATATTTGGTAACTCTCCCACTAGAAGGCATTGCTAAATTAAGAAAGGTGCTGGTGCTCAAGACTCTTCTTTCTGGAACCCCTGGATGCAGTACACTCATCATGGACTTTCATTTCTCCACCATGTTTCTGCTTTGGGTCCCCCTAGATTATCATTTTTTTCTCTGTTGTCCTCATCTCCACTAAGTTGTAAGCCCCTTGAGAGCAGGACTATCTTTTTTGTATTTGAATCCCCTAAGTTGGGCACAGTGCTGGTACACAGGAGGCACTTGATAAAGGTTTATTGATATCTGAAGTCTGTAGATAGAGTGACTTCCATACCTCTAAGGTTGACCAGATAATCCACATTTCTAGTGTTTTCAGAGGTTTTAGAAGAACTTTACTCCCAACAACTCTGTGAGGTAAGCATTGTATATATAATTGTTATCATTTTACAGATGAAGTGATGATACATAGAGGGGAAATGACTTGGCCAAAGTCATATACCTAATCGATGGAAGGAAAGAAGTTCAAATATTCCTATTCTCTTTATTCAGATCCATTCAGCCATTAGCAATAATAATAGCTAATATTTACATAGGGCTTACAGGTGCTGGGCTAAGTGCTTTACAAATATTTCATCTGATCCTCAAAAAAAGCCTGGGAGATTAGCCCCATTTTACACATGAGGAAACTGAAGCAAAAGTCATTAAGTGACTTGCCTAGGGTCACACAGCTAATATGTGTCAGAGCTCAAATTTCAAATCAGAAATTCCTGACTCCAGGCCGAGGGTTCTACCCACATCACCACCTAACTGCAAATACACTTTAAGCGCCTACTGCAAGTATATATTAAGCACCTTCCTGTGTCAGGAACCATTCTAGACACTGGGAATACAAGCATGAAAAAAGTCTTTCAACGAGCATATGGTCAAGTAGAGTGGGGTGGGGTTCATATATGCAAAAAGAAATGCAAAGACTATTTTGAGAGTAATTCACTAACCAATCTAGGAGAGAGGGTCAAGGACGGTCTCATGCAGAAGTTGGTGCAGTGAATAGAGCACCAGCCCTGGAATTAGGAGGACCCAAGTTCAAATCTAGCCTCAGACACTTAACACTTACTAGTTGTGTGACCTTGGGCAAGTCACTTAACCCCAATTACCCCGCCTCCCCCTCCAAGAGGCAAAATTAAAATAAAATAAAAAAGAATTTATAAAAAAAAGAGAGAGAATTGATTCTGGGAGATGGAGGTGAGGAGAGTAGGCACTGCAGCTAAGGGATAAAAGTGATTCAAAGACAGGGATGTGATACATGGAGAGTTTACTGGGTTGTAGAGAATGTGGTAAGGAGAGATAAGTGGTAAGTCTGGAAAGGGACGTTGGAGTTAAGTTATAAGGGGCTTTAAATGCCACGAAAAGGAGTTTATATTTGATCTGAGAGGCAAAAGGTAGCCTTTGGATTTCATTGGAAATACACTGCATGTACATAATATACGTGCATGTAAGTAAATATGTGTGTATATATCGAGCACTTGTAATTCCACAACTAATTGGATTTTCAATTGTTCCATTCATGTTTAGTGCTTTGTGACCCTTTGGGATTTTCTTGGCAAAGATAGTAGAATGACTTGCCATGTCTTTCTCCATCTCATTTTACAGATGAGGAAATGGAGGCAAACAGGGTTAAGTGACTTGCCCAGGCTCACACAGCTTGTAAATGTCTCCATCCTGAATGAGACCAAATAATAGGTTTAAGAGGAATGAGGAAGAGGGAGAAACAAGAGCACTGAGCATTATAATTAGCTTATACAAATACAACATCTTTGATCATGAGCTCCTTAAGGGTAGACACCATCTTCTGCTTCTTTTTGTATCCCTAACACTTAGCAGAATTTGTCTGTTATGATCAAAAGGTAATATCTGAGTGCAAAATCATGGAAAAAGAATCGCGATTGGGAGGGTGAGGTGTAATGTGGTGCTGCTCTGAGTGTGACTGAACTGGGACATAGGCAAAGGTCATGGAAGTTGAGAAAACTGGTGAATTGAAAGGTCGGAGTTTTTAAAGAGAGAACGATACGGATGATGTTCCCAAGCATGAGCACAAGGGTTGGGATGGAGACGAAGAGTCAACTGCACACCGCCATTCAGAATAGAGGGGAAGTTGTGTCACAACTGAGGAATAGCTGATGTTATTTGTCATTGTTGTTTAGTCATTTCAGTCATGTCTGACTCTTTTTTATCCCATTTGGGGTTTTCTTGTCAAAGATACTGTTTTGACATTGCCTTCTCCAGCTCACTTTACAGATGAGGAACTGAGAAAAGCAGGATTAAGTGACTTGCCCAGGGTCACACAGCTACTAAGTGTCTGGGCCTAGATTTGAACTCAGGAAATCTGGCTTCAGGCTTGCCACTTTATCCACTGTGCCATTTATCTACCCTAATGACTATAGGACTGCATGACTATAAGTTGGGAAATGGATAGATGGAATGAATTTTAAAATATGAGAGGCTGCTAAATGATAGAGAAAATAGAGGTTCTAATATTGGCAGTGGGGGGTGAAAATATGTCATGTCCTCCTAGAACAAGAAGTCTGGAGCAGCCAGAATGAAAGAGAGATCCCAGGGACAAGGTATCTTCCAGAAAGAGCCAGGTTTCCAAGAGCACATGAAGATGGCTAGAATGTAAGAGGAAGAGATTAAAAATGAGAAGTTTGCTAATGACAAGGTGGGAAATTCAGAGAGAAAAATGAAAGAAATGGTCCAAAGAGAGACTGGGTTCATTGAGAGTGTGAATTGTATATACATAGAATATACATAAAGGTTAAGTATGGAAGGGGATCTTCACCTGGACAGAGGATTACTGATTCAAAAGGATTAAAGGACCCTGTGCTGATTATTTACCAGTCATACATAGAGGAAGTGCCAGTTAATTCTGAAGCCCTACCTTGTCTTGGTAGAATCTGCAAGGAAGCATGCTATTGGTATATTGAAATAGTTGAGCTCAGGAAAGCAGGAAGTTTTAGTCTCTGGACCAGTGGTTACCCCATTTTGGGGTACCCAGATGCAGACTAAACTGATACACAGGAACAACTCGATGGCCTTAATAGATCATTGACAAGATCTATGCCAAGTGCTCAGGAAAAGTCTTATTAAAAGATATTAATAACACCACATTAAACTGTGTGGTAGAGACTTGCCTTACCCCCTATCACCCCATCTGTATACTCAAATCCTTTTCCTCTTCTAGAAAGATGAGGACAAGGGTGGGAGTATGGATGGGAAGTAGCAACAGAGCTCCTACAGATGTTAAGATCAATCAACATGGTGGTGTGAGACCTTCTTGACCTTCCCCTTTCTACTTCCATTGTGGTCTAAGCCCAGTTTAGATGCCTCTGAAAATTATAAAAGCATTCTTTTGTCAGGAAAAAGCGGAACGAGAAAAATTACTGGCTACAAGTCAGCAAGAGCAATAGTCTCCAGTATTCCATCATGCTATGTTTTCATTGATGTGGCTATTTGCATCCCATTACAGACTGGTATTTAGCCAAGGCTTTCCACCCTAGAAGCAGTGTGCTTCAGTGGAGGGAGAACTGGACTTGAATACAGGGATGTAGGATTTGAATTTCAAATCTACCACTTACTAATTGTATGATGTTGGGCAATGTCCCTTGTCCTCAATTTCTTCATTTGTACTACAGCAGGATTGCACAAGTTGACTTCTAGGGTTGCTGACAGCTTTAGATCTATGGCCCCATGTTCGTCTGCCATCCATGCACTCCTGTAATTTCACTACAACTACTGCTGGTGTGGTCCTCCTGTTCTCCTGACACTGTGTGGATACAAACAGAGCACCTGATCTATCCAACATGGGTTATTCTTTACTCTCAGCATGTGACATGTCTGTCATTTCCACTCTGCCCACTCCAGTTCATTCATTCAACAAATACTTAGGCCATGTTTAATTTATCTTAGGTACCGAGATTGATGCTGTGATACCAATACCAAAATGACGCCTGCTTTCAAGGAGATTACATTCTATTTGGAGACACAAGGCACAAGTAAAAAAAAAAAGCATATGCAAAGGAAATACAAAACAATATGGTGGCAGTGGGGAGCACATTGATAACTGGGAGAGGGAGTATTTATTCTGATGATATTTTTCACTTCACCAATCATCCCAAAAGCATTAAGAATCTGCTAGTTGCTGGGTCTGGGAATACAGAGACAGAGATAAGATAAAATATTCCCTAACATCAATAAGATTTCATTTTGTAGGGAAAGAATAATAATAATAATAGCAATAATAACTAAAATTGATAGAATGCTTACTATGTGCCAGGCACTATGCTGAGTGCTTTACAATTAATAACTCATTTGATCTTCCCTAAATTCCTGGAAGGTAACTTCTATTTCTATCCCCATTTTACAGATGTGAAAATTGAGGCAAACAGAGGTTAAACAACTTCCTGGGGAGTATAAAGCCAATCACAAGCAGCTCTCCTGAGGACTGCCACAGTGAACAACGGTAATGATCTAATGGCATAGTTTAATGAACTCTCTATTCAACAATAAACTAAAGCAAAACATTCACAGCAATATAACAATTTATTACTAAGGTGGCCACATAGTCTTAAAAACATATCATTCAGTAAGTCGCAATCTCCTCAATCAACATAAAGTACCCATCTAAAGTCTTCTTTCATCTTGACTAGAGACTGGCTTCCGATCATCCTTAAGCCAATCATCCCCAAAGTGTAGTGGAAAGTACAAAGGTCATTCACCTCTAGGTCATAGTAAGTTATAATATCATAAGTCAGAGCTGAGTGCTTAAGTAAAGTCCCCTTTCATCTTAACTTGAGGCTGACTTCCAAACCTCATGGCTCCTCTTACAGTTCCCAGCTCTTGCCTGGATTAACCCTTTTGTTGCCTGGACTCACAAGTAGGCAGCTTTCTACTACTGTTCCATATTGAAGCTCATGGGGACTGATCCACCTCAAGCTCTTCACAATTTCTGTTTCTAGGAAAACAAAGCTCAACGGGGCTACAACAATATTTATACACATTGCCAACACTATCATCTCAATTCACTCTGTCTGAGACATCAACAAAAATCAACAGACAGAGAACTTGTCTGACAAAGTAACACAATTCAACTGCCAGAATGCTTCTGTCTGACAAAGTAACATCAACATAGAACAACAGACAGAGTACCAACATCACAAACATTCTCTCTCTTACCTCTGCTTCGTCCCAGCTTATGCTAAAGCTTTTATCTGCTCTGTTCCTTCCTGTTCCATTCCTTCTGTTCTGCCCTTTCTATTCCACTCTTTTGGCAAGCTCCTCTCGCCAGGGGCTCCACGTAATGACCTTTGGCCTATTAATGACAAGGAAGGTCTCCAAACTCCCTTAGGTCTATTAAGGGCAACACAATGCATACTGTTTCTAACAAAGACTTGACAAAGGTGAGGCTCAAAGATGAGGCTCAAAGGCATTTGAACAGCTGAAACAAGGATCAAAGTACTATTTTTCTTGCCATTACAGGGGGTCACACCACGAGTAAGTGTCTAAGACCAGATTTGACCTCAGGGCTTGTGCTTTATCCACTGTGCCACTTAGCTGCCTCAATATGTACATATATCATATCACATGTATACAAGATCATATGGAAATTTTCTTTAGAGGCAAAGTACTTACAACTTAGGGGCATTAAGAAAGACTCCCATATGAGAGATGGCACCAGAACTACTTAAATCATTTATAATAGACAAAGCCTGCTCCTACTTTTGGAGGCTCTCCATGGCTCTTTGAATGACCCTCAGTGGTACAGGTTTATAGTTTATTAAGGTTCCCATCAGACCTCACAACTCCTTGGGGTATCATGACCTACTGGCATTGCTGTTACACATTTAATTGTAAAGCCAAGCACAAGCAGCTTTATAGAGGACTGCTGCTGTGAACAGTTTCCAAGATTCTGATTACACAGTATAGTGAACTCTATTCATGCAGTAACAAATTAAGGCAAAACATCCACAGAAATTAAAATACAGCATTTACAATGTTATGGCTTAACAACTTATTACTAAAGTGGCCACATAGTTTTTAACAAAGTGGTCACAAGGCAAGCCTCCTTAATTGACACAAATAACAGAAGTCAAAAGTTTTCCACCCCATGTCACATTGCCTTAATCTCTTCAATCAAAAAGTCTTCTTTCTTCTTGATTGGAGATTAGTTTCCAATCATCCTTAATTAGTACATCCTGAACTCAATCATCTAATTGCAAAGGTCAAAGTTCTCCACCCCTAGTAAATTATGATCTCAGTTTACATTAAATACCCAAGGAGAGGTCTTTTCATCTGAACTCAAGGCTCACTCTCCACTTCCATGGTTCCCCTTCCATAATCTCAGCTCCTGCCAGAATCTATCCCACTGTCACCTGAGTTCAAAGGCAGACAGCTCTCAGTTCTTTGTCCAGCTTCTTGTACAGTTCCTCATCCAGTTCCTGCTCCACACTGAAGTTCACAGTGTCTGGTCCACCTCAAGTCCTTCACAGTTTCTTTCCATGGGAAGACAAATCTTAACAAAGCCACAATAACATGCAAACACATTGCCAACACCCTCATCAATTCACTTTCTGCCTGTAAAATCAACATAGACACAACAACAAGGTCTGAAGAATCAACACAAATCATTAGTATAGTCCCAGGACCTCTGAAATCATCACCAAGACCTTCCTCCAGGATTTCTGTAAACATACAACAAGAAAATCCTCTTTCAGGATTTCTGAACCAGCAGCAAGGTCCCAGGTCTTCTATACCAATGGCACCATTCTCTAATAGCAGACGAATCTAACAAAGTAACAAAACAGACAGACAAAGTACTGACACTGCAGCCATGCTTCCTCCCATTTCTTCTCTCTTTTCATTTCTCAGAAGTTCTCAATTTAGTTCTCAGAAGTTCTCTGGAGAATTTCTGGCACTACAAGTTCTGTTCTCCATTCTGTTCTCAATTCATAGCAATTCTCAGATGTTTGCAGGATCCTGGCAGTTCTCTCTCCCTCCTGCTCCCTCTCCCTCTCCCCCTCTTTCTCCCCACTCCCACCCCCCCCCCTCTCTCTTGCTCTCAGCAATTCTCATTTCTGGAAGTTCTCTCTCTCCAGCATTAGCTGCTCTGTCTCCATGATGCTCACTCCCAGAAGTTCTGGTCTCTCCTAGTTTGGGATTTTCCTTTTATATGATATTTGCTCCTCCTTATTCTGCCCCTTCCTATTACATCAACAAGTCCATCCCACTGTTGGATTAACAAGGTCTGTGTCTTAATACTTGACATGGTTATGAACTTGAAAGTAAGTGCTAAGTACCTCTTAGCTTGCCAATACAAGGGGATTTTCAAATTCCATTACTATTGCATTTACCCATGAGGAAAATGAGAAACAGAGAGGTCATAAGATTATAGATCAAGAATTCGGAGGGCTTCAGATATCATCAGATCAATGTCCCCATTTTATTGATAAGAAAGCTAAGGTTTAGAGAGGGGGGCTAATTTATCAGGGAGTCACATGGCTAATAAATGTTGGAGATGAAATTCACACCCAAATCTCTCCTAACTCTATCCAGCACATTGTGTAACCACCTCACCTCTCTCCAGTTCCCCAGCAGAGACTTAAGGCTTTAATACTGTAGTCCAGAGGCATATTTATCATCCTTCATGCAACATTTTTACAGTTAACAAGGGACAAACATCATAACTGTGGATGAGGTTCTGCTATCAGTCCTTACTGTGGACAGATGGTGTTTAAAATGCAAGATGAAAGAACTGACTTTGCTCAGGTTATAACAATGTCAGGAGAGAGACTGGGACCTAAGCTTCTCTTTCCTCCTCATCCAAGATCCCCTGGGGCTCTTTGACTGTCCTAAAGACATCAACTTGCCAAATGCTTTTCCTTATTCACACCCTGATTCATTGATCAAAGTTCTTCTGAGTAAATAAGTCAATTAAATTAAACCAGAAATCCTGTTCATCCAGAAAAAGTCTGACTCTTTGAATTAATCCCTTTCTAAAATGAAGGCATTACCTCCTCGCCTTCTTGGCAGAGGAGGTGGACTTATGGGTATGGAACATTGCATTTACTGTCTGTCAGATTGCTTGTGTTAGGTTTGCTGAACTACTTTTTGCTTCCTTTTTTGTAATAATGGATAGTTCATTGGATAGGGGAAATGAGAGTGAATATATTCAAAAAAATTAAGGTGATAGAAGAAAAGAGATGTCAATAAAATGTTTAAATTAAAAATAAAATCCAAAAGATGATGATATATGGCATGATGTGGAGCATGAGTATAAGGGAAAGATTTGGAGTCCAAGGACCTGAATTCAAAGCTTGGCCCAGCTATTTTGCAGTGGTCTGCATCTGGCCAGATAATTATCCTGCCCTGTCCCACAGTGTCCTCATCTCTTAAATAATGGGATCGGAATATATAATCTGAAGATTCCTTCAAGCTCCAATATATGATTCAATGAGCCTCAACATAAGCAAATTGGGCTAAGTTGAAGTGCTGCAGTGGAAAGATGACTAGCTTTGGAGTCAGGTGACTCACCACCAAATCCTTCCTCCATCATTTACTGCTTTCATGACCTTAGAAAAAAATCACTGAACTTCTCTGGGCCTCTGTTTTTTCTTCACTGTCAGTCTAATTGACCAGTTAAACTACAAACCAAATGAAATACCACCTTTCTTTTTCTCATTGCTCAGATCAGTAGTGACCTTTGGCTTTATATCTCACCTAGTAGACTGCTTGTTTTTAACATTCTAATGCACTTTTTCATCCATTAAAATAGAGTCAGTTTCATTATTTGTGATATTGTCTGGTGCTTGCTACATTTGGAGCCTACCAATTTTTAAAAAGAAAATATAATATAGATATATGAAACATAGCCATAATCTGCAAATCTTTGACCTGTCTTGTTTCTTTCTCCTAAACTATCCTTTTGAATATATTTAACCTTGTCTTCTACTTTTTCACAAATTGGCATTAAAGTTATTAAGAAATAGAGTGTATATTGATTTGATTTAGAGGGTTTTATCAAATTCTTCAGGGAATTTCTCTGCCTCATCCTCAACAACCAATGTTGGTACATATGCTACAATGATTTTCATGATGTTCTTTTTGGAAGTACTTATCACCAGTACTGTAATATGATGACCCATATCCCATAAGATAATATTTCTTAGGTCTTTTGGGTTTAAAGTAAAATTCATTTTGCAACTTTGTCCTTTTGCCTCTCTAAGAAACAGCTGAATGCTATACATTTAGCTGTATCTTCCTTTTGTGGGTTCATTTACACCAAAAATGTTAAAAATCAGTATGATTCAATTTCTCCAGTAATATGTCAACAACACTGAACATTGGTCAAGGATCTTACATGTCTACTTGTGATTAGCTTAGCCAGTCTTTGGTCAAATCTGAAACCTTTCAGAGTCCCAGGTAGAATCTGCCAGTTCTTGTGTTCTAGTTAACAGTCATGAGAACTTAGGGTCACCTCCATACCACAATGAGGAATTGGAGTAAGTCTCTTATAGAGGACTTTTATGGATATGAGAACTACTCTCAAGTCAGTGGACTGATCAAACGCACACCTTTGACTCATCAGAGCTAAGATTAGAATTTATAAGGAAAATTAGTCATGAGAAAAGAATATGATATACAATTAATAAGATTTTGATTATTTAATCAAGCTATTGAAAATCAAAATGGAAATGGAAAACATAAATGACATCACCAATAACAATAGTAATTTCATGTGAAATGTCAATCTAAAGTAATTATTGCAAGGAAACTAGGAGCACCCAAAAGATAAATCTGCAAACATCTTGCTATCTTGCCAAATGGAAATAAATAGCTACAAAAAGAAATACCAAGTGAAAATAAAAAATCAGCTAGAACATCTTATGACAAAGAATTGGGAATGATTATGGACATTATCACGTAAGAGGGGAGCATGGAAGGTTAAAAAATATGAAAAAATGGCAAGATATGTGACAAAGTCATTGCAAGGGAACACAAAGAAAAAATGGAAAGAGTAATATCAACCAAACAAAAATGGAAGTTATTTACAAAAAAAACTTTTTAATAAGTAGTTTTCTTTATCAAGGATAATAGATTCCAACTTGGATCCCAACATCATAGTCCCTGAGATTCTTAAAGGAGAGATAGACATTGCAAAGAGATCAAAAGCAGGAAAATCAGCTGGGTTGTATCAAGAATATTTAGAGATTGGTGTGGAGGCAAAATATTTGTGAAGCTATTAAAGAACTGATAACCAAGATATCTAGACAATGGAAAGGTACCAATAGCATTTAAAAACCTTTTGAATTAATTTTCTTTTTTTAATGACAAAATTGATCACTAAAGTGACCAACAGCTGTTATGTCATATGACAACTCTTCCAACTGCACAAAATCTTAATGAAGGTCATCTATACATCAGTTGAGAACATCCTCACTGGAGATATTAATTGGTAAAAAGCAAGGTTTTGCAATTGTATTCAACACTGGGTGCTATCTTTGCCTTCTCCCTATTTACCAAAAGATTAAGAGAATATAAAATACTATTATGCTAATTATTTGTTGATTGTGCAAAAGCATTTGACTCGATTGAACAAAATATTCTCTCAAGACTTTTACAACAAAGAATCTACCACCTAAATGTTGAGATCAATATTGAGTTCCCTCAGAGATAAAAGCAATAATTCAATTGCCTTTCATAATAAATAGATAAGGCACAAAACAGTGACATGTATGCTTGCCAAAATGAATGCTATCTGCTTGGTGGTCTCTGCTAAGGCTTTCTTTCAGCAATCTGGCTTTCAAATAGAGTTCAAGATAAGGATAAGTTTCTGTGGATATTGAGGTTCTCCAGAAACTCCAGATTGTGAATGGCCATTTTGATTATTTCTAACACCAAGGCATGAGTGTTCCAGACAAGATCTGTATTCACTTAGGGGATTTTGGCCTGTGGCCCATCCTCAAAGAAAAGAATAAATGCATGAAAAATATTTATCATGTAGATTCACTTATTCATCTGAATGGACACTCTTGTCCAACATTATGTATATATGGAACAAACAGTATAAAAGACTAGTGATAGGGATCTAGGATTGAAAAAAGAAGAGAAGATTTCTTTGGGGAATTTGGATTGCTTTGGGAAGCTCAGAGTAGTAGATAGAGTGCCAGAACTGGAGTCAGGAAGACCTAAGTTCAAATCTGACCATAGATACATACTAGCCAGTGACACTGGGCAAGTCACTTAACTTTGTTTGCCTTAGTTTTTTTTTTTTTTTCCATTTTTAAAATGAGTTGGAAAAAAAAATGGCAAATAACTCTAGTGCCAAGAAACCCCAAATGGGGTCATAGAGTGATGGACATGACTGAAAAATGACTCAAATTTCTAATAACAACAAAAGTCACCTTTCTGATGCAAACATTTTAGTAATTCTGCCATGTGACACCTGGATGGAGAAGAGTCAGAGAGAAAGGAATAAGGACTTAAATAGTGCCTACTATGTGCCAGGCACTGTAACATATGTTTTCACAGATATTTTCTCACTCTCTGGACACTTGCAAGAACACAACTGTGTATGAGGAACCAAAGATCAGCATTTCAGAGAGGACAATAGAGAGGTTCACAGTGAGTATTAGCAGTTTGAATCACATAACTCATGAGCAACTCCTGAGAAGAACATGACTTAAAAAATATCATTAAGGAATTGTATGGCCCAAAAAAAATTACATATGAATAGGTCAGGTGATGATATCAAGGGATGGTGGGAGAAAGATGAGAGTTCTCTACTGGTACCTCCTATTATTTGGTGAAATTGTTTACTGAGTGGACTCCTGAAATAAATACATGTGTTAAGGGTGGCCTTATTTTTGTCAGTATCCCGTTCAGTACTGAAAAGAAATAAGGTAAGTGTAGGACAATGAACAGTTAACCAAAGGAGGTTTACTTAGCCATCACACACATACATGGGCACCTCAAGGAACACTACTGAAGTCCATTGTCAATTGCCAATGTATTTTTTTTTCCAAAGGTACAAGTCTGATCACATTCAATGAACTTCACTGGCTTCCCATATTTCTGCTACAAACACAAAATCTTTTATTTGACATTTAAACCTCATCACAACCTAGCAACAATCTTTTCAGCTTTATTACAAATTATGCCCCTCCACACATTTTATAATCTATGTGCATTGACCTCCTCACTATTTTTCACACACAACACTCTATCTGCCATCTTGCCTGAAATGTTCTCCTCCTCATCTCAGAACCCTTGACTTCCTTGAAGATTGAGTTCAAATAACACTTTGTTAGACCTTCCCCATTCCCCTGCCCATTACTAGTGCGTTCCTCTCTAACTAAACCTTCTTCTGTATATGTCTTGTACATGCCCATTTATATAAATGATATTTTTTATTAGTCTCTCTCTCTCTCTCTCTCTCTCTCTCTCTCTCTCTCTCTCTCTCTTTCTCTCTCTCTTTCCCTATCCCTCTCCCTCTCCCTCTCTCTCATTTAACATGACCAATTATTTATTTTCTGTTTTTAATTAGATGCTCGGTATGCATTTCAAATTCAATATTTCAAAACCGAGCTCAAAACTGAGAATCCTGTCCTTAAAGGTGTTGAGATCACCAACATTGGTTCAATGACCCAGCTTCAAAATCTTTGAACTTAACCTGAACTCTTCACTGTCCATCACCTCCCATAACTCATCAGTTGTGAAGTCTTCTTAATTCAATATCTCTAATAGTATTCACATTCATCCCTTTCTACTCACACACCCAACAAATTCTTATGAAGCATCCACTATTTGCCAAGCACTGGGCTATGTGCTGGCAATACAAAGAAAAGTAAAAGTCAACCCATACTCTCAAGGAACAGAGAGTATAAGGGGAGAAACACAATGTCCACTGCTACATATAATCAACATACAGAAAGGATCAATTAGAGATGATCAACAGAGGAAAAGTACTAGCATACTAGCATTAGGGGAGATCAGAACACCTTGCTTTTATTTTGTAGAATGTGGGATTTTAACTAGAAGCTGGAGGAAGTCAGGGTACAGAAACAAGGAGGAAGAATATTCAATGTATGGGAGACAGCACATAAAAGTGCCCAGATATGTTATGTTTTGTGTGAGAATTGCCAATGCCATAGCATTGCAGAGTACATGGAGTTGAGGGGATAAGGTAGAAGATGACTGGAAAGGTAGGAAGGGGCTGAATTAGAAAGGGCTTTGAATGACCAAAAGGATAATTATTACATGTTTACATTTTATCCTAGAGGCAACAGGTAGCCAATGGAGTTTATTAAATAGTGGGAAGATGACATGGTCAAATCTGCACTTTCAGAAGCTGAATTTGAAAGTTGAGTGGAGAATGAACTGGAATGAAGAGAAGCTTAAAGCAGGGAGACCATCTAGCAAGTTAGTGCAGTATTTTTTAGTATGAGATACTAATACCCCATCATCTCCTTCAAAGGGCTTTACACTGGCCTCCAAATTGGTCTCCAAATTCATTCTACATATATTTGTTGAATTGAAATTTCTAGAAAACAAATCTGGCCACATCACTGACCTGCCTAAGAAATTCTAGTGACTCCCTCTTAATACAAACACTCTTTGGCTTGGAAAAGCTCAAGACAACTTTTCCAGAAAAATTACATATTATTCTCCTTCATTTTATATTCTAGTTGAACTATATACTTACCAGTTGTTCATACATGAAATTCTATTTCCTACTTACATGCTTTTACCACAAGCTGCTCCCCCATACTTGGAAGGCACAATCTCATCACCTCTACCTCATAGATTCCAAGGTTGGTTCAAAGCTTGTCATAAGTGCTCCTTCTTACAGAAAACCCATCATGATCTCCCAATCATTCTCCTAGAAATTACTTTATGCATATTTTGTAGAAGAAGGAATACTATGGACTAGATAAAGTTTTTCCTCTGATCATAAAGAAGTGGATTCAACTCCTACTCCTGACATTTACTGGCTATGTGACCCTGTGCATGTCACTTAAGGTGCCTATATGCACCGACACATAGAGTTTCCTCATATCTTTGAGTTCCTTACATTAATTGAATCATAAGCCCAGTCCCTCTACTTATATTTCTCATTTAATTTCTCCATACGTGGCATTTCCCAAAGTAGAATGCAAATTCCTTAAGCACGAGGACTATTGAAATTTTCTGTATAACCTCTGTGTACTTCTGTGTGTCCTTAGGACAATGCCCAACACATTGTAAATGCTTAAGAGATATTTGGTGAGTTACCCAGTACAGTTCTCTGTCAATATCCCCACACCCAACACCACCTCCAGATATTAAGTCTGTCAAGCTTGTGAGAAGCCGCTAGACTTTGGGCTTGGCTAGCCTAGATTTTGCAAACCCAAGGTCATGATAAGGAATAGAAGAAAGAATTAGTGCAATAGTTTGCCTAACCCAGGACTCAAAAATAGGGGAATTTTGCAATCAGAAAAACCACTTTTTCTGTTAGGATTTTGGCCTCCTTTGAGGAAATGACTGTGCTAAATGATGCCCCAAATTGTCCGTATCATTCTACACATTCCTTAATTAAAGACCTCTTCTACCAGGGGGCTAATTTACACCACCCATTGGGAGATTTCTTAAAAGAAGTTGTATTGCAGTCTCAGTGCTGCATATCACTTAATGGAAAGCTGTTAAGGAAATTCTCCATCAATTCTTAGCTATTAGCACTGCAAGGTTTATGGTACTTCCATCTCCTGAAATGGAAACCGTTAATTTGGTAAGCTTTATGTTGAGGCCATTGGCTTCATCTGAGCCAAACATCTCCATGATGAAAGGTGATCAGAGGATATCTGCAATCATTACCAGCCTTATCAGCAACTAGGGCTTGGGTTTATTTTCTCTCAAATGTAATTGATAAGAAAATCAGCATCCATTACTGAATAGTCATTTCATGGCCCAACCCTTAATCTTTGGCAAGACTCTTATTGGGAGCAGTAAGACTGCCAAGAGGGAAAAAGTGGTGGCTGCAGTGACTGGGGTTTGATTGACTGCTCAGGAACCCTGAGCTGACAGCATCTCAGATTCCTGTATAGTCATAAATCCAAAAAGTGAGGAGCTTGCTTTCAATATATCTGAAAGTAAATGTGCAGACTATTGAACAACTGCCAGATGGACAGAAAGCTAGACCTGGAGTCATGAAGACCTGACTTCAAATATGGACTCAGACACTTATCAGCCATGTGACCTTGGGCAAGTCATTTTCTTTTGTCCACCTCAAGTTCTTCAACTGTAAAATAGGAATGATAATAGTGTATGTATACACACATATGCATACACATGCACATACATACTTAGTGTTGTCATGTGGATCAAATAAGAAAATATTTCTAAAGTGCTTAACCTGGTGCCTGGAACATAGTGGTTACTTTATAAATGCAATATTACTTTTGAGGGCATCACCATCCTTCCAATATTCATTGAAAATGGGAAAGTCCTGCATGAAAGTCCGAACTGAGAGATCCGAATTGGGAGGAGTCCTCTATTTAGGAATAAGGATCTTCCTTGCTGTTTTTTTTCAGCTGATTTGCAACCTTCAACCTCTAAAATTAGTTTGGGAAAGAGAAGAAGAATTTCCTTTGAATTACTCCCAGTAGAATGTACATTCTTAGAAGGCAGAGATGATTTTGCTTTCCCTTCTTTATCCCCAGCACTTAACACAGTACCCAGCACATAGAAGACAAATGGAAATGGATGTTTCTGATATTGACTCCCAGAGAATATGAGCATCCGAAGCAAAATTGATATTTTTAACAGATGAGGAACCTGTGGCCCAGAGAGAATAGTCAGTCAAACACTTTTTTAAGTCACTTAACAAAGTATTTTATTTAGCATTAGCTTTTTTTTTTACCATTTATTACAATTTATCGGAAGCACAAAGAAAAGTAAAGATATGATCCCCATCCCAAGGAGCTCATATGTCAATGAGAGGGACAACATGTAAGCAACTACATCCTTAAAGGAAATATACAGTGTCAGTGTGAGATAACCTTAGAGTGAGTGAAGTAGCAGGTTACAGGAATTAGATATGAGGAGAGAGCATCTCCTGGAGAGGGGGACTGAGAGAAAGAGAATAAGAGGAGAGAAAAAGAGAGGGAAGAGACAGACAGACAGATAGACAGAGACATAGAGATGGAGAGATAGAGACAAAGAGACAGAGGAAGAGATACAGAGAGAGTTAATGAGAATTCACAGAGTTGGAAGGTGGAGTATCTTGTGTGAGGAACAGCAATGGGGCCAGTGTCATTGGATCACAGAGCACATGTTGGTAAGATCTAGGAAAACTGGAAAGGGAGGAAATGACAAGTTATGAATGGTTTGAAAAGTCAAACAGTGGTTCATATGTGATCCCAAAGGTGAGAGAAAGCCACTGGAATTTAGTGAGTATGGAAATGACATGGTCAGACCTGTGCTTTAAGAAGATCACCTTGGAGCAGATAGGCTGCACAGTGGATAGAGCAATGGCCTTTGAGTCAGGAGAATCTGAATTCAAATATGTCCTCAAGTACTTCCTAGCTATCTGACCCTGGCCAAATCACTTAAACCCAATTGTCTCCAAAAATTAAAAAAGGTCACTTTGGTAGCTGGATGTTAGGAGGACTTGTAAGGAAAGGCTTGTGGCTGGCAAACTAATAAGCAGGCAATTGCAAGAATCTTAGTGTAAGGACTAGAATGGAACGGTGGCCATGTCAGAAAAGGAAAGCAGGCATATTGAGAGATATTACAAAGGTGAAATTGATAGCCATTGCCACAGATTGGATTGGGGTGGGAGAATTAGCAAGAGAGCAATGTGTGAAAATGTCACCCTCTTTTTCAGCTCTAAAGTCTGGGAGGATGATGATGCCCTCAATCGTAATAGGGAAGTTAGAAAGAGAGGAAGGTTGGAAAAGAAAGAGAATAAAATAAAAATGCATGAAACATCAGAACTTCTAGGACCCTAATGATACCTAGGACAAGCCCATTATATGTGCAGTGAAGTCAAACTTGAAAGAGAGAAAAGGCAAGGATGAAGGGCAAAATAAATGATAATGACTATGAATTCCATCATAGCTTGGATGGGAAAGGGCAACTTTGAAAGAACAAAAACAAATTTAAAACACTATACAAAAATAAAGTGATTCTTTGTCTAACCTCCACACTTTATTGTCTGTGTTCACACCACAACAAATACTTTTGGGGAAAGTTCAAAATGCAATCAAATCCCCAAGTACTTTTAATGGTACAGTGGAAAGCATGTGGGTTTGGGTTCTAAAGACTTGAGTTCATAGCCTGGCTTTGCTATTTCCTTTTTGGGTGACCCTGAGAAAGTCAATTTGCCTCCCTGTACCTCAGCTTCCCCATCTGTAAAAGAAAAGTTTGACTAGATAACTCTTGTCATTCCTACAAGTTCTGGATATATGATCCTATGAAGTAACCGATTGGTGACTTTTTTCTCCGTCCATTTGTCTCTGGAGTCAGAGAATCTGGATTCAAATCCTTCCTCTAAAGCATATAACCCATCTTACTTGGAGCAAGCTATTTGCCTTCCCTGCCCTTCAGTTCCCTCAACTGTAAAATGAGGGAGTAGGACTGAATGACCTCTGAGGGTCCTCACACCTCGAACTCTAAGATTCTATGAGCATTTCTGAGCCTTAGAATTTCAAATGTGATTAGATGGCTTCCTTTTCGAAAGTCCTGTGCTAAACTATCTACAAATCTTTGTAAACATCAATTTATTTATATGTAAAATGGGGGGATTTTCCTGCTTACCTTATTGGAATATGATATGCTATTTAGAGATGAAATGAACCAAAAGGTCCCATAATATAATTCAATACATTTCACCAATGACAAAACTTTGAATGAAACATGCTAAGGAACTTGCCTGAAGTGATACAAGTGGCAGAAATGAGAATTGAAATCCAAAGATTCCAAACTGAGTGTTAGTTGGGTCCAAAAAGACAGTTTTCAGAAAACATTTTACAAACTCTAAGTCATTAAATAAACTCAAGTTATTTGCAAAAATTGTTACAAATACTCAGGGTAGTGCTTAGCCATGCCTTGTTGTATTGAGCACAGCCTTAAATGTGCCTCTCATTGACTTGTAAAAGACAAGAAATTCCAGGAGAAAAGTGGGATATGGTCAGATTATTCTTGATTTACTTCAGATTTGTTTCTGAATCTCTAAAAGGTTTAAACAAACAGCTTTGAAAAGAAACAGGCAAGTGATAAGGAAAAAAGGTGTGTAAAACCTTCCAACTGTTCAATGATCTCCATTGGATTCCTTGTAAAAAGTGAAATGTATTCATTTTTAGCAGCTACAGTGAAGAGAGGGGGGAAGATCAGGTGGGAATTCACTGTGGGTGCCATCAAAAATGGAAGTTTCAGCAATGATTTGTGAACCACTCCTGAAGAGTCCATATGCTAGTTCAGATGTCCTGAGACTCAAATTGAATTCTGGCTTTTTTTAAAGAGAAAAACCTAGTGCTGTGGGAGAATTAGAGATCAAGCTAATCTCAAAACCAATGGGAACTGAATGAATATCCCAGTGCACTCTATAAGTGAACAGAGATCCCTCCTACATGCCCCTTAACATAGTCACCCAATATCCTCTTAAGAAATCTCCAGTAAGAGGAAATCCACCACCTCTCTAGGTAGTTCAGCTCACTTTGGAGCAGCTCTAATTGTTTAGATTTTTTTTTCCTTCTTAACCCAAACTTAAATCTGTCACTTTGTAACTTTCTCTCTTTGCTTTTTTGTTCCACCCTCTCTGGTCAAGCAGAAAACAGCTCATTTCTCTTTCAAATGGAAACCTTTTAGATACTTGAAGACAAGGATAATGTCTATTTTGTTTTATTTCCAAAAACTTAAATAGTTCAGTTAAATTCAAAAAGGATTTATTACATACTTAAGATATGCAGAAACTGGACTAAGCTAGGAGTACAAAGACAAAACAATCAAATTAGTGCCTGCCTTCAAAGAGGTTTCTTCAACTGATGTGTGGATGGATGGATGGATGAATGGATGAATGAATGAAAAGCACTTTCTCTGAGCCAGGTACTGTATACACTACCCTCTGGTGATACCAATACAAAATCAAGATAGTACCGGTAGTCAATGCTTATGTAGGATAGACAACACAACATAAAAGAATCCTGGTCCAAGAAGGGAGAGTTTAAACCATCTCAGGGATGGTGAGTAGAGATCCATATTACAATAAGGTTACATCACCTTTCCAAAAACGGTGGCAGCACTGGTTTAATTTCCATTGACAAGCCAACTGATGTCAGAAGGGTGGGAGCAGAGAAAAGTCCAAAATTCATGGGCAAAAAGTTAGAAGGGATGTGAAGCATCCACAGGCATCTGGGAGTAGCTAGAATGAGGAGGCTATAAGAGTTTGTGATAATTGCATGCTCAGGACACCTCAGCCCCAGATTAGAGTTCCAAAACTAGGTAAAACATAACATGTACACACATATCTGCCATGTTGCCACACTGGTTGTCTTCTCCCCAAACTGCCTTTTAGCTTCCTCATCTGTGCTGCCTCCCCTAATTAGAATGTAAACTCCTTATAGAAAAAAGTCTATCTTTCTTCTTGTATTCATGTTCTTGTGTTTAGTAAAGAGCCTGGGATAAAGTAAGCACTTGATAAATGCTTATTGACTGACTAGTAAAAAGAAAATAAATATGAAATGACCCATTTGTCTGGTTTCTGGAGGGGGCATGCAGGCAGGTTCCATAGTGCCTTTGGATCATACTGGGGCCCATAGTTATCTACACTGCTCTCAGTGAATGCATTTGAGTAGTGTCTCCTCTCTTCTTCTCCATTCCTCTACGTCTTCTGGCACTTACCTCTCTGATCAGTGTCAGCTCAACTGTTTAACCCAGGACAGTTCTAGGGGATCAGTGATACACAGACCCTAGGAGGAAGTTATGCACTTTGAAGTTTTGAAAGTTCTTTACAAAAACCTCATTTTATCCTTACAGAAAAGCCTAGGAGGTAAATGCTCTAATTATCCCCATTTTAAAGATGAGGAAACTGAGGGTAGATAGAGGTTAAATAACTTTCCCTGAGTCATATAGCTGATAAAAAAAATTGTATGAGACCAGCTCTGAACTCATGGTTTCCTGATTCTAGGCCTGAGTCTCTATCTACTGTTGTGGATTTGATTGGCAATTAAAAGTCACTTAGCCTCTATAAGTCAGTTTCTTTATCTGTAAAATGACAATGCTATATAACTATGAGTCATACCTACCCCTTGGTTTTATGGTGAAGAAAGTGCTTTATAAAACCTAGAGAATCAAAGAAATGGACTGTGATATTTGATTTCTGATTTGTTGAGAGATTCAAAATGCTCAAAGATCCCAGAGTTAAAGGCACTTACATAAGAGAGAATAATTGTTCTCGATTAAAACCTAAATGTGCTCCTTTTGTCAAAAGAGTAATAGAAACTTGCCTGATGCTTTTGTTCCCACACAAGAACAGTTCATTTCCTTCCATTTGTGGGAAGGTTGTATTCATTTGGATTCTGTTTTCTGTCATCATCCTCTAGTCTCTGTCTCCTACTAAGCTCTGTTGGTATTTTCATGAATCTATTTATCTGCATCTCTTCAGCCACGTTCTTTATTTGCATTTATGGCTCCCTCATCTTCTCTTTCTTAAAATAAATCATGAACAATGCTGTTTGCCTTCTGGCTTCAACCTCTGACTGCCATTCCCACCGCCTCTGCCTCATCCAAATCCAGGCTGTTGATTCCCTGGGTATGGTGAAGGAAGAAATGGAAGAGTGAGCTCCTCTGGCTATGTGCCAACTGATAGGGAAGGTAGCTCTTAGATACTGATTTATTTTAAGGAAAGAACCAATACAATTAACTCTTTTTACTTTAAAAGATGGAACTAATCTTTTGTTTTGTTTTGTTTTTCCCTCAGTCCTCATCCTTCTGGACCTCTCTGAAGGCTGTGACACTGCTGATTACCCTCTTCTCCTTAATATTCTCTTTGCTTCTCTCTAGTTTGTGGGGGGGGGGGGAGGGGTGTGTGTGTGTGTGTGTGTGTGTGTGTGTATGTGTGTCTGTGTGGGTGGGTGGGTGGGTGCAAGAGAGAGACAGATAGACATAGAGAAACAAATAGACAGAGAGAAAAGAAAGGGAAGAGAGACAGAGAGGAGACAGAGATAGAGACAGAGACAGATAGACAGAAAAAATATTTTTTCTCCTTGCTTTCCTCCTACATATCTGAGCATCTTCTCTTAGTCTCCTTTACTGACTCTTCCTGCAGGTCACACTTCCACACCACAGCTGTCCCCCAAGGCTCTGCCTTGTGTCCACTTCTCATTTCCCTCTATAATACTTCATTTGGTGATCTCTTCAGTTCCCTTGTCTTCAATTATCATCTCTATGAAAAATAATCTCACGTGCATTTACCCGCCTTAGATTCTATCCTCACCTATAGCCTTATACCTCATTACACATCTTGCAGGCAACATTTCCAATCTGAACTCTATTTTCCCCCAGAATTCTACCTCATTTTTCTTGTCTTTCCTCTCATTGTTGAAGGTGCCATGTCCTCACAGGCACCAAAGCTCACAGCATCATGGTTATCATTGACCTCACTCTCTTTCACCCCATCAGTGATCTGTTTCCAAGTCTGACTATTTAATTTTTCTAACATCTCTCATACATACCCTTTTTTCTCTCCTATGACACTATCCCCACTTTGGGGATAGTGTCAGCTCTTGACCCCATGCCTCACCTAGTCATAGCTCTCTAGCTGGTCTCCCTGCCTCAAATCCTTCCTCCTCCAGTCTAGCCTCCATTCAGCTGCCAAAGTGAGCTTCCAAATGAGGTCTGACTATGCTCCCTCACTAAATGAACTCCAGAACCTTCCTATTACTCCCAAGACCAAATATTAATTCCAATATCTGACTTTTGTGGCCCTTCATAATCGGTCGTGCTCACTCCAACTTTAGTTCTCTTACACCTACTCCCCTGCACATGCTCTACAAACCAACAATACTGACCTCTTTACTATTCCTTAAACAACAAACTGCATCTATTGCTTCATGGAATGTTATTAATTTTCATAGTTAGCTTGTCCATCTAGGCAAGGAAATAAACTCTTTGCCTGAAGACTTGGCATTCTGAAGGCTATTCCAAAGTTCAGATAGCTGATTTACTTCACACAGAACCTGAAAGAATGTAGATCAGGTATTTGTAAGACAGTTGTGTTTTTTTTCATTTCTGTGACAGAACACCTAGTTAAGGGCTCATTGCTCAGCATCAACCAGTAGAGAGGGAAGATATACTAGCGAGGAAGGCTACACTGAGAAGATTACCAAAGGTGGCCACGTGAGCTCCCTGGATGAGACCTTCCCAGAGAAGAGCCTAATTAGGGAGTTATATGTGTGTGTAGGCATGCATGTATGTGTCTATGTGTGTGTGTGTGTGTGTATATATATATATATATATATGTTTGTGTATATATGCATATATTTTATATATGTCTATGTATATGTGTATATATGAAGACACACAGAGACATGTGTGTGTCTATATATATGTGCACATATATACATATATTTTATATCATGTATTATATATTATATTGTGTATATATTAATGCAAATATTTTATATTTATATTGTGTTTTTCCCACTTCTCCATATTAAAATTTTTAAAATGTAACTCATTATAAGAGGGAAATGAAAGTATTTGTACAAAAATATTTCTTGCAGCTCCTTTTGATGGTGGCTAAGAATTGGAAATTGAGGGGATGCTCATCACTTGAGGAATGACTGAACAAGTTATAGCATATGAATTCGGTGGACTACTACTCTGCTATAAGAAATGACAGGCGGGATGATTTCAGAAAAATCTGGAAAGACTTACATGAATTGATGCAAAGTAAAGTGAGCAGAACCAAGAGAGAATTGTAACAGTAACACACAGAACATTGCACAGTAACAGCAATATTGTACAATGAAGAGCTGTGAATTTTTTAGCTACATTCAGCAACACAATGATACAAGACAATTGCGAAGGAATAATGATGAAGCATACTATCCACCTCCAGAGAAAGAAATTATGTTGTCTGAATACAGACTGAAGCATGTTGTTTTCTTTCTTTCTTTTTAGTTCAAGTCTTCTTAAAGGAAATGACTCATAGGGAAATGTTTAATATGATTGCACACATGTAAACTATATCAGATGGCTTACCATCTCAGGGAGGGCAAAGGTCAGGAAAGGAGGGATAATTTAGAACTCAAAACTTTAAAAAAAAGTTTAAAAAATGTATATTTGATTAGGGCAAAATAAAAATACAATTTAATAAATGAAATAAAACAAAACTCTTCATCAGCTTTTTACAGTCCAGTGAAATCAATTCCCACATTAACTATCACAGAAAAAAATTATTACTTTCTCTTCATTTTAAGATCTCTGGCAAGTGAGTGGCATGTTTCAGTTTCAATCTTCTGGACTCAAGATTATCATTACAAAGACTGAAGAGAGGCAGAGCTAAGATGGTCGAGTAAAAATGGGATTTCCTTGTGGCTCCAGCTCCAACCACCTCCAATATATGTAAAAATAAATTACTCTAAACAAATTTTAGAGCTACAGAACCCAAAAAGTGACAGAGAGAAATAAACCTCCCACTGCCTGGCAGGCAGACAGGAAGAGTCTATCGCACTGATCTGGGAGCCAAGCACAGTCCCTTGTGACCCATGTGTTTCTGGCCCCAGGATGTCCCAATCAGTGCCCTAGACCTGCCAGAGCAGAATTTAGGAGAGTGAATCACCAGAAACTGTGGCAATTTCCAGGTTTCTCAACCCATAAACACCAAAAAGAAAGTAAAAGTTCAGTCAGTAACTCTGTTGGAAGATGGGGATGGAAGAACTTGATCTGGCCCCTGCCCCCAGGGATAGAGGTGGCAGAGTTGTGGTGACTGCAGCTGCTGTCCTATGGCGGCCTCCAGAGCTCCTGGTCTGCAGATTTTTGGGGGACAGGTGACCATTCAGAGGGTAATCATTCTTGCTTTGACATGTTTGGATCTGGCAGAATCAGTCTTGAGCAGTGGTCCTGGGGTGTGTGGCCAGTATGTCAGAGCCTGTGAGGACTGTTGAAAGGGCACCCACCAAATGGCTCTGGCAACTGCAAAAACTGCAGCAAGGTGGAACAAAGCTCCCTCCATTCTGAAAGCAGAGTTCTACCATGGCAAAGAGTTCAAAAGTCAAGTAATTAGCAAGATAAGCAAGCAGAGGAAGCACAATCAGATCAGAGATTCCTTTTGGGGGGACAAAAAGAATCAAAGCATGGAACTGGAGAAAGACAACAAAATCATAACTCATGCATCAAAAGCTTCCAAGAAAAATATGAATTGGTCAGAGGCTATGGAGGAGCTCAAGAAGGATTTTGAAAATCAAGTAAGAGAATTGGAAGAAAAATTAGGAAGATAAATGAGAATGAGGCAAGAAAATCATGAAAAGAGAGTTGTAGCAGCAATCACCCTAGCATACTTAGGGTGGCTTCTAGCACAGGTTCTTAGATCTGCTTTTCTAAAGGAAAGCAACTCAAAATAGGTTAACAATATTACTTTAATCAACCAAACATATATCATTTACCTAGTTCAGGGGAAAAAGTCAGCATCCTGAACTTCAGAGAATGCAAACATAATACAAACACAAGTTAACAAGCAGAAGTTACAAGCAGACAAAGAAACATATCAGCAGACAAGCTTCCAACCATCTGACCATTACATCCATACTTATTCAGTTACCAGAGAGGGAATGCCAACATCTGGGTTTTTCAAAGCCAGGTGGCTCAACAGCTTCCCAGAGTCTCATCTGGCCAAATCACACAACTCTTCTCAAAGTGAGCCCCAAAGCAAAACCTCACATCAGGGTGTATATATAGCCTTCTGCTGGCTCAGAGCTTGTCACAGCCCTCTTGACCCACTGCTCAATCACAAAGCAACAAGGTGTGGACATTACCAAATAACAAGCCTCCTGCCACAGGCTCCACATGACCACATTCAGCCTATTGGGGGAAGAGTATACTTTCAAATCAGGGAAGGTTCTCAGAGTCACTTAAGCAAAGGGCCTAGGGGCAGGGAAAATCTTCAGATTTCCATAACAAGAGTCCACAGTCTGATTGAAGATAATAACACCTTAAAAAATAGACTAACTCAAATGGGAAAAGGGACCCAAAAAGCTAATGAGGAGAATACCTTAAAAAGCCAAATTTGTCAGATGGAAAAGGAATTTCAAAAAATAACTGAAGAGAATAATTCCTTCAAAATTAGATTAGAGCAAATGGAAGAAAATGACTTTATTAGAAATCAAGATACTATTAAACAGATCCAAACAAATGAAAAAATAGAAGGCAATGTGAAGTACCTCATGGGAAAAACCACTGACCTAGAAAATAGATCCAGGAGAGATAATTTAAAAATTATTGGACTACATGAAAGCTATGGTCAAAAAAAAGAGCTTAGACACCATCTTTAAGAATTCATCAAGCAAAATTGCCCTGATATTCTAGAACCAGAGAGCAAAATAGACATTGAAAGATTTCACCAATCACCTCTTGAAAAAGATCCCAAAAAGAAAATTCCTAGGAATATTATAGCCAAATTCCAGAGTTCCCAGGTCAAGGAGAAAATACTGCAAGTAATCAGGAAGAAACAATTTGCATGCTGTGGAAACACAATCAGGATAACACAAGACCTAGCAGCTTCTATATTAAGAAATTAAAGGGCTTGGAAAATGATATTCCAGAGGTCAAAGGATCTAGGATTAAAACCAAGAATTACCTACCCAGCAAAACTGAGCATAATGC
>CM053585.1:10011542-10042332 GCA_028646515.1 Pseudochirops corinnae | reverse complement strand
TCCATCCTGCCCTACCGAAAAGTGACATAGGAGAGAATAGACCGGGGGGGGGGGGGGGGGACGCACTGGGATGGCTGTTTCAGGGAGGTGGGTGGGGGAAAGAGGGGGAGAAAATATGTAAATCAAAATCTTGTGGAAATGAATAATGCGAACTATAATAAAATTTAAAAAAAAAAAGAAAATGTGAGCATAATTATCAATGGAAAAATTGGTTGGTTGGTTACGTTGTACTTTGCGCTCAAAGAGAACCAAAATGGTATAACCTTTTTTGGAGTCCAGAAACAGTGTGTCCAACTGTGGCTGATCAGACCAATATGAGCTCAGAAGTCTCTATACAGGTCAGACACAAATAGTTCATATGAACATTTGGAGTTGAGATGTATCTAGATCTGCACAAACCATGTTTCTTTAGAGTTACTGCCATTCTATTTTGCTCATAAAGCACAGAACCTTCTTCAATGTGGCCATGAAATGCTGAACAGTTCTGAGCCAGTGTTTCCCATATGTCACAATCAATTCTAAAGTTCTTCAGGGAGACTTTGAGAGTGTCCTTGCAGTTCTTCTGATCTCCATATGAGCATTTGCTTGTGTGAGTTCTCTATAGTCTTTTAGGCAAATGCATGTTTGGCATTTGAGCAACATGGCCAGCCCATCAGAGTTGCGCTCTCTACAGTAGAGTTTGAAAGCTTGATGTAGTAGCTCAAGAAAGGACCTCAAGGTCTGGTACCTTACCTTGCCATATCTTCAGAATCTTCCTAAAGCAATTCAAATGAAAGTGGTTCTATTTCCTGGCATAGCACTGGTATACTGTACCATGTTTCACAAGCATACAACAATGAGGTCAGAACAATGGCTCTATAGACCTTCAATTCGATAGGCAGTTTAATACCTCTTCTCTCCCATACTTTCCTTTGGAGCCTACCAAAGACTGAACTAGCTCTGGCAATGCATGGCTCAACATCATCATCTGTGTAAATATCCCTGGAAAGTATACTGCCAAGGTAAATGGCCTTATCCACAGGATTCAAAATCTCTCCATCTGCATGTAACTGATGGTTCCACATGCACATGGTATAGTGCTGGAGGGTGAAAAAAAAAAAAAAAACTCAATTTTCTTGGTGTTAATTGTCAGGCTAAAATTATCCCAGGAGACAGAGAATCAAATCATACTCTGTTGCATCTCAGCCTCAGAGACTGCATTGAGTGCACAATCATCTATGAACAAAAAGTCAGGCGCCAAGTCTCCCTCCACTTCAGTCTTGGCTTGTAGCCTTTTCAAGTTTAATAACTTACTGTCAGTGCAGTAGCTGACCTTGATGGCTCTTTCATCTTTATCAAAGGTATCTCACATAGCTCAAAACACCATTCTCAAAAGTATGGAAGCAATCACACAGCCTCGCTTCACTCTATTGTGACCTGGAAATTGAGAGAGCATCATCTATTATCCAGAACCCATGCAAGCTTGCCATTGCAAGATTTCCCTGTCAACCAAATTTTACCATGATCTTCCACAAGCCCTCGTAACTTACGAGTATCAAAAGCCTTGGTTGTATCTATGAATTCTGTGTACAGATCTCTGTTCTGCTCCTGACATTTCTCCTATAGTTGTTAGGCATCAAACACCATATTGATCATCCCTTGGCCCTTTCTGAAGCCACATGGGCTCTTGGGTAGATGACCATTTTCTAGATGAATTCCAGCCCATTAAGGAGGACTCAGGCAAGAATGTTGCCAGCAATGACTAAGAGAGGGATCCAACTCTGATTGTCACAAGACAACCTAGTTGTGTCTCCTTTAAAGAAATGGACAAAGGAGGCATCCTTGAACTTCTGGGGGATGACCTCCTCTTGCCATATAATCCGTTCATCTTTCATATCTCCTGGATTTCATAAGGACATGCATATTCCATATACAAATAGTGAATGGAATCATCCTTGTAATAGTTTTTGTACATTTTTTTGCATGTGTTTCACTTGCAGGGTAGGATCCCTGCCTGTCATGGTCAGTATCAAGATTAGGTTAGGTGAAACAGACAATTTTTAGGGCACCTTCTCTAGCCCCTTCCTCATAACAGGAGTTGAGCAGTGAAGTCCTTTTAAAAAACTTTTCAAATACTCAGGGGGCTTGCCAAATCTCACTGCTACTATAGTTGAGTGAGAAGCTGCCCCTGTGGCCTAAAGCCAGTATACCCTTGTGCAGGGTTGTGACTACAGCTGCCAGTGTATCTGCACCTGATGTTTCATCACTTACCTGTCACCAAAGGATTTTGTGGTAGGTAACAATGGTAAAACGGCATTAGAGATTTTCATTTGCACATAAACTGCATTTAAGTAAGGCAGAGTTGGGCAAAGTTGTTGACCTCATTTTCTTTTCAAGTCATTGGAGTCCAGTGTCAAGACAAGAGTCAAGTTGACTGATGATGGCTCAGGATGTAATGTATGACCATAGCTTCTTTAATGACTAACCAAATTCTAATGAAAAAAAATAGATACTTGAGAAAAGGAAGGCAGCTGAGGAATTCTTACAAGGGAAATGATGTGTGAACAGATTGTTTTGCAAACATCAGAAACGAAAGAAAGGTAAACATAATAAAAAAGCATCCAGACCCAAATGAAGACTAAACAATGGCATCCTAAGTATTGAATGGTTCAAAGTACAAAACAGAGAAATAATGAATAATTATGTGAAGTAACATCATAGTGTTGGAACAACATAGCAAATTTTTAAGATGCAGCTGAAGCTATGCTGGTGGAGCAAATCAAATCGCTACAAATATATGTTAACAAATAGAAAAGAGAGGATTAATAAACTGAATATGCACTTATGAAAATTATAAAACCAACAGAGAAAAAGGGCTAAAATGAGAACAAAAGGGAGATATTAAAAGTTACAAGAGAAATAAACTGTAAACTAAAAAGACTAGAAATTATAAAAACTAAAAGTTGGCTATTTCTTAAAAACTAAGAAAAAGGGTAAACTCTCAGACAACCTGACCAAAAGAGGACATAAAAGAGAATCAATGAGGAAATAGTAGAAAGTGTGACATATTACTGTAGGCTATGAAAAACTATCATCAACATAATAACCAGCAAGATAGCAACTAAAGGAAAGAAACATGTATCCAAAGTTTATTTTCCAGTATTGGTGAGGCAGTTTGGTATAGTGGATAGAGAAGTGAACTTGGAGTCAAAGACCTGGGTCAAAATTCATCCCAGATGTTTACTAGATTATGAACCTAGCCAACTGTAATGTTAATGGGATAAAAGATCTTCCCACCCATTAAGAGGCCTCATGTGGAGCCCATTAAGGGAAGCTTGATAAGGGGAGGTTTGTTTTTCAAAAAGGCCCACACTTTTTGTTGCTTTATTATTGGGCAGTGCATCAAGAGTGTTGTGATGCCCTCTGACCCTGAAGAAGGGTATGAATACTCTGGGGTTAGCATTTTGCTTTGGGGCTCACTCATTGGAAGAGTTCTTGTGATTTGACCAGATGAGACTCTGGCTTAAGGTGTCCCCAGGCTTTGAAAAACCCAGATGTCAGTGCTTCTCTCTTTAGTAACTATGCAAGTATTGCCTTGATCAGGCAATTGGATCTGTCTTAATTTCTCAGACAGTTAGAATTCCTATCTGTTGGTCTTTATTTCTGTACTTGTATTTTCTCTATTTTCTTCGTTTGAATTTTCTCTGAAATTCAGGGTGCTGACTTTTCCCCTGAACTAATGAATGTAATTAAAAGAAAATTGTTCACACCTTTTCGAGCAGTCTTTGATAGTAAAGCAGATAAAATAACCTGCAATAATGGTCATACTGGGTGTCCCAGTGTGGTTGCCACTACAACAACTCACGTGACCTCCCAGTGTCTCCATTTCCACATCTCTAGGATGAAAGGTCTGATGGCCTCTACAGTCCTTTACAGTTTTAAATCTGGGAACATGTGATCTCATAGATTAAGAGATGACAATTCCCAAATTAGAACTACAAACCTAGCCATAGTGTGTGAGGACTGATTTGGTAGACTTAGCCCTTCTCAGCAATGCAAGGATCTGAAACAATTCCAAAGGACACATGACAGAAAATTCCAGTCACTTCCAGAGAAAGAACTATGGAGTCAGAGTGTAGAATGAAGTAGACTATTTTTGTTTTTGTTTTGTTTTATTTTGTTTATTTTTTCTTTCTCATGGTTTTCCCCATTGTTTATGATCCTTCTATGCAACACAACTAATGTGAAAGTATGTTTAATTGATGCCCATATCAGATTGCAAGTCGTCTTGGAGAGGAAGGAGGAGAAAATTTAAAACTTATGGAAGTGAATATTGAGAACTGAAAATAAATAGTTAAATAAATCAGGGGAGAGGAAGAAATACAACCTAAAAATATAATAAGCTCAACCAATAAACTGTACTGAACTATTTACAATAGTCATGTGGTTATAGCATTGACCCCTAAAACGTCATTACAGTTTTTAATAAATACCATATAAATATACACAATCTTCAAATTATTTGGAATATAAAGCTCTCAAAACATAGAGATAAAGGTGGCATATTTTGGACCAAATGTTTTTTTTTATTATTATTATTAGTAAATATTCCTTTCTAAAGGCCAATTAATTCTGGTTGAATAATTAATTTAAACTAGCAATCACTGAATGAAGCACGTTGCTGAAAATTCAACAGCCATAGCATTAGAAACCCTGTAGATCCATCATACGCAAAGTAGCCCCAGGGACCAGGATAGCCAAACCATCGGTGTAATCAGGGGCTAAGAGAGTAACTCCAGAGGATGTCTGCAAACACAGCATCAAATCTTAGCATCTTTTGTCAATTGCCTTTCTTCTATTAACTAAATTTACTATTAGTCACCACCCTCTCCCCCAGGATGCTCACTTCGTTTTGGGTTTTGTTGGCTTTCTCCTTGTTCTCCTACCTATCTAAATGTTCCTTTTCAGTCCTTCTTGCCTCATCATCTTCTGTGTCATAGCCTGAGCTTTTAATGAGCCCTAAGGGTCTATCCTCCATCTTCTTGTGCTTTCTCTCTTGGTAATCTCACTAGTTCCCACAGCTGGACCATCATCTTTATGAAGATCAGAGAGAGAGAGAGAGAGAGAGAGAGAGAGAGAGAGAGAGAGTCTCCCCTGCAATTCAGTCCCACACTATGTGCCTACTACTCATTTCAAACAAGATGCCCCTGAGGTATCTCAATCTCAGCATGTCTAAAACTGAACTCATGTTACTCTAAGACCTCCTTGCTTTCCAGACTTTCCCTATTTCTGTTAAAGGAACCAGCATCCTTTAAGTCTCCCTGGTTCCTCACCCTAGGAGTCCTCTGCACTCTTCACCGTCACCCCACATTTGCCAAATCTTTCTATTGCTACTTCCACAGTATCTCTATCATCTTATAATCAATGACAAAATTATCCCATTACTTCAGGTCCTTATCATTTTTGCCCAGATTATAGCAATAGCCTTTTAATTGGTCTCCCTGTCTCTTCTCTCCCCGCTACAAGTCATACTATACACTGCTGCCAAAACAATTGTTCTTAAGCCCAGATCTTACTATGAGGCTTCTCACTCAATGCCCTTAAGTGATTCCCTATAGCCTCTGGAATAAAATAGACATTATTGTGTTTAGCTTTCCTAGCCCTTTACTACATGGCCCTGAACTAGCTTTCCTGCCTCAATGGATAGTACTCCTATTCCTTTCTTCTGTGATCCTGTCAAATTGGCCTTCTCTCTGCTTCCCCCCCATGACTCACCATCTCTTACCTCTGTGACTTTTGATTGATCACCCCCCTACTTGGAAAGCACCTCCTCCTTACTTCTGCTTGAAGAATCCTTTTCATCCTTTCAAATGTAGCTCAGGCACCAACCTCTGCGTGAAATATCCCTGAGCCCTCAACTCTAGTGCCCCCCTTTCCCAATTCCCTTAGGATTAACTATTTTGTATGTGTTTGTACTGATTCACTTCATATCTACTAAACATATATTTTTCATGAAAGTTGTGTCTTTTTCATTAAAATGTAAACTCCTTGTGGATTGGGATTGTCACCTCCTTTGTACATGCATCTGCAGGAGTGGCACAGTGCCAGCCACATAGAAGGTAGTAAATAAATACTTGTTGACTGCTCGATTAACTCCTCTTATATGTTCTCATACTTTCCACACCCGCATATACTCTGATTCAATGCACTCTACTTCCCACCTCCATGCCTTAACATTATCTAGCCCACTGCCTGGTATGCACTCCATCTTCTCCTCTGTTTCTGTACATCTCTAGCTTCTTTCAAAACTCATCTCCAATGTTGTTTTCTGTGGGAGGCCTTCCTGGATCACCATTTTCTCCCAGGCAGTGGAGACTTCATCTCTGTTTGCCTTCATTCTACCCTTTATGTATCTTTTGTGTGTGAATTTATTTACATGCAATCTCCCTCATTATAATATAAACTTCTTGAGGGGAGGGACTGTTTTGGTATCCCTAGCACTTAGCACAATATCCAGCATACCATGAGTGTTTAACAAATACCCATTAATTGATTCATTGACTGACTCATAGACCAAACTGCCACATTGCAAACCTGAAGGTTCTTATTATTATTCAGGATGATAAGAATACACACATATCTAGAACTGAAAACAACCTCAAAGGGCATCTTTCATCTTAGCCATTATTATTAGAATGAGGCAAATAAGTTGGCTGACCTCCTAACTATTGTTCTGCTTAAGAGGCAATGAATTAGTGGGACAAACATCAGAATTATTTTCTCATCATATAATGTTTGAAAGAAAATAGAATTAGTAAGACAAGCTCAGATTTCTGTAGTGTTTAATGTTTACAAAGTACATCAGCGTACATTATCTAACTTTTTTCTATGCCTTACTTAGATGAAGTCTCATTCTATTCACCTCGAAAGAGCTGCCAAGTTCATCCATTGAGGAAGCCTCCACTTTTTCCCTGATATCTTGCTAAAAGAGGGTAAACCCCCCATTTGACTCATTCAAGGACATTCAGAGCATGCTCCTCACTGGCAGGGTCAGAAAAGAAGAAAACAATGTTCGGTGTAAGTAGAGCATGGTGATGAAAGGGCACTAACTCCTACCACCTCGCCTCCTGAGGTGGAAGGGAAAGAAACTGACCTAGAAGGCAAATTCATCATTTTGAGGGTAATTGTCTCCAAATAGAATGACCTCCATCGGCATTGCACAGAAGCCAAGCATCGCCTAGTGCCTTCTTCTTCCTTTTTATGATCCAAGTACCAGAGAGAAAACACGTCTATGGAATAGATGAAAATAAACAAGTGATGGGATGATGGATCACTCCTTCAGTCTGGTGCATCTGGTTAATAGAATTGCATTGCATGATGCTGTTTTAACCCAGCTCACTTTTAAATCACTCCAAAAAAAGAGAAATTGTTGAGTCCCTGCTTTTTTGTATAACTTTACTTCCTATTCCATCCAGCTGTTGATCCAAGTTATCTTGCCTTCTGTCTGTTGCTGCTGTCCTACTGCTCATCTATGCAATCCTCCATCCTTGGATTTGGATCTCTGGACTCCAGACCTTCAGAATGAATATCCCCAGTCCTTAGGGAAGTTAATCTAATAGCTTTTGAACTCCTGCCCAGAGACTTAGTCTTCATGATTAAGGCCACCCCACTTAGTCCCATGTAGCTCAATATTCTCAGACCTTAGACAGTTAGTCATCTGCTTGCCACACTCTTCTCCTCCCTATCCCTCTCCTATCTCTTGATGTGGACATAGTAATTAGAGAAGTACCACCATTACTCCTGAAAGAGTGTGTCACTCTACTGCCCTGTGGCCTTACTCATCACCCTTTTGATTGCTCAAGTGAAAGCTCCCTTCCCTAGTTATCTCTTCCCTCTATGTGTTGTCTTCTATTAGAATACATGCTTTCTGTGGACAGAATCTCTCTCTCTCTCTCTCTCTCTCTGTCTCTCTCTCTCTCTCCCCTTTTTCCCTCTTCCTTTCTCCCTCCCCCCCTCACTCTCTCTCTCTCTTTCTCTCTCTCTCTCTCTCTCTCTCTCTCTCCTTTTATTTCACCAGTGTTTAGCTCAGAATAGTAGGCAATTCTCTTTTTTGTTCTTTCATTCGTACTGTATCATTTTAAAGAAAATTTTAGTCCCTCTTCACAGGTAGAACTTTAGTGTCAGAGTTATGGGAAAGTGCAATGGACTATCCTGGACATAGGGAGCTCCATATCACTGGAGGTATTGGAGTAGACAATGGATAACAATCTGACAGATCCAAAAAAAGGATTGGATCTATTCTATTATGGTTCAGATGTTCTGAGGTTTGATCCAACTTAAGTTCCTAAAATTCTAGATAAGGATTTCATAGCAGCTGTGTTGTGTTTAATTGTATTTGTGACAATAGATTCAACTTACACTTGAACAAGGGAATGAAAGGTTATGAATATGATGCTTAGGCCACATTTGGTCTTAGCTAGATTTCCTGGGTTCTGGCTACTGCCTTCCACCACCCCTGGTGTGTCTGTCCTCAAAGCACTGGGAGGTTTCAGACCCTCCTTAATCATCCTATCAGAATGGTCATATCTTCAGGTCCTCCCGGAAGGTCCTCAGTCACAGAGCTGGAAACTTCTGCTGCTTTGACCACAGAGGGTCCCTGTCAGAGCACTGCAAGCTACAAGAAAGAGGACAGGTTTTTGGGCTGCTTACCTGAACTTGTGTTGGGTATGTGTGTGTGTGTGTGTGTGTGTGTGTGTGTGTGTGTATGTGTATGTTTATATGAATGTCTATATGTGTATTGTATCCCCAAAGTCTCAGTGCCAGTGGCTACCAAGATTAAACACACTAGGACTTTTGACACCCCATAAATGTCTCTCAGATCTTCCTGGCTCTGAGGTCCACATATCATTTTACTATCATATATACTGAGAGACAATGCATGATAGTAAGTGGAAAGTGGACCTTAGAGCTCGAAAGAGCTGGACTCAAGTCCTATTTCTGACATGCACTGTCTGTGTGCACTGGCCAAGTCACACAAACTTTCAGTTCACCCAAACAGCTAGGTGGTACAGTGGATAGAGCACCAGACCTGGAGTAAGGAGGCCTGACCTCCGACAATTATTATCTGTGTGACCCTTGGGAAGTGACTTCTCTTTGCTTCAGTTTCCTCATCAGTAAAATGGGTGTAATAATAGCACTTCCCAGAGCTGTGCTAAGAATCAAATGAGATAATAATTATAAAGCTCTTAGCACAGTGCCAATAGGCATTATATCAATGTTAAATATAAACTTTTATTATTAAGACAGGAAATACAGAAAAGATACTGACTGGTATTTGCAGAGGAAGTCCCTTCCCTGATACTCCCTACAGAAAAGGCAATCACTGGCTAGGCTAATCACCATATTTCCTCAGGTACAGTTTGGACTCAGTGGCTCTGAAGTGCCTTGTAATGGGATTATGTGGCTATCATGAAATTCTGTGCAACATCCTCATCTTCTGAAGCAGTTCAAGAATTTGTTCATTTCAGTGGTGTTTACCAAACATCATCACTTTGCCTTCCCTTTCTCATTGTATGTTACAAAGACTACCAAGTTATGCTTTATTCAAGTATATTGTTGACATTTGAAATGAGAGACTCTTCAGGAAGGAGCAGTGGAAGTGAGTCATATGCCAGCTATCTTCAGATTTCTTTTGGAGAAATTCCAGTGGGGAGAGAAAACAGGAAAACTGTCAGAAACTAGATTTTCATGGTAAAGAAAAGATGAGGGGGAGGGAATAATTGAAAGTTATCAGTGAATGGCCTCCATTTTTGGTGAATGATGAGTTCAGGATTTCATCTAAGAGAGTAAGAGGCTGGAGTTTCAAGGAGTTATGTCGAGCTGCTCCGCTAATGCAAAGACAATATATATTGTCCCTTTCCAAGTTGTTTTCAAATGAGTGTAATCCATTTCTGCATCAACTTATAACATGGAATGTATCAATAAAAGTGGAGAATCTAGAAGTTTTATCTATAGGTCACCATTGGATGTCATACTTCACCACCTTTGGTAATAAGTCTATCTATACTTAACTGGCTTAGTCCTCAGACAGCAGACTCAGTTTGGTTTCAGGAATATACTCAATTCACTACTAGAATGGTAGAATGGGCTTGGACACATAGGTAAAAGGCATAGTCTAGGTTAAGTAGCAAGAATCCCAGAATTGAATACAGAGAGCTTGGGTTCATATCTACTCTTTGCTGCCAAATGGCCTCTACTTCTCTGGCCTGATCTTAGGTTCCTCACAAGTAAATCCAAAGTGTTGCACATGATTGCTTCTAGTTCTAAACCTTTGAGAGTGATTTGCCATTTCCTTCTCCAGCTTATTTTACAGAAAATGAAACTGAGGCAAACAAAGTTAAGTGACTTGATCAGGGTCACACAGCTAGTGTCTGAGATTGGATTTGAACTCAGGACCTCTTGATTCCAAGTCTGGAGTTCTATCTACTGTGCCACTTACCTCTTCTCCCTCTCCTTTTCCTTCTCCTCTCCAAAGGAAGGTAAATTTTGATGGCCAGAAGCTTCCCACTTAACTTGGCTTTTACTGACTAGATTTCCTTCCTCCCTTCCTTCTTTCCTTCCTTCCTTCCTCCCCAAATCTTAAACCCAGTTCACTCTGAAGCTCAAAGTTTGGACCACAACAGGTGCCTGCCAAAATTCTACTTAATGGCTGTATTTGGGGCTCTCCTGTCTTACACTGAATGTCAATGGTAATTGTTTCTCTTTGTAACAGCAACCCTGAGAATCTTCCCCTTCCAGATTATTTTTCTTTTTTTCTAATTAAAAGGGCCATCCATTCACTCACTTCTTAAAGATGCCTGTTCACTGAATGAGTATTGCCTCACTCTAAGTGAGTATGTGAAAAGGTCTTAGCCTAAAAGAGTCAAGGTCTCCCATCGCATCCTAGGTCATATCTAGTGATCCTGATGAATGTCTGGTCGCTGGATCCAGATGGCTCTGGAGAAAAAAGTGAGGCTGGTGACCTTGCACAGCCCTCCCTCCCTCAAATCAAAGTTTAGTGCAAGTCATGTCATCATTTCCCTGATGCTATGGTCCTCTTCAAAAACAAAGGACAAAAACACAAACCTTGGACTTTGGGGTTACCATTGTGTCATTATGAGACATAAAAATGGTACTTTCCTCTATTCAGGAGTATTTCCTTCCTCTAACCACAGAAGTGTACCCTATTTTTCTATTCAGAAGTATGAAGGATTCCACCCAGCTATGGTAAGATTGGGATAGAGGAGAGATGGAAGTCATATAATATAATTTAATTATAAACAAGGACAAAGAATGATTGCCTTCATACTCAATGGAGGTGGAAAAACCTGAAGGTCAACCTCCATTTTGCTAGGAAGATCACCTGTGGTGGGTAGATGGAAGAACATGAAGAAAAAAATCCTCATCAGGTGACATGAGAAATCAATTCCAGTAAATGGCATAGCCACGTCAATGAGATCATATACTCCCCATAAACATGGAGGAGACAGTCCCTAAAAAACACAATTATAGTAGCAAAAGCATCGTTTTTGAGTTGGAAAAGCCCATATGTTCAAGCCATACCCTAAACAGAAACCCACTAGCACAAACACAATAAGTAGTCATTCAGCTGCAGATAGAAGACTTCCAAAGAAAGGGAGCTCATGACTTCCACATACAGTCTACTCAAGTTGCAGACAACTCAAATTATTTGATGACTTTCTGCACGACTTTAAACAATCTTGCCCAAAACGAGTGAAAAAAAAAAAAACAATGGAAGAACTGAGACATAAATTTGGGGACCCAATATATGGGGAAGGGTGGAATTTCCTGACAATTAAATCCATACGAAATTGTAATGAGTTGCCAAGAGTGTCAGTGAATTTTTCCCTGGGATTGTGCTGAAACCAGCTTCAATACATTCTAAGAAGCTGATTGTTAAATTTTCAGGGTGACAATTTAGATTTCAGAAATTAGCAGAATGCTTTAATTTATTGTTTCCCAGATTTAATATTTTCTTTTTTTCTTTTTTTTTCTTTTTGGAGGGGAGAATGCAGGGTAATTTGAGTTAACCAACTTGCCCAAGGTCACACGGCTAGTAAGTGTTAAGTGACTGAATTCACATTTGTACTCGGGTCATCCTGATTCCAGAGCCAGTGCGCTATTCATTGCACCACCTCGCTGCCCCAGATTTAATATTTTCTAAGTTTAAGAAAGGAATGTATAAAATGTTAATAATAAAGATTAAACTAAAAATTATTTTTCCTAATTCCTTCTCTTTTTTTTTTTTCATTTGGAGAATGAGTTGTTAAACATTTACCAACACGCTATGGTTTATACCTCACTGCATATCTTCAAGAATAGACTGAGTGACCATTTGCCATGGACTGTGTAGAAGGAGATTCTTATGAACTTTATAAAGTCAGACGCAAAGATTTCTGCAGTTCCCTCTAATTATGAGATTCTGCAAACCTTTTGCTTTATTCAGTATGGTGCAACACAGTGTAAGAAGAACATCGACAAAAGTAAAGCCCACCTAGAGGACAGTGATTATGATGGCTTTGCAAAACCTCTCTCCTTAACCTTCCATCCCCAACCACAGTTTGACACTAAGATACCTTTTCATTCACCTCAAAGAACATGGTAATTGATTAATTTAATGGTACATCACTTATCCAATTCAATTGAGTCCAATATAATTTGACAAATATTTATTAAGTACCCATTTTATGTTGGGTCCTAGGATGGCACTGGGGAGACAAAAGAAAAAAGAACCCAGACCTTGCCTTTAAATCACTGCCACCCACAGTGATGCAATGTGCACATTGTAAGTTTAAAGGGTAAAATAGAATCGAATGTTTTAAGAATTACTGTTCCATCAATCCAAAACAGAAGGTCTTTGTTGCTCCATGATCTCAGTCATGTCTGACCCTTGGTGATCCCCTTTGGGGATTTTCTTTGCAAAGATACTGGATTGCTTTGCCATTTCCTTCTCCTTGCTATTCTGGAAGTGGAAATGGCAACAAAGTAAAACAAAAGTTTATTGTTCTCAGTTTTTTGTTTGTTCATTAGGGTTTTCTTTTTGTTAGTTTTTAGCTTTGTTTTGTGAAATTTCCTTCCTGAAAACCAGGTGTGTTAATTCTCATTCATCCCCAGTGGTCCCCAATACCCTTAAGAGCTTGTTAGTGGTCTCTCCTGCACTGATTCAATCCCCCACCAATTATGTTCTATAAATTATGGGTTCATATAGCCTAGTTCCCTTTAACCACTTAACAAATTAGCTTTTAAAAAGGAATATTTACTTCAGATATAAGTAAAACAAATATACCAGTATTTTCCCAAAATGTATTGGTATGTGCCACCCAATACAACTTCAGACTGAATATGACTAGGTTCACAGTTTATATGAATTCTTACATAGCATTAGTCCCACTAAGTAACAGGACCAAATCTACTCCCTACCAAAGGCCTTTGTTCTGGAATTCTAGTCTCTCAGGGCTTCCTTATTAGGCAATTATCAGTCTGCCAGTCAGAATCTTGTGGAAATATTTAAAAATTTCTCATACCTCAGATTGTTAATATTTAGGGCAAGAGGAAGCTATGTCAATAGCCAAAACATTAGGTCTTTGAGAAGGTTAAAACCAATACCATTTGAAGAAAAATGACCCTTGAAGCAACTAGGTGGCATACTGACTAGAGTACCGGCCCTGGAATCAGGAGGACCTGAGTTCAAATTCAGCCTCAGACACTTAACACTTAATAGCTGTGTGACTTTTAGGCAAGTCACTTAACCTCAATTGCCCTGCCCTCCAAAAAGCAAAAAGCAAAAAAATTACCCTAGCTGGCTTGGGGTATGGCCTTAAAATATTACTCTTGTATCAGCATACTCTTCTAACATACAGGCATATAAAAATATAAACACATAACCTACTGTATCATAATATCTACTGTATCTAGTAGGCTTTAACCACACTGGTTACATACTATAGTATATTTAAAGAGCTTTGCAAACCTTAAAGGTATATATAAATCCTAGCTATTGTTCTTTTTCTAGGTAGTATATACATGATATGTGAGTTTTTGAGTTATTTTCAAGACTGCCCATCCACGTTTGGTATCTACGTGGCACTCAACTCTCACATGCGACTCCAAGAAAGTGTAGCATACACAGTAGCCACATGCTGGTCAGCTCTCTCCAGACAGGGTAAACTTGATTGAGGGTAATCTATATGCCTCAAGCCCATCAGTGAGTTAGAAAGGTACTGACCCAAAGCATGTGAAGACTTCCTCTGTCATAATGGATGAACAAAAACAATTTGTCCCACTGTTCATGAAGGCAGCTGAAGCAAGCACTATGGAGTGCTTAGGGTTTGTTCAGACATGGAGATGCCAAGGTTATCCACTGCCTCCTGGGCCATAGCCAGTGCTCTTGACTCTTGTCCTGCCATTGGATTTCAATGACTCTGGAAGAGAGAGGCTGATGATTTTGTGCAACCCTGCCTCATTTAAATCTAATTCATGCCTGAGTCAAGATATTACCTTGTGATATTTTGGTCCTTTTGAAAACAAGGAACAAAGACCAACAGTGTAATGGCTAGAGTGTTAGACCTGGAGTCAGGAAGACTAGAATTCAAAGCAAACCTCAGACACATAATAGCCTTGTGACCCTGGGCAAGTCATTTAACCTCTTGTCTGCCTCAGTTTCTTTATCTGTAAAATGGGTGTTATAATAATAGCACCTCCCAGTGTTGTTGTAAGAATCAAAGGAAACATTTAACCTCTTGTCTGCCTCAGTTTCTTTATCTGTAAAATGGGTATAATAATAGCACCTCCCAGGATTGTTGTAAGAATCAAAGGAAACAATGATTGTAAAGTGCTTAACACAGTGCCTACCTCATAGTAAGAGCTATATAAATGTGTTGATTGGTCATTTCAGTCATGACCAATTCTTCATGACACTATGTGGAATTTTTTTTTTATTTTATTTTTTGGAGGGCAGGGCATTTGGGGTTAAGTGATTTACTCAAGGTCACACAGCTAGTCTGGTGTTAAGTGTCTGAGGCCGGATTTGAACTCAGGTCCTCCTGACTCCAGGGGCAGTGCTCTATCCACTGCACCACCTAGCTACCCTGGGATTTTCTTGACAAAGATATTGGAATGCTTTGTCATTCCCTCCTTCAGCTCATTTTAAAGATGAGGAAATTGAGACAAGCAAGGTTAAATGACTTGCCCTCCATCACATAGTTAGTAAGTATTTGAAGTCAGATTTGAACTCAGGTCTTCCTGACACCATGGCCAGCACTCTGTGCACTGTACCACCTAGTTGCCTTATATAAATATTAGTCATCGTCATCATCATCATCATCATCGTCATCATCGTCATCATCATCATCATCATCACACCACATTTGACAAATGAGGTTTTATATATGTGTGTAGACATGTATGTCTACACACACATATATAGTACCTTGCAAATCTCAAAAGGCAACACAAATGCTAGCTTCATTTTTGATATTCTCAAACCACCATTATTCTCTCCCTGTGGCCTTATTAATTTTCTCTAATATGCTAAGCTTTCTTTTTTAATACCCTCATCAGGAGAAGAAAAAGCAACCAACAGCTGAGGATTGTCACTTCAAACTTATGTTTGACTTTACCATCTCATTTCTCACTGATATTCAATTACTCACCAGGGCTTGTTGATTCTACCATATATCTAGAATTCATATACCTACCATATATCTGCCACAAATCTTGTATTCAATCCCCCCCATTTTCAATCTTACTGTCATTATCCCAATAGTTGGGATAATTGATCATTATTTGATCATTGATTATATAATTCATAATGGAAAGGTAGCTAAGAAATAAGCTAGGTCTTCATTAGCATGGTGTTATGGGCAGGTTCCCAGACTTGATGTCAGGAAGATGACTTCAAATTCTGCTCATTGTAGGATCATGGAGAAGTCACTTAACCTTTCAGAAACTCAGTTTCCTCATCTGTTAAAAGAAGGGGTTGGACTAGATGGTTGCTAAGTTCTCCTTCTACTTTAAGTCTATAATGCCTTCCCTCTCATATGGACCACTTAGGATCCCAAAGCAGTATAATTTAAAGTTATTATTCCAATTATTTCTGTTCTGCATGTCATAAATTCTGCTCTCACAATTCCCATTTTTCTTTTAAATTATTCATGAATAACATATTGTGGTTCAATATTTTCTTCAAATTCCTTGGGGGACTCTGTCTCATCTTCTGTTTTTCAGTATTTATTCATAGATGCTGGGAATGGTTTACTAGATCTGAAGGCCATATTTCCTTCTGCTGGTAATGTTTTCCCTGTTGATTTGTCTGTTTCTGCTCAAGATCTTTGAGTTTTCTCCTTCCTAATATCTTAAGAATTTTTGCTTTTTTTTCCCCTTCTCTATTGCTTATTTTCTGACTCCTCCCATCTGATAGTGCTTTTTCTACGAGCTGGATATCAGTGTCTTAATCTCCTACCACATTGGGCAAGTCAATTTATCAGCCTAAATTTCTGGCCTGAGTGACTTTGGGGGAGACAGAACTAGCCCCATTTATATGCTAAGCTCTTTCTTTCTGGCTTAGTGGAATACCACATAACCTTGTGACACCTAGAGTCCTTTCCCATTCTCTTTAAATCCCAAGTCTCTGACCCAATAATACAGAAAATGGTCATATTGGTGCTATTGTAACCTGGGGCAATTTCTTATCATTTGCTCTTTGGATCTCCTAGCCCTGGAAAAGGGGGTTGGGGATTGGGTCCTCCTTTCTCTCTCTTCATCCATTTTCCTGTGGAGATCTGTTATAGTACAGACCACTGATTCAGCCCTGCTACTGAGACCTCAGCAAATTTCTATACTTTTGACCTTGGATCTTCATAACAGGAAAGAAAGAGAACAGACCTTAGTATGAGGTTACATTTTGTTGTAAGCCTATGGGTTGCATGAAGTGGTGGATCTTTGCTTTATAGAATGGCAGGCAATAGGGATGGGGGTGCTGTGTGAGTGGGAATGTGGCTTTAGTTCATGGAGTTTTCCCCTTCTTTTGGGTTCTTGGTGTCTTAGATCAGAGGAATAAAACACACAGGTGTTAGAGAATCAAATGAAAATGTAATTAGGAAATGTTTAACAAAATAAAGATACAATACACACAAATAACTTTCATTGTGGTTTTCTAAGTCAATATGTGTCCACAGGAATCTATTTCTTTTTGAGATTGATGCAACTGGCTTAGACTGAGGAGATATATAAAGTTGCTTTATCTTTGGTGCATAATTTCTGATTTCGAGAGGTTTGAGAGATTGTGAGGATCAGAGAAAAGGTCTAGTCCTCCAGCTTATTGGTCACATGTCCAAATTTAAAGCTTCAAGGGAGCTTGGTACTTATCAAATTTGTCTCTCTGCTTTATAGAAGAAGAAGAAACTAAAATCCAAAGATGTTAAAGAAATGGAACTACCTCTGGGTAGCATAATGAATAGAGTGGAAAATGTGAAGTCAGGAAAGTGAGTTTCAATCCTGTCTCAGACAGGATTGTGTGACCCTAAACAAATCACTTAACCCCTCAGTTTCTCTATTTGTTAAATGGGGTTGACAATAGTACCTCTCTTTCTGGGTTGCTGTGAAGATTAGATAAGATAATATTTGTAAATGACAAAACAGTGCCTAGCACAGAGTAAGGGCCATACAAACGGAAGTAATTATTATTGTTATCATAAGGAACTAATGAGATAATTCATATAAAGCACCATATTTACTTTGAAAAGTTATATAAATGTGAACTGTTATGATTGATATCATTATTATTAAATTCCTTGGTCAATTTAACTACCACATCACTCACTCTTGCCTCTTGACATGAATGCCCTCAATCAACCAGATTTTTAGCTCCCACACTGGAGCCTTATTGACCTTTCTAAACATGGCCTCCCTATCTGACTCATGCTGAAAGTGCAGTAGCCACTGGTGGGCCCAGTCCCACTGCTGATCAGCATAGATGCTTTGACCTGGTCCAATTCCTTCCTGGCTGTATTGATCCTTCTTTAGGCAGTCTGGTGGTACCTAGCAGTTTACAATACTGATGCCAGACTTAATGCAGATCAGAACTCTTGAGTTCAAGTGTTTCATCAATGTCTGCCACCCCAGAGATTATATTACCAAGTCCCAGAGTGTACTATGTCTAACCACCTGACACCATTTTCTTGCCAACCCTTTCTTCGCTAGTAACCACTCATTCCCACCTCTTGCTTTTTATATTTTTTTTCGGGATCAATCATCCAATTCAAACAGTGCCATATTTGTTCATAAAAAAGGCATTTTCCCTTGTGGCTCCGCCCTTGTCATACCACCACTCACTCCCCTAAATGTGTTGTTTGCTCTTCCTAGAAAGTAAGTTCTGTTATTACCAGGTCGATAAAGGACTCAGTTTCTATGTGTAACAGTAACCTATTTAGCAGATACTTAGCCCTTAGTAACTTAGGGCTAAGTATGGAAGGTGTGAGCTTTGTCTCCTGTTCAGAGAGTGTGAAGTCCGCTTTTGCTGGTGGCAGGAGGGGGTTGGCTGAGACAGAAGGCCAGTGAGTTTATATAAGAATTCCAGAGACAGAGAATCAGAATTGGCAATTTTTCTCCTGGTGGCTCCTGTTGTAGGAAGCAGGATTGTCCCAGCATCTGGGAGCTGGGCTTCTGGATTGAAGAACTGAGTTGGAATTTTCTTGAGAGAGAGAGAGAGAGAGAGAGAGAGAGAGAAACAGAGACAGAGACAGAGACAGAGAGACAGAGATAGAGACAGAGACAGAGACAGAGAGACAGAGACAGAGACAGAAAGAGAGAAAGAGTTTCTCTCCCAGCATCTGGAAGCCGACTGAGAACTGAGTTGGAGTTTTCCTGAGACCAGAATCTGGTGAAGGCTGCCTGGAAGGCTAAGAGGGCTTGCCTGGAAGGCTGAGATTTCTCCTGGGTCCTAGGACCAGCTGAAATACTGGAGGACTGAAGAAGCATGATGGGGATAAGCCTCTGTTGGTTCATGGCCTGGCTGCTCCTTGAGCTCCTGGCAACAGAAGTGGTGAAGGCTTTGAGATGTGCTGGACCCTGTGAACTTCAGTGTATGCCAGGGACTGCCCTGAGGATTGGACAAAGACCTGGGAGCTGTCTACCTCTGAAGACTGGATGAGAAACTGGGAGCTGTCTGCCCCTGAATCCAGGTGACTATTTGGTGGATTCAGGAAGGAGCTGGGACCATGGAAGGGGATCCAGGGAATCAGAGAAACCATCCCATGTCAAGATGAAGAAAAGGCCTCCCCTAGGATGAAATTGAGGTTTGCTGGAAACCAAGGGGTAGAGGGTTTGTGTGGTTTTCTAATTATTGTATTTAGTGACTGATTGTTGGATAAGTGACTGATTAAGTTAATGTATGACTGCCCCATGAGTGGAAGAGTGATTATTGTATTGTGAATTGATTGAGTGATTAAGTAAGGAGGGTTTCCCCCTTAGAGAAACAAGATGATTGTCCTTTTGTTCTTTGTTCTGAATATTGTGGCCACTGTAGTGAAAATTGTGTGACCATTCTAATGTTAAGCTGATACAAACACCATATTGTGATTTTATGTGATAGGATGTAATATTGTGAATATTATATTGTGACATATTGTGAATGTTTGCCTTGATTTGTAATGGAATAAATGGAGTGTTCACTATACTGTGTAATCCTTACCTTAAAAGCTGTTCACAGTAGCATTCTTTGGGGAAGCTGCTTGTGCATGGCATTATATTATGACAAAATAAGTCCTTAATAAATGCCTTGGCATTTATTCAAGCATTGTCCAAAGACATAAGCAACAGAGTTAGAATTCAAAGTTGTCTGACTCCAAATTCAGTAGTATTTCCTCTATAACACATTCTTTATTGACCTCCATGGCTCCATGTATCCCATATACAATGACTGCATGATTTTTCTTTCTTTCTTTTTTTTTTTTTTTTTTTCTTTTACCAATAAACAAGTAACATGCCACTGGCTGGTAATTTTGTAAGACACTACATTTCCTACAGAATAAAATTAGTTCATTTATCATCTAAGGCCTTCCATAGTCAGATTCTGATGTCAAATTCAATCATACTTTGGAAGCTAATTTCAGGATTCATGAATGTTCTTCCTAAATTGTGATACACAGAACAAAGTGAAATATTCCCGATAAAATCTGATCAAGTCAAAGGACAGCAATTACCACCTTTCCCTCCTTCCAGTCACTATGTTTCTACCAAATTAACCTAAGATTTCATCCAATTTGGGGCTGATATGCCTCACAGGAGCTTGTAGTCTGCTAAACTTTAGACCTTTGTCAGCCAAACTGATATCCAGCTGAAATATGGTCCCTCTTTAGAGAAATCCCTCCAAAGGACAGAAATAGGCAGTTGGAATGAGAAGGACAGAGCCTGCCCTTGTCTCTCTCATTTACCATGTGGCTTGACCATGAATTTCTCCAAGTGCTCTATTTCCAATTAAAATCTTCCTCCATTAAGTTATCAGAGAAGTTAATGAAGAATGTAAATACCTAAGGCAGTAAAGCCAGACCATAATGAGCCTGGATGGCTGAGAAGATAGCAAATAGTGATTAACCAGCCAAGAATGGGGGAAAAAACATCAAAGGGAAAATATCTCATTGTGGGGCATCTTGGAGCATATCAAAGAGGGACAGAGTCACAGGCACCTACTTATTTAGAGACGCACAAAAGCTATGCCAAGCAGTCTTACGGTTTTGAATCTATTCCTGGTGTCCTTTGTTAAAAATACTTGCTGCTTTTGAAAACATCCATCTCATGTGAAAACTACAGGATCAAAAGGAGCTGGAAACCAAATTTTCAATGGCCTCATGCTGTCATCAGGCATTTAGAATTCACTTAGCAAATAGTCTCTTTGTCCAGAATGAAATCAATCTATTGCTGCCCTGGAGACCTTGACAATTGCCTTACAAAATGAGCAACTTATTTTCTTCTTCTTTTTCTTCCCTTCTTTTCCTTTCCATTTGTTAAGTACACCATAGACCCTTGGCAGATAGCTTACTGTGAGGGCAATTGGTGTCGAGGATATGAGTCCTAAGGTCATTACAGGTAATAAGACTAGGTTGAATCTGATGCAATTTCAAAAAGTATTTAATATGTGTTTACTACATAGAGCCACTTTTCTAGGATCAAAGGCACATAAAATACCCTCTGTCCTCAAGAAGTTTAACATTCCAGTAGATGAGACAATAAACATCATCACAATGCAAGTTTCTTGAGAGAGGAGATGTTTTTGCCTCTTTATTGTATACCCAGAGCTTAGTTCTATGATGTCTGATATATAGTAAACACTTAATAAATTCATGTTAATTGACTGGGCGAGCCACTAAAATACGGGTCCAACAATGTTACCACTTTTCTCAATAATCTCTAGTGGCTCCCTATTGTCTCCAAGATCAAATGCAAAATCTTCTATTTGGCATTCAAATCCCTTCAAAATCTGGGACTCTCCTACCTTTCCAATCTTCTTACATTTTACTCTCTGCCAAGTACTCTTCAATCCAGTGCCATTGAGCTCCTTGTTGTTCCATGAACAAGAGAATTCATCCCTCAACTTCAGGTATTTTTTCTGCCTGTCCTTCATTGCTGGAATGCTCTCCCTCCTCATCTCTGCCCATTAACTTCCTGGCTTGCTTTAAGTCCCAACTAAAATCCCATCTCCTTAAGGAAGTCTTTCCCAACCCTTGTAATTCTGATGCTTTATCCCTGTTGATCATTTCATGTTTTTTCCTGTACTCAACTTATCTGTATATATTTGTCAGTTCATTATCTCTCTTATCAGATGGTGAGATTCTTGAGGGAAAAGAATTGTCTTTTGCCTCTGTTTGTATCCCCAGCACTTGGCACAGAGTCTTGCAAGTAGTAAGAGTTTAATATTTTTTTTAATTGATTGGCGTATAGAATCTTTCTCACCTCACAGAAGGGCAGAATTGTACATAACTTTAGAACTGGAAGAGACCTTAATGGCCACCTAAACCAACCTGTAAATAAATGCCTCATCAACACACCTATAAAGTGGTCAATTGACCTTTACTTGAATGCTTCCAATGAGAGAGAAAACCCTTATTCCTGGTTTAAGTAGCTTTAATTGTGAGGAAGCTTTTCTCAGAAAACTTCCTCCCAGTGCTTCTGATTCTACCCTGATAAGTTTAATCCCTCCCTAACACTACAACCTTTCTAGTAATTGAAAATAGAAATCAGCCCCATCTCACTGCCCTGAGATTTTTTCCCCCTTATATAGCCTAATTATGTCCAGGTTCTTCAAGACACCCACAAATGGAATGATCTCAAGATCCCTCAGTCTTCTGATTGCCTTCCTCTGCATGGTCCCAACATGGAACACAGTATTCCAGATGTGATCTAATCGGGTCAGAGAGCAATGAGCCTTTTGCTTTCTTATGCGTGGAAAGTAGACCACTCCATGTACTCTAACATGCCATCTACTATTTTGACTGTCACTTCATGCCGTTAACCTTTGTTGGGCTTGTACTCAACTAGACCCCTCAGATTTTTTTGAAACTGTTATCCAACCATGCCTTTCCTATCTTATATGCTAGAAGTTCAGTTTCTAAGCACAAGCATGAGAACATTAATATTCATCCCCATCGAATTTTGAGACAGGAGGAAACACTTTTCAGGCAAGTAAACCCACCACCACTATGTGGAATTGCCCCTCACACTCCAGTGGAAATAACACAGGCCCCAGACTTCAAGGGCCTTGTGAATAGCAATATCTCAACCCTCTTCCCCTCACTCAAGTCTACCACCCTTATTTCCACTCACAGAACCATTGCTGAGGGGAGAAATAACTGTGGAGAACTGGACTGCCTTCCTCACTACCACTAATACCAATTGTTTATTAGCCAAAAAAGATAGGACCTAGAGACCTAAAAATAGTAGCACCACTCAGACTACTAATCTTGATTCTCTACAACCATCAAATAGGGAAGCATGAATAGAAAAGGAACATCCATTAACTGCTAACCAATGGTCAGCTGTGGGGCAGGCAAGCTGTTCTAAATGCAGTAACAAGTTGCCATGAAGGAGATGTATAAGGCAGAACATTTAAGGTAAATGAAATCACTAACACTACCTGGACAGCTACCTTCCTTCAGATATCCCAGAACTTTGAAGTAACAAGCTTTGGAAATAACTGTGTTTCTAACCCAGCCTCTGGACCCATTATCTGGGGAAGCAATCTTTCTAAAAACTTTAATCTAATAATTGCTTCAGAAGATCCACAAAAAAATATTCTCACCACCCAAAGTCCTTAGCATTGTCAGATAACTAAATATCAACAGCTAAAATGATCATGTGAGGATGACATCAAATAAAACACAGATTTCCATCTATTTTGCTAAAGTATTCACAGAACTATAGAATGTTTCCCTTTGAGTTGTAGCTGAAACCTCCTATATGGATTGTTCCCTGTATTGGAATGTAAATTCTTCAAGAGAAGAAGAAGGAAAAAGAGGAACATCTGGAGGAAGAGGAGGAAGAGAAGGAGAAGAAGGAGAAGGAGGAGGAGGAGGAGGAGGAAGAGGAGCAGATCCAGACCCAGCTCTTTATTCACTGAGCCACCTATCTGCTTGTGCCATTAAAATAGGACGGAATCAAGCACAGATCTCTGGTACACTCTATCAGACACTTCCTGAGTCCTGCATTACCAAATCCATCATGGACATATTGAAATACTGTCCTACTAATATTCAGGTCTCAATATGGCCAGAATAGGACTCACTATCTTTATCCCAAAGCCCATTCTTTTTCATAACTTTGTCATTTTTGTTGCAATGGCATCCTCTCTTGAAGTTACACAGATTCATAGCCAGAGAGTCATCTTTTATTCTTTATTCTACCTCACCCCCATTTTAAACAGTTCCTAAGTTTTATTGATTCCGACTCCACAAGATCTCTTACATTTTCCCTTTTATCTGCACTCCCATATATACAATCCTAATATATCACCATCACTTGGCCCCTTATTGATCTCTTTCACCTTCCCTGTCCATTCTCCACAAAACTGAAATTCCTTAAAATATGAACACATCACTCACCTGCTCAAGAAATTTTGGTGGCTCCCTATCACTCTATAGGCTATAAATGTAATTATTTTCCATGTAAAGTCATTCATGTGTATTATTCCAGATTCATTGTGTATTATGCCCCACCTCATGCACTCTATCTTTTAATCAATCTGACCTGCTTCTGCTCCAAGTATGTGTCATTCCACCTTCTGGCTCTTTTCTTTGCACAGTCTATTTGCATACATAAAATGAACTTTGTGGCACCCTTGGAAGTCCTGGTTCCCTTCCAAATTAATCTCAGATACCACATCCTACATGGCTTTCTCAATCTCATAGTTGGCTTTGGTTGGGATATATATTTATATTTATTTACCTGTGATTTTATTTCATCCCATCAGTGGACCAAATCTTGACAACAATGGTGATACCTCTAGTATTTATTGTTTTTCATAAAGCATGTGCTCATTATAAGCTTGTTTTATTAAATTCAATGGGAAATTATAATAAATTCCAGAGGAAGAGAACATTTCACAAGTCAGAAATATAAGAAAAGCTTTGCATATAGGGAGGCACCATATAGGGAGGAACAATCAATGGACCAGTTTTACTGGAATGTCGAGTCCAGCTGTGATTTGATTTGAGTTTATTTGTCAGTAGCAGACATTGATTTTGTCCTTTCTCATGTTATACATTAAGCATCAGTGATATCTCTCCCTAACAGAACAATAGACTAAGTCCTATGAAATTTCTTAAATAGAAAACAAATCTCTAACGAGGAATAAATTAGGTGACATTTTAATGGATCAATGGCTTAAGCTTTCCAGCTGCCTCAAATTATAATAGTCAAAGCCATAGAAATTACTTTTCCCTCTTGCTTCTCTCATCCTAAAGCAAAAGTTTATTAAACTTTTATGTCATGGACCCCTTTGTCAATCCAGTGGAAGCTTTGTATCATTCTCAGAGGAATGTTTTCAACAAAGAAAAGACACGTAAAATTACAAAGAAAAACAACTATATTGAAGTAATTATCAAAATATTATTTTACTGTCATTTTTATGAGTTCTCAGGTCCTAGGTTAAGAACTAAACCATAAAGTTTCTAAACTTCTCCACATGTACACATTTCCTCTTCAACCCAGATGAGAATGCGGTTCCAACATTACTAGTCCTCCACACCCACCTGTTTATGTCCTTTTATGTTCTTCCTTTTATGTCCTATTTTTATGAGATAATTGCTTCTTTTTGCCTTCTCTACCCAATTTTGTTTTTCAGATTTACCCCATCATTCACAACTTGGTTCCAATCTTCTTTCAAACTACCTTAGTAATGATGACAGTTTTAAGAATACTGATAACATTTTCATATGCAAGTAAACAGTTTTACCTGAATGAGTGCACTATAATTAATCTCTGGTGTTTTTCTTTCATTTTTTCGGGATCTCTTATATTGAATTTTCCATTGAGTTCTTGTCTTTTTGCTACAAATACCAGAAAGTCTTTCAGTTCATCAAATGTCTTTTTTTTTTTTCCCATTCGGGACTATATGCAACTTTGCTAGGTAAGTCATTCTTGGATGCAACTCAAGCTTCTTTGCTCTTTGAAATATGAAGTTCCAAGATGTATACTATTTTCATATAGAAACTGCTAGATCTCTTGAAATCAACTTCCAAAGATGATTACGGAAAGAGGAAAAGAATATATATGTGTATGTATATTATATATGTGTGTGTGCATGGTGTTTGTGTGCACGGTGTGTGTGTGTTAAATATACACACACACCATGCACACACACACACACACACATATAATACACACACACACACACACACACACACACACACACACACACACATATATATATATATATATCCTAAAATGTTTATAATATCTCTCTTTGTGATGGCAAAGAACTGGAAATTGCAGGGATGCCTATCAATTGGAGAACAGTTGTAAGAAATGATGAGCTCAATGGTTTTAGAAAAACATGGAAAGAATTGTATGAAATAAGGAAGAGTGAGATAAACAGTACCAGAAGAACATTGTGAACAGTAACAGCAATATTGTTTTAAGAATTACTTTGATTGAATAAATTAATTTGTTTATCATAAATACCCAAATTAGCTATGAATGATATATGAAGAAAGATGGTACCTGTATTCACAGAAAGAAGTGATAAATAGATGTGTAGAATAATTTTACACACACACACACATTTATACATATGTGTGTGTATCTGTGTGTGTGTGTGTATAATATATCCTAATGGTGGTCTTCTCCAAGGTAAGGGAGGAGGGAAGAAAAAAGAGAAAAGAAATTTACATGATAACTTTGTTGTGTATTTTAAAAGAATAACAGGTTATTCTTAGTAGATTTGTGGTTTTATGTGCAATCATCTTTTTTTATTATATTATTTTATGAAAATGCTTGTTTTATTCCAAAAATTAAAAATAAAATTAATTTTTAAAGAGAACTGAGGAATAAATTATAAAGGTTCAATTTTATCATTCAAGAATTACATTTCCATAGAAGTCCTATGTTCATCAACAGAGAAAGTTATCAGCTGATCTTTCCTCTTTCACCAAGGGAAACAACCAGTGTGAAGTCCTTATTACCCCTGGCCTGGAAATGAGGTATGTTAATTTTATGTGTATCTTAACCTATACAATTTATCAGTTGTTGGGCCAGAATTAAGTCTGGGAATCAGAGGAATCTGAAAAAAATGGGAAACAAGTTGTAAGAAATCAGGTCTTTTTAGATGCTTAGTGCCATTTTTTTATCATCTTCCTAAAAGTATTCATTTTTGGACTGACTGCCTATGATATTGCAGACAAGGTTTGGACTGTGTATTATGGTTTGTTTGGTTTTTTTGACTTTTCAGTCATTTTTCAGTCATGTCTAACTTTTCATAACCTTATGTGGGTTTTTCTTGGCAAAGATAGTGGAGTGGTTTGCCATTCCCTCCTCCAGCTCATTTTACATATGAGGAAAGGGTGGTGAAAGAAGTTAAGTCAATTGCCCGTCATCACATATGGTAAGTATCTGAGGCCAGATTTAGACTCAAGTCTTCCTGACTAGAGGTCTAGCTCTGTGTTTACTGCGCCATCTTGCTACTCCATTGGTTACCATGCTTGATCCTCCAGTACTTCCTAGCGATGTAATTTCATGTGTGGGGGACCTCACTCAACCCTGTAGATGGTTCTTTATCCACATCCACAAGATGACCTGGTTGTGGAAGGAATAAGTTAGCAATTGGTAACTAGACTAATCTAATTCTTTTTAGCAAGGTTACTAGATAAGTATATTAATTTTATGGATATCATTTAGATATAGTTCATCAAAAAGTGGGTTTTTTTTCTCAGTTTTTCATGATATACTTATGGACAAGATAGAAATATATGAATTAGATGACAGTTAGAATAAAACCAGATTGAGGGAAAAAATAACAAAGGATCATTGGAGTACATCAAAGCCACAACTAAAAAGAGTCTAGATTTTTTTTCGCATTTCAAGAAACCTTAGAACAGTGGTTCTCAACCTTCCTAATGCTGTGACCCTTTAATACTTGTATGTGGGCATATCTACATGTGGGTGGACCCACCTGAAGAGGGACAGAGGAGCGCTGTCTTAGTTCCTAAGACCATCGGAAATACGCATTTTCCAATGGTCTTCAGTGACTCCTGGGAAAGGGTCATTCGACCCCCAAAGGGGTCATGACCCACAGGTTGAGAACCACTGCCTTAGAAGAAAATTCCCCTGAGCTCTTAGAAGGTAAAGTGAAAATAGAATCTATGGACCACCTCCTGAGAGATTTCAAAATGAAAATTCCCAGCACCATCAGATTTAAAATCCAGAGCTTCTATGTCAAAGGGAAAAAATAAATAATGCAAGAAGCCAAAAAGAAAGAGCTGAAGTACTGAGGAGCCACCACAACAATAACACCCAATTTAGCTGCCACCACAATAATGAATGAGAGAAACTTGGAATGGGATGTTCCACAAGAAAAAAAGAGATAATGCTACAGAAACAAAAATGCCCTAGCTAGCAAAACTGAATATAATCATCTGAGGGACAAAATGAATCTTTGAGAGAATGGAGGACATCCAAGCATTTATGATAGAAAAAAGAGAGCTGCAGAGAATCTTTGAAGTTCATCATGGGAGTTAAGAGAAACATGTAAAAGTAATCAGGAATGAACTGCTTACACTTTAGCAGAGTGAATTAATATATATGTCACCTCTGAATGCTATGATCATCAATGGAAAGTCTGGGAGTGGTTCTATCATGTTTTAATGATCCTAAAATAACAGAACAAGAGGGTCAGAAGAATATACTGCAAGAAGGAAAGGAAGGTTGGGGGAAATTATCTCAAGAGTACAAGTCTAAACAAACAAAGAGGAAGAGGGGGAGTAACTGACAAATGAGCTTCATTCTCATCCAGATTTATCTAAGGAGGGAAGAATACACCCACACAATTGAATACAGAAATGCATTTCACTCAAAAAGGAACTAGGAGTGAAAGAAGAAACAAGAAGAGGGAATGAGAGGGAAAATATATTGAGTATAAATTACTCTTCATCCTGAGCATTGGGCTCAGGTCTTGACACCATGTCTTGGGAAAGATATTACTAATCTGAAAAACATTGAAAGGAAGGTTATCAGGATGACCAAGAGCCTTGGAGTCATATCTGTTAGGTTAGGAAATGAATAAAATATTGGATTCAGATTTAGGAAGATCTGGAGTCAAATTCTGCCTCAGACACTTGATTGCCTTATGACCCTGGCAATTCCCCTTAACCATTCTAAGCCTTCGTTTTCTTATACATAAGTGATGAATAATAATAGCTCTTGCCTCACAGATCTGTGTTAAATATTACCTTAAAGCACTTTGAAAACAAAGTGCTGTATAAATATTGGCATTGTTGTTGTTCCCATGTCATGTAAAGAATAATGGAAAGTGGTTGAAAAGTGCAGCTTTGGAAAAATGGTGTGTGTGTGTGTGTGACATGACATCTGTCTTCAAGTATCTGAAAAGTTCTTACTGGAAGACTGATTAGATTCATTCTGCTTGGCTCCAGTGGACAAAAATAGGAGAAATGAATGAAAGTTTCTAAGAGAGAAATTTAGGGTTGATATTAGGGGAGAAATCTTTTAAAATAAGTTTCTAATTCTATTGGAATCTTGTTTTTCCTTTTTGCTTTTCCTCTGAAATTACCTTCTTTCTGCTCTACATGTGTTACTTCTACCTACATATATCACTTCCATTTGAATAGTCTTAGGAAGATTCTGAAGATCACCTGGCAGGAGAAGATACCAGACCCTGAGGTCCTTTTTTGAACTAAACTGCCAAGCATTCAAACTTTACTGCAGAGAGCACAACTCTGATGGGCTGACTATGTTGTTCTAATACCAAACATATACTTGCCAAAAAGGTTTTTATGGAAAACTCACGCAAGGCAAATGATCACTCTCTCTAGAACTTTGGAATTAATCTGTGACATGGGAGACCCCGGCATAGGTCTTCCCATCATGGTATGCCCTCATCAGAGAAGGTTCTATGCCCTATGAGCAAAGCAGATTTGAAATATCTCAAAAGAAACTTGAGATGTGCAAATTTAGAGAATCCACCCCCAAATGTTCATGTGGACTATTTGTGTCCGATCTGTGGTAGGGCATTTTGAGCTCATTGGTTTGATCAGTCACAGTGAAATACTTGTAACTTGATTCTAGTATAGTGATGTCATTTTTGTCCTCTTCAAGAACAACAGACAATAACCAACTTCTACCTGATTGTTTACATCTCTCCTAGTTGAGCATGAACCTCTTTAGCATAGGAACTGTGTTTTTACCTTTCTTCCCCCCTCTCCTCAGCCCATACAATGGAGCCTTGCACAAAGTAAGCAGTTAATACCATATTGTTGACTGGTAAATTAAGGGCAAAGATTGCAAATTTTGCTGAACTGTAATCCCTCTGAGAGCAGGAATCTTCTCATCTAAACTTCATTTCCCACAGTGCCTAGCCACAATGCTTTGTAATGCTTCCTAATAAGGCTTTTGAATCATATTGACCAGAGAACTTCCTTAAAATTATATGTAATAGGTAATCCATCCAAATGGTTGCAGGGTTGGCAATCAGATAAGATTAGGTATGTCCCTCAAATGACATAGATCCAAGGAAGATACATAATGATCTAATGAAGGTTGTTCAGTCTTTTGTCATTATTGCATCATTGAAAGAGCACTGCTTTATAGAAAGAAGGAGCTAGATCTGAAATAGCCCTTGAAGACTTCTAGCCCTACCACTTCATTCTGCTGAGTAGGAATCTACAGTTTGGAAACATAAAATGACACATAAGTCCAGACACATTAGCTAAGGTCACATAGGTACTAAACAGTAGAGATCAGAGTGGAACCCAGGTTCTTTGACTCTATATCCAGGGCTCTTTCTATCTCACACAGGCCTCTCCATTCAATTCAGCAATTCGTTATGATGTGTATGCTATGTGTGTAAACATAGATTATAGGCTGTAGGGAGAAAATGACGAAAAACAAAATGTGTCTTTGTAACGATACTAGGATTTGAAGATCTTCCACGCCCCTTGAGCTTGCTGATGTAGCAGGAAGGGGTGGAGCAAGAGAACGCCGGAGCCAAGCTAGTCTCTGTGCGGTGCGGACTGGAAGCGGCGTCAGAGGCAGT
>CM053585.1:9933493-10011042 GCA_028646515.1 Pseudochirops corinnae | reverse complement strand
TTGGCCACATGTGCCAACTTCATCATGACTGGGTTGGCTTTGACTTTCTGGTTTTGGGACTCAGTCTTCTGGTATTTAAATGAATGCACTATCTATATTTCTTATGTAGAGAGCCTGTTCCATTTTGTGATTAATAACTATATCAGCATATTTATAGTTACTGTAGGCATTGTGAATACTGCATTGCTGATACAGTCTTACGCTCAAAAAACTTATATTTAATGTGGAGAAAATGGCATCTTCGAAGCCTAACTCTACCCAAGGTCCTGACCAAATATAAACCCCCACTGATCCCAATACAGTGTATATACAAAGTTCAAGGTCAGTAATACGTGTCTTCAGATATATCATCCTCAATTCCTGACCCCCATTCCCTCCCCTCAGTCCCCAAATCCAATGAATCACCATATCTTGTTGCTTCTCCATCCTCAACACTCCCTCCCGTGTGTCCCCTTCTCTCTACTCCTGTAACCACCTAATCCAGACTCTTATCACCATTGCCCAGACTATCGCAATCACTTCCTAATCTGTCCTCTAGCATCAAATCCCTCCCCACCCCCAAAGCATCCTTCCCAGAGATTCCAAAGCAATGGTTTCACTTCCTTCCTCCATAATTACCAGTGAATTCCTATTACTTTAACAATAATAATAATCGGTAACATTTACTCTTCAGGAGTACAAAGCACTTTACCTGTTATCTCATTTGATCCTCATAATGACCCTGAGAAGTAGATATTATAATTCCCCTCCCCCCCCCCCCCAGTTTACAGGTGATGAAACCAAGGTTGAAAGAAGCTAAGTGAATTGTTCATTGTCACACAGTGTGTAAGTGACTGAGAATTTAGGTTCAAATATGAGCCAGGGTTGGAACTCAGGTCTTACTGACTTAAAATTTAGTACTCTGTATACTGTGCTATCTAGCAGTCTCCCTGAGATCATATATAAAATCCTCTTCTTGGCACTTATATGCTCACCATTCTACCCCATTGCAGTTGAGTCGAACTAAAGAAGACCACAAACCTTCTTAGGGTTCCTCCAACCAGATTTATTTCACACTATTGCCTTCACAAACCTGACAGGGCAATTGAACTGGCTACTTGTTGTTCCCAGAAACTGACATTCTACTCACAATTTTGACACCCTCCTTCTTGCTCCCCACTTCTGTCACTTGTATTATTTCACCACTTTCAATGTTCACCTCAATTGCCACCTCCCATGGTAGGCTTTTGCAATCTCCCCACTAGCTAATGCTTTCTCTCCACTTGAATCGCCAAGAATTTATGTTGTTTCCATTTTATCACTCCCAGCAGAATGTAAGGGGATCAAGGGGAGAGCCTTTTCCTTTTTTTGCTTTTGGGGATCCTCGCATAGAATCATAGAATCATAAATCAAGAGTGGAGAGACTCTTCTGAGGCCATCCAGAGGGACTGAAGACCTAGGAGCTTGAGTAATTCACCTAAAGTCATACAGATGGGGGCATAAAGCTAGAGCTGGAAGAGCAATCAAGCCATCTAGTCTACATCTTTCAATGTACATATGAGGAAACTGAGGCCCAGGGAGATCCAGTGACTTACCTAAGGTCACAGAGGTTCAAATCCCATGACTCCAGGGCTAACAGTCTTTCGATTATGTCTCATTTTCTCCAAGCACAATGCTCAGCATATGTAGTTTTTGCTGTACAGTCACTTTCAGTCACTTTTCTTGGCAGAGATACTGGAGTGGTTTGCCATTTCCTCCTCCAGCTCATTTTATAAGTGAGGAAACTGAGGCAAATGGTTTTAAGTGACGTGCCAAGAGTCACAAAACTAGGAAGTGTCTGAAGCTGAATGATGATGAGTCTTCCTGACCCCAGGTCCAGCATTCAATCCACTGCACCGCAGAGCTACCACCTGCATAATATATAGTAAATTGTTTTATTGACTTAGATAAGATTGTATTCCATCAGCTGTGTCAATCAAGTCCTTACTGACCCATTCTTCTAAGATGGGAGGGCTTGAAACATAGACCCAGTGATGGGTCACAGGTCTCTTCTAGAATGAGCCTAGCTCTATCTGGAAATCTGGGAAGGCTCATTCAATCTAAATCAAATGAATTGAATGAGGTTTTATTGAGTTCCTACAAAGCACTGGAGACAAAAATAAAAGGTCCCTTGTCCTCAAGGAACTTACAATGGGGCTGGGGAGTTTGAGGATACAATGACATATATACAAATAAGTAAATGAAAAAAGTTAATATAAATACAAAGAAATCCAAAGGAGTTTTGAGAAGGAGATATCATTAATCACCACAAAAATCATTACCCAAATCGCCATTATGTCAGCCATTTTTCATCCATAACAACTATCAAAGGCCACTTATTATATCAAAGACAGGTGGCAATCTTCCTTGGTGAAGGGAGTACACACACCATAAAAATTGCAGACCATTGACCAAGTAGCCCAGCATAGGCAATAATTCTGAGTGTCAGATATTCCATTATCAAAGGCAGGCACTGAAGACTTATGAACATAGAAGTAAAACTGTCAGAGCTATATATTAAGGAGATCACTTTGATCCTTGAAGGCCCTCCCTGAACATCTTTAAGCAAAAGTTGATCACTTTTTAGGTGCATTTTAGTAATGACTATTTGGAGGAATGTGGATTAAAACAGATGGCTGCAGAGGTCCCTTCCAATCCTGAAATTATATTATTTAGCAGTGAAGAATGGAATGGAAAGAGAGAGAAGAGTCAAGGAGATCTGTTAGGAAGCAATTGAACTTGTCCATGTGAGAGGTGATGAGAATCAGAATTAGGGTGCCAGCAGTGATGTGGAAAGGATAGGGGGAAATGCAAAAAGTATTGAAGAAGTAGAAAAGACAGGACATGGCAACTGGATGGACAGAGAAGGAAAGAAGGATGGAGAACAATAAAACGACAATATTTAACTAGCTGACTTTTAAGTTCCCTTCCCCTCAAATTCTACAGTCTGATTGTAGCCCCTTCAGGGACTCTTCTACAACCCCCACTGGGCTGGATCCCCAGAAGGTGGTTTACCACTACACTCCTAGAGCTTCAATGTTAACCCTATGTTAACTTCTAGTAAATGCCGCTCTCAAGGTTACTTGCTATGTTTCCAATTAATATCAGTTGGTCAGACTTTAATTAACTTTTAGAAAAGTGTATTTACTTAGGTGATACAGCAAGAACAATTGGTATAAAATATCTCCCCCCACAAAAAAAAATAAATAAAGTCTAGAGAACCACCTCACAAGTACCTGCAAGTTCCTGGGTGAGTGGAAAACTCAAAACTCCTCTTTCCTAGAAATCCTTTCTTGAGTCCAAAGGCTTCATTCTCTTCTGCTACAAACCATGTTCTTTGAATCTGTGCCCTTGCTTCAGTGGCTATCTTTCTATACTAAACTCTAGATTTTTGTTCTCAGTGGGTCTCTCTCTGCTCCCAGTAAGATTTGTTCACTCTATTGGTCCATTCTCTCAGATGACATTACCAAAGTGGGGTGGGGGGTAGGAGGGCAAGGGTAATTAGAGAGAAAATCTCTTTCCTATCTCACCTAAGGGTAATTTCTTTTCCAGAACTCATTTCCTTTCTGGTTCACTAGTTGTCTAGCCAAATCTTAAACTGATTCAATTGCTAAAATCCATTCCCTCTTTAAAACCCCTGGAGGCATGGTTGCCTTCTTTGGTTTTTGTTGTAATGTCATTTCAGTCCTGTCTGACTCTGTGACCTCATTTGGGGTTTTCTGTGCAAAGACCCTTTAGTGGTTTGCCATTTACTTCTCTATCTCATTTTACAGATGAGGAAACTGGGGCAAACAGGGTTAAGTGACTTTCCCAGAGTCAAGCAGCTAGTAAGTGTCTGAGACCAGATTTGAACTCAGGAAGATAAGTCTTCCAGACTCCATGCCTTTGTATCAAATGCTCCACCTAGCTGCCCCTCCTTTGGTCAGCCAATCAGCTTTTCTCTTCTAGACCCAAACAAAGAGGTTCATAACACGTAAGCAGATGGCAGAGTATAGACCATCTTTTTTCACATATTTAAATTTTGCTTATTTTTTAAATTTTGTTACAAGAAAGGAGGAGTAGGTGTAAGAGGGGGGATGATCTGGAAATTTTTGGTATGTAAAAACAAAACGCAAATAAAACTTCTGAAAAATCTTCATTGTATATGGTTGATTTTATACATCATATCTTGTAATTACATTAATTGAGGCAATAATGGATCTTCAACCATCAACTATTATCCTATAAAAGATAATTCTGAAATTCCTAGATGGCATGGCAGATGATGCCCCTATCAAGAAAAACCACAGAGGCGTTCAGAGGTGCAAGGCTGGAGAGCAGAGGGAGGACAAAAATAAGCTTGCTTTTGGTCATATTGAGATTGAGATGTAGGTGGGACAGCGATATGGAGAAGTCCAGCAAGCCCTTGGAAATGTGGAACTGGACCTCTGAGATATGGACATGATTCTCTTTATAGTTAGAAACTTAGCATAACATGATCTAGATATGATAAAGACAACCTTGCAAAGTTTGGGTTGCTTCATTTTGACAGGTCTGTCAGAGTTTAGCATCTCATGAAATATATTTCTACCACCTCATATTTAGCATCAAAGTCTAATTTGTAATTTAGATGCTCCTGTTAACAGAACATTCAAAGATGAATAGGGAATCATCTCAAGTGATTGCTGTAAATGGAAAGAATAAAAATATTAAAACACCAATCAAGCCTCTCTGTGTGTTCACCAACTATAAAGAACATGAGCACCCTTGAATATCAGTTGGATGGCACCTTACCCTCTCTGCTTAACATCACATTTTATCTATAGGATACCAAGCCCAAAAGGTATTTACGAGAGGGAGAAAGTCATGGTGTAGTGGAAAGAAGAGTGTGCTTGTACTTAGATTCAAATCCTACTTTTGCTACTTCCTATATAAGTAAACAAGAGCAAGGTATTAAAATTCCATGAACCTCCATTACCTTATCTATAAAATGGAAATAGACAGATAGACAGATAGATAAGATACATACATACATAGATGATAGATAGATGATAGATAGACAGATAGATGATAGATAATCTGTCTAGCACTTACCTCATAGATTTGTATCCTTAACTCTGTGTCTGTGTCTGTGTCTCTCAAAAAACAGAAAGAAAAAATGATATTCTGACAATATGACATGAGGAGTCTGGTCCATTTGATGGCTGTATGCCTGTGATGGTGATAGATATATGCAGTCAGTTTTATAAGCACCATGGCATACAGGTCAACTTGTGAGGTGGGATTGCAAGTTAGTTCTAAACTGCAGAGGTTCAGGTAAACAAGACCATGGCATTGTTGGCACTGATCTCTTCCATGGGCTCCATTACCAAGCCAAACTACCCTATTTCTTTTTCCACAGACTTGGCACACTCTATCTCCCACCTTCATGTCTTTGCATTGACTACCCACCATGTCTAGAATGCTTTTCCTCCTCACTTACATATTTTTAAATACCTGACTTTCTTCAAGATTCAATACAAAGGTGATCTTCTGTGAAAGACTCTTCCTGCTGCCTCTAGTTGCTGGTAGCTTCCCCTCAAAATTTCCTTGCATCTACTCCACATGTGTCTTGTATGTTCCTGTAATATAAGGAGGCATTGGGTAGCATAAAGAAAGACATCTATGCTGTCCTCATTACCCCTCACAACTAAAAAGAAATCAGACTGAGAACTCTGTGACTTCCCCTCTTCAGGGCTGCTTGGAAGCAGGACTTTCTCCTCTACTCCTCCTAGCCATCCCCACTACATAAAAGTGGCAAAGTTTAGCATCCTACTAAAGCTTCACACCATTCATGGCACCATGTCTCCAAACAGCTCATTCTTCTAAGGGAAATCTAAGGATGTACTTGCACTGAGTTCAAGATTTAGGGTCCAGAAATGCAAAGTTATGGGATCATTCAAGAAAGTAAACTGTGTCATAGCAGTCTCCTAGGAAGCCTTTAAAACTCTTCAGCAAGAACTATAAGATTCTAGCATAGGAAAGGTGTAAAATTCAAAGTCTCTATAAAAGTCATCTAGTCTAATTTCATCTTACAAATGCAGAAACTGAGACCTATGGAAATTAAATGATCTTTCCAAGGTCATGGGATGGGGGGGCAAAAGCCAGATTGTGAAGGGGTGACTGTCAAGTAGGTGATGAGAGAGTGACTGAAGGCTCAAGAACTTAGTCCCTTTTGAATTTGCTTAGCATGAAGTAGTACACATACCCTTGGCACCCCAGGACCTGACCCCCTAGCTATCTACCCTGCAGTGAACAAATATAATGTTGTTTCACCCTTAGTTAAGCTGAGGAGCAGAAACTGCCTCTGTGGTCACTTGAGCCCAATTCAGGTGCCCCCCCACCCCGCAAGTGTAGCCAGACAGCTGGTCTCTCTTTATTTTACTACAGCCTTAATTGCAACAGAAATTTTGCTGCTGGGACATGCATGGACTTGCCTGTTTGCTGTAATGTAATTAAAGGCAAATCTCTGTCCAGCTTGCCCTGGAGTACTAGCTGCAGGAATAACCTCGGTTTAATTACAATAACCAGATCCCAGGTAGGAATGATCTCATTCATTTCAACAAACATTTTTAAAACACCTACTATGTGAAAGTCATTGGGCAAGTGTCATAGAAACATTTTATTATCATTATAATCATTGTCGTGTTGTCATTGTTCTTGTTCAATCCTGGAAACTCAAATGAACACTAACCCTAATCTCAAGGTACTTACATAATAATACAGGAGGAGATCACATGCACATTTTTTGGCATTGGAAAGATCATTGGCTCTGAAGTCAATGTACCTGCACACAAAATGAGAGTAACCTGATGCCTACAACTGTGTATTCTAATGCAAGTTTCCTCACCTGCAAAATGAGGAACTTGAACTCAGTGGCCTTCAAATTTCTTTCCAGTTCTTGAACTTTGATCCTTTAGTTTGAACAATGTTAAAGTGAGATGTTGATGACCTGCAAAGGAGAGGTCCAAGCAAGGGTTTTAAGAAACCTGAGGTGAGAGAGATGGCCTTCACTCCTTGGGGAAGGAGCTGGAAGGAAGGCTTCATAGAGCCTTCATAGAAAGGACTGCAGTTGGACCTTGAAAGAAGCCGTTTGGAAATATACAAAGTGTCTGCTGCATTTTCAGTGGTATATACAATATTGGGATTATGGAATGAAGGGAAAATATATTAAACTTGTCAGAAGAAAAAATTGCTTACATTGCATTAAGAGGAAGATATGTCCTCTCCAGAGAGGAAAGGTAGTCTGAAAACTTGCTCTGGAAGGTCTTAAATGCCGCAATCAAAAGAAAACAATGAAAAGCCAACCCCTCCTTCCTAGAAAGAGTATATATACTCTGCATTCTAGAACACTGACTTTCTAATTGTCTTAAATGTGTATACTCCATCTCCTCAATCTTGTTTTCTCTGGTTGTCCCCCATGCCTAGAATGTTCTCCCTCCTCACCTCCACCTCTGGCTTCCCTCGCTTCCTTTAAGACTCCTGTCGAATCTCATCTTCTATGAGAAACCTTTCTTGCCTCACCTCCACACACATACTGTCTCCCCTTTGAATAATCACTATCATTCTGTATGTTACTCTGCATATGCCTGCATGTTCCCAGTGTGCCTCTCCCATTAAAATGTACATTCTTTGTGGCTCATGCTTTGCCTTTTTTTGTAGCCTTAGCACAGAACAAAATTTCTGAGGAGAAAGAGCCCATCTATCTCTTGACAGAGAGGGGATGAATTTGGGATGCCAATGGAGACATGTTTTCAGGGGGTTTATTTTTGAGACAATCTGGGTTAAGTGACTTTCTTAGGGCCACAGAACTAGTTAATGTCTGAGGCCTGAATTTGAACTCAGGTCCCCATAAGTCCAGGGTCAGTGCTGTATCTGTCACTTAGCTATCCCAGAGTCATACCTCTGGACGTGGCCAGTTTGAAAATTTCATGGTACAGATGACTTTTGTGTATATGTGGTGTTTTGTGTATATGGTACAGAGATTTTTTTTTCCTTTTCTTTTCCAATGGGAAGGAAGGGAAAAGGGACAAAAAAAAAATTCTTGTTAAGTGAGAAACAACTCAATTCTTTTTTTTTTTAAACAAATAGGTAAATGAATGGATAAACAGATAAATTACAAATGGACAAATGCTTATTAGCTAATTAGATTTGTTGTTAGAGGAGCCAAGTTTGAAACAAGGTCCTGCAACTAACTAACTAGGTAATCTTAGGTAAGTCCCTTAACATCTCTGGTGCTCAATTTCCTCATCTGTAAAATGAAAAGGTTTGAGTAGATGACTGTAATTAAGGCAGATTTTTGTTATTCTTATACTTTAGTTCCCAGGAACCATAGTTGATCTCTTGTTCCCAGGGTTCTCATGGTCATGGTTCAAAACATCTCTACCAAGCTTGTGCAACATTATATAATGATAAACAATATAAACATTCGTGCATAAAATTGTAAATATCCACTGCAGCTGCACATGGAAATATAATGGTGAGACAATGTAAACTTGTTAGGCTATTGTTGGCAAGATGGCTTCTTTATCTCTTGCCCTATAAAGCAAGTGGGTACTGGTCAGTAAGTGGGGAGCCCTTAGGGTTGAATGCACAAGCTGCAATGCTTTGTATGCCTTGATTAGCCCCATCAGGGTGGGGGGAATCAATGTTTGCCTCAACTGGCCCCCACTAAGGCTTGAGGGGATTTGGAAGAGTGCACAAGTTTGATTGACCCCATTGAGATGTGGGAATATCCCCCCCCCTTCTCGTTGAACCTTGCATGAAGGGTGATTAGGGAATGTTGTAGACGTTGATGCTCCCATTATCAGCAACTCCCATTGAAAAGACTAGACCAGAATAAAGTAAGGTTATTAATCCCTCCAAAACTGTCTTCTTTTCCCTCCTCTCTGACCAAATCAAGAGTGAACCTGTGATAGCTGCCCTTCTTTATGTTTACTTGTCTTAGCTCCAAATCTATGATCTCATAGGCATAAAGAATTTGCTTTCCATAATTCCACTCACAATTCATTACACATCTCTTGGTAATGACGATAATAAGCTAGCATTTAGATAGCAGTTTGCAAAATGCTTCACTGAGAAGTTAGGTGAATTTACCAAGATTCACACAGTTAAGTATCTGATGCAGGATTTGAACTTGAGTCACCCCTAAGGCAAACTCTGCCAAGTAGATCAGGTCTCTCTATTCTGTTGCTACAAACAAACAACAATCCCCACCCTCCCTGCAATGGAGGGAGAATTGGAAGGAATGCTTTCTAGTGGTTTATTCGGAGCCCACAAGGTGAATTAAAACAAGCAGTTTAAAAATGGCCCCATAAATCTCATTTTATTACTGCCTAAACCCACCTGCAAACTCTTGGTACTTGTTTTCAAAATCCCCCATCCTTCTGCCATCAAATTGATCTTCCTTTCATTAGTAGACTTGGCAATGGCAGTACTGGCATAGTCTACTCCCAAAATCAATTACAGAGTGGTAATTGTGAGCAATGGCTTATTATTGTCAGTGGTAGGAGACTGGGCCAGTGGGTTCATTTATGAACCATTTGTAATTGTCTCCACTGGCTCTCCACTACTCTTATGCATACCACCTCCTCACCTCAGCAAATTTCATTTGGAGGAATAAAATCACATGAAACAGAGTGCTTGCTACAAGTTCAAATGTTGTGTATGAAACCGTAAAAGGAGTCTTCCCAAGAGATTGCTTTTCTGCCCACGCATGTATTTTTAAAGTGCTGATGGGCAGTGCAGTGCACACCATGAAGGCCAGATGTGACTATCCTTGTATGGTCTACTGGTATTGGCAAAAATTCCTGAAAGCAGTTCAGCTCTACCCACTCACTGTGGGCAAATGTGTGAACTTCTGATCCTAAATAACTAATAGGAGTAAAGCCATTCACATTCAGAGGCTTTCAGGATCAAATGTGTCAATGGAAACAATACATGATAAAACTTTAATAAACCACAGAAGCATCAGATATCATTGTTTGTACTATTCTAAATGGTTCTATAGGGCAACTTGGAATAGTGGGAAGAGAGCCAACCTGGAGGCTGGGAAAAGCTGGGTTCGAATTGTGCCTCTGATATATATTGACTGTATGACCCTGGGCAGATAATTTCCCCTCTTGTTGTGCTGAACAGTTCTCTAAGACCATCAGCTGACTAGAGATTGACCTGCTTCAGTGATTTCCTCACTTCTCAGTTCTCTAGACCAATGAAATCACAGGATCTGCTCTTATCCCTACATGGTATAGCAAGATAATGTGCTTTTCCCCCATAAAACAAGTCAAAGCAGTAAACACTTATTATGTGTCTACTATATGCCAGACCAGGCATGGAAATCTGTGGTCTTGAGGCCACACATGGCCCTCTAGATCCTTAAGTGCGTCACTTTGGCTGAATCCAAACTTCACAGTACATATACATCTCCTCAATAAAAGAATGTGTTCCGTAAAAACTAGACTTAGTCAAAAGGTCCCACCCAATAACTAGAAGGTCATATATGGCCTTGAGACCCCAGATTACCCACCCCTATGTGAGACATTATGCTAAGTGTTGGGGATATAAAAAAAACTAAACTAACACCTGCACTGAGGGCATTCACCCCACTAATTCAGGAAGCAACAACCACATAACTGTCCAGAGACAGAAATATCTTCAACCCAACATGACCCAAACTGTGGTCCTGAGGATTTTGCTTGGTTTTGTTTATTTGTTTTAATCTTCACTTCTAAACTAACCCTCCCTAAGGACATCAGCAACCAAGCTTCACAGCCCTGTAACCAAGGGCCACCTTTAGCTTTTCCCACCCCTTTACTCTCTTTAATCAATCGGTTGTTAGGGAAAGAACAAATGATGAGGCTGAAAAAATCATGTTGAATAAGAGTGTGGAAATCTCTGAATGAAAGCCAATATGGTTATGACTCAGAAGGTCATAGAGAACCATTTTGAGCAGAGGTAGTATTCACATGCCCAGGTCTATGAATAATCACAATTGGTAGGATGCAACCTTTCAAGGAGATGATGACTACCTCCTAGAATAATTCATCTTTCCCTAGTTAAATGCATGTTACTTTTATACCCTCCCAGCACTAAATCAATGATTCTAAGAGAACCTATAACTGGACCAGAAGGAAGCACAATGTAACCAGTCTAATCACAGCTCAGGATTTCTGCAGAATTCTTAGGGAAAAAAAGGTATTTCCTAATTATTATGCATCCAAGTGAGGGTTGTCAGAATTTAAGGATGACTGTCTGAGAGAGAGACGGCCCAAGACAAAGAGAAAAGAGAGAGGGACAGATAAGAGAAATGAAGTTTAAACCAGAGATAAATAAATTCACAAGTCAATAGTACAAGGGAAGGATCATATAATAATTGAAGAACAAAGCAAGGTCTTTGAAAAACTGTGAAAGGGAAAGCAAACTTGGAGAATAAGTGAGGTTTTTTTTTTTTTTCAGTGAAATCAAGTAGAGCAAAGACAAAATTTCTGGATATTTTAAAACTTTCTCATTTGCATCATAGTAAGTGGTGAAATTAAAATTTGATTCAGGAAGCCAAAATAAGCTATTTGAGGAATTAAAATTAATAACCCAGAAAATCTGAGAACTACCTTCAGTTTATTAGTTTTAGTGGTATACTCAACATGCTAATTGCCGTCAGAGTGGGAATGTGGAAGTGGTCCTTGTAATTCTGAATTTGGGAGCAAGATAACATAGTGGAAAATAAGATCTCTATTTCTTAGCATCCAGGATTCAATGTCCCTTTTGGTTCCAATTATCTCACATTTCTAATGATTTTAGAGAAAAATTAAAGCTATTTGTTTCCCCAAATAAAGCCCATTGTTCTCAGACCCCTGTCGTCCCATTGTTTGTCCTTCCCCAACCTGAACCTGGGGCTCAGGTCTTCCTGTACTCTAGGATAAGGTCCTCTTATTGGCAAAGAATGTAGTAAAATATGGCCCAAAAAGTTTCCTAAGCCTCTTTTGCGTGCTGAGTTCCATTTTGTCCTTTAGATTAGATACAGATGTTGAGGTTTAAGGTTTAGGGGTGCTCAAGACAGCAAAATATCAACCCACCACATGCTGCCAAATGAATTCAACTCAAGTCTTCTCTCAACCAAAGAAAAGCAGAGTTTATTAAAGGTTTGCCATAATGGGTAGACCCTAAAGGAGCCTAGGTATCTATGATGCTTGTATTGGACAAGAGAGCCAGAATAATCTGACACAGAGCGAGTCTGTGCTAGATAATTCCTGGCAACCTCATGAAGGCAAGATGGAGTTTATATACAGAAAAATTGTGGGAGGGTTCTAGGGATGTTCTACAGGAGGAGTTTGGGGAGGAGTCCAATAAGGTCAGACTCCAGTAATGAGATTAAGGGTGGAAAATAGCTGAAGGCTACCTGGAGATGACAGACAATGGAGGACTGAAATAGTTTAAGGGTATATTTTGGGAGGATCAAGAGCGGGAAGTAGCTAGACAATGGAGGGCGAGGCTAGTAACAGAGATTTGGGTCTAGTGATGATGAAAGTTTTATGGCCTCAGGCAAATTCCTCCTCAAGTGGGAAGATTCAAGGAGAGTTCAAGGGGGTTCCCCTGCAGCCTGTACCCCATCACTGAGATTAAAAAAGATATGTCTTTCCTCTCATCATAGAGTTCACAATCACTGGAGAAATATGACATTGGCATATATAACTACGATAGAAAATATAACATTGTAAATCCAGAGAGGGAAAAAGCCAACTCTTGGTGAAATCTGAGGAAGAAGGTAACTATTTATCTAGACAGATGAGGGTAAGTGGCATTCAGGTTGATTTTATTTTCATCTCCATCTTTTGTTGAGTCAAACTTTGTCCCCATGATAAGTTTTGCTTAAGCTACTTTGATGCACTTTCAATGTCACAGACTATCTTCTTCCTCCCCAGACACAGACACACACACAGACACACACACATATACACACACACACTTACACACTCACATGCACATAGACACACACTCTCTCCTCTTTTGTCAAATCTTTCCATAACTTGGGGGTTTCAAATTAACTTTTTCTTCCTTTTATCTAATTATTTCCTTCTTTCCCTCTTTTGTGCCTTAACTTTCCCCTCTAATTAAATGGCTAATTCAAAATCTACTCCTTCATTTTCCTCCCAACTTATGGCTCCCAGTTTTCTTTTTCTGTGCCCTTTTCTAAGTTTTTCTTTGCTTTGTTTTCTTCATTAACTCCCTTTCTCCTCTACTCTATAATCATATTGCCTAATTCATGTCTGTTTGCCATTGATCAGTCTTTCAGTCACAATCAACTCTTTGTGATCCTCAGTACCATACTGTCCATGGTTTTTTTCTTGGCAAAGATATTGAAGTGGTTTGCCATATCTTTCTCCAAATTCATGTCCATATCCTCATTTATTTCTTCTTTAATTTCTCTTATACTTCATGGGGTTAAGATTTGTATTCTGAAATTTTAAGAAATATTGTTTTCCCTCTAGAAATCTTCAGGGTGCCTCCTTTCCTCTCCTTAGATTACCTTGTAACTCAGTTTCTGACTTTCCCGTTTGCCAATTGATATACTCCCAAGATTGTGTTATAGATTGCCTCAGCCCCCACCCACAGTGGAAGATTTAGGATTCACTGACCTACATCTTTGTTTTGAGTAAACTCTTAGGGAAAGAGGTCAGCAGAATTGGCCCATCTAAGCTCTAGTCCCTTTTCCTTCAGATACAAAAGCCCTTCATATTTGGCCCCTTGTTCCAGTTCCTCCTTTGGTTCCCTTCCTTTATTTCTCTGTTGCAAATAAATAAGATGGGGAATTTGAAGAGAGTCCAAGTCTGTGAAGCCTTGGGGGTAGGGAGAGTCTCTCAGCTAGGACAAGTCCCAGTCAGAAAGTGGTACACATACACACACACACACACACACACACACACACACACTAACACCAATACAATATTCACAGTGCCCATGGCATTAATGAATATGCTGTTATAATTGTGAATCACAAAATGTAACAGGCTCTCCACATGGAGGACAGAACCAAAGCATTTATTCAAATACCAGAAAACCAAATCCCCAAACCAGAAACCCAAATTCATTACAGTAACCACAAAGTTGGTACACATAACCAATGCAGCAAAGACACACACACACACACACACACACACACACACACACCCCTAGGTGTGTGAGGAAACCAATTCATGCGACTTGTTGTAGGATGTTGTAGAATGTATCAGCAAAGGCAGAAAGGAAGTTCACTTCAGGCCCTGGCACAAGTCCTAGGGTCAGTTCATGAGTCTCTATGGAAAGTACCCACTGCTGTGAGAGATCTTGCATTTGACTGAACATTTTAAGAATTAGCACTATCCAGTGTTCATTCATAACAATCTTCTCTTGCTTATGTTTCTCTCTTCTTTGTCCTATGAATTCAGCTATAACTTTTTGACAACCTGTGCAAATCTTTTCTTTTTTGCAGATTTAAAGACTTACCAATTTCTGTAGAAAATGTCTAATCTATCTTTTATCTTTCTAGTCCTATGACCTAGAAATCTTTGAGCTGAGATTTTTTTGAAGGATGAAATTTAATTGAATGAATAATATCAGTCTCCTGCTATGTGTCAGACACTATGATAGGCATTTGAGATATCAAACTGAGGAGGGGAGAAGTCATTTATTTTACTGGTGATAAATCCACACAAAGAATTTCAGTATCAAGTGTAATCTCCTGAAAGGCAGGAATGATTTCATTTTCGTCTCTGTATCTCTTACACCTACCACATTACTTGGCACATAATATATGATATATACTCAGGAATTTGAGGAAGGAGAGACCAAAAAGAGGTAGAGAAATTGGAAAAGGCTTTGTGTAGGGAGAGGAACTGAACTGTTGCCGCAGTGTATTCTGGGAATGGCAGGACAGTTGTGTAAAGGCATAAAGCAGAGGGGGGAGGGTATATCATATGCTGGTCACTGCAAATGAACCAGTTTGGCTGGAATATATAGTAAAGGGGAGTAATATATAAGTCAGGAGAGGTAAACTGAGGATGAAGAACATGAAGTGCAACAGTGAAAAGTTTATATTTTATCCTAGTGGTTATAAGGAGCTACAGAAGTTGCTTGAGCTGGGGAGTGACAACATTAAACCAATTCTTAAGAGATATCAGTATGGCTGCTAGGTGGATGATGAATACAGAAAGGAAAGAGGGGGAATGGGGGGGGGGGGTTGGGGAAGAGATTAGAAGGCTAGTCCAGCTGAGAAGTGAAGAGGGCTAAAACTAAGGAAGAAGGGAATGAATTAGAGATTAGTGAAGGCAACATCACCAAGACTAATTGAACAGTATTTCCACAGAGATAAAACACATATGCAGATGAATTTAAGTTAAGATGCAAATTCATAAGAAGTAGGAAAATGCAAAACAGGGAGATCACTGTCAGTTGGTGAAATGAGGAAAGGTTACCGGGAGGAGAAGAAACTTGTTTGGGGACTTGAGAGAAATTGATTTCAACATGTGGAGATGGGGTGGGAGAAAGCAAGAAAACATAGATTGGAGCCCAAATGTGTGTATTTAGTGTCATCTAGTAAAAAGAGCTCTGGATTTGGAATCAGGAGACTGGGGCTCAAATTGTTGTCTTAACACTTACTAGCTGTGTGACCTTGGGTGAGTCACCAAAACTCAGAGCCTCAGTGTCTTTGTATTTAAAATAGGGATAATAATAATTTACGGGCAGCTACGTGGCACAGAAGATAGAGGGCCAGGCATGGAGTCAGGAAGATTCATCTTCCTGAGTTCAAATCTGGCCTCGGACATGTACTAGCTCTGTAACCCTAGGCATGTCACTCTACTTTGTTTGCCTCAGTTTCCTCATGTGTAAAATGAATTGGAGGAAAAAATGACAAACCACTGCCAAAAAAAAAACCCAATGAGGTCATGAATAGTAGGACATGACTGAAAATAACAATAATAATCCTTAGACTCTCTGCCTCATATGACGACTATAAGGAAATGCTTCCTACACTTTAAAGTCCTATTTTAAAACTGTGATTTACTATGATGTATCAGGGAAATGAAGGAAGCAAAAAGTACCAGAAAGTTTCTAGTCTGAAATGAAGGTGAAAATGCGTGTAAAAGCTCAATCTTGGAAAATAACTGGCGATGACAAATTAAAGTTGTTGATCTTTATTTCAGTATCCAACAAAGAGTCATTGAGGACTGGGGGATAAGTAATCAGAACTTTGCATCTGGGATTAAACAGTAAATACCCAATTCTGCAATCCTTCAGAAATACACTAGTTTATAAGATTCGAGACACACTTCAATTCATGGCATTGACAGTGTACACTTCTGTGATTATGGTTTTACTATCTGATGGCCATAATTTTCTCATAATAAACATTGTCATCAGCTTCCAGAGCATTCTGATACTTAACTGTTATTTAGAGAGAAAGCTTTTAGTCTAAATTGTGGATGTGAAATGAAAAAAGACAGAAAATTTGAACACTGAAAGATTAAATCATTTTTCTAGTCTCATTTTTGATGACACTTTAAAACTTTTTATTCTTGAAATTAGAATTTAGAGATGGAAAAAAGGCAAACTGAATGAGCTGAGGAACACAGCCTCCTAAGCAAACAGATGAAATTGTAGCAGCACCATTAGAGTGGGTTGCATTTCTGGCCCTGGCTGGTGACTCCAATGGCTTGTGATTGAGTGTTACTTCCTTGTAGGACCCAGGCAATGTTTGGCATACTTCACCACTCTGTCTCTGATGGGAGCCACTTAAACATTTCTCTACCTTGATCACTTATTCCTTATGTTTTGGCTTTATTCAGATGAGCCATTCAATGAAGATAAGCTGCAGAAAAGGTCAGAAGGAAACCCAAATGCAAATTATTCCTGATGTTTTATTTTTTTTCTCCTCAACAGTTTCCCAATCCTTACTCTTCTGTAGAACCAATCTCCATTCCTTCTCACTTGGTTCTGAATGTCACAATCATCATTTTCTGAGTGGAACCATCATTTAGATCAAATTTAAGCTGATTATCTTCAGTTTCACCATATAAAGGCATCTCCCATCCAAATGCAAAACCATGACTATAGATGAAACAAAGCTTCCAAGCACATGTGGTCCCCTTAGGCCAGTGTTTACAGACACATAGCCCAGAACATGTTGATGGTAAGAAGATTGAGGATAATGGAGTTAATGTTGTTGGGGAATAAACAGAAGTTTGGGTTGTATCTGACTCTCCAATGTTTAAACTGGGCAGCTTAAGGAACAGACAGATTGCAGAATCTGATGCCTCAGATGCCATCTAATCCAGTTGCTACCTGGAAAAGGATTTCCTACATACCATGCCTGCAGGTCTACATGAATGAATGAAAAAGTATTTTGTAACCAGCTAATAGAGATGATGCTCAATACCTATCTGAAGGGTCACTCAGCATTTCTGTGAAGGCCTCCATTGAGTGGGAAGACACTATCTCTCCAAGAAGCCCTTCTTACCTTGGGAGAGCTATTGTTTTAAGTGTGGGAAGTTTGGGTTTTTTTTTCCCTCGTGCAAACACAAGTTTGCCTTTTTGCCACTCTCACCCACTGTTCCTGGTTTGGCCTCTGGACACAAATGAAACTAATCCAGTCCTTCTTAACATTACCAGTCTTTCAAATTTCCAAAGACACCAACCACATAATACCCTAATCTCCTCTTCTCTAGGATTTTGTTGTTTTTTAGTCATGTCAGATTCTTAGTGACCCATTTGGTTTTCTTTTTTTTTTTTTTTTTTTTGCAAAGATACTGGAGTGGTTTGTCATTTCCTTCTCCAGCTCATTTTACACATGAGGAAACTGAGGCAAACAGGTTAAATTACTTCCCCAGGGTCTCACAGCTACTAAGTGTCTGAGGCAAAATTTGAACCAAAGAAAATGAGTCATCTTGACTCCAGACCTGCCATTCTATGCACTGTGCCACCTAACTGCCCATGTTCTTTAGGATAGTCATCCTCAATTCCTTTGACTGATGTTCATATGGCTGTTCACCATTCTGATTGCTTCATGAGGACTGTCTATCAAACCCCTGGTCATCTTACAAGGCCCAGAAACATTATTTTGTCCTCCTTGAAACCTTACAATGCTAGGGAACATTTATGTAGCTTCATTTCTCTGTTGGCTCTACTTCTGGACTTCATCAGGTTCTTAGCATCCTATAAGATCACATCACGCATTCTGCCTTGACACTCCATTCCCTGGGCTCTCTCTCTCCTTCTCACTAGAGAGGGTGGAAGGTGGACAATAGAAAGTTCCTCTTATCTTCCACTGAAGGAGGTGCTCAGAGCTGACAAATCAACTCAACATTTCCCACCAGGATGATGCCACTGGATTTTAGTGCCCTCCTCTCCATCTCCACCCCCTTTTCAATTTCTAATATGTGTTGTCTTTCCCCACCCTTTGATTAAGAGCTCCTTGAGGGCAGGTGTTGCCTTTTACCTTTCTTTGTATGGTTCAGGCCTGGCACATTGTAGGTGATCAATGAATAATTATTGACCGATTGACAATGCCAACCTAGACTAGCTCTGCAAGGTAATGAATGAGTACTGAGAGAAACCTGTTACCCTGAAGCTCCATCTACTAGAGGCATGGGCAATATCTCTCTGTAAACTGATTAGTTCCAAGTTATTAGGTGACCACACCCTTCAACTGGAGTCACAGCAAACGACGCTAATGGTGACAAATGGGAGCAGTCAAAAATGGGAATAATGGGCGCTCATTTTATTTCCCCTCCTTCATCCTCCTCCCCTTCCTCCTCCTCTTCCTCTGCTTCCCCCTCCTACTCTGCTTCCTCTCAGATATTCTGACAATAAATTGGAGCAGCCACCTTTAGCACTTGCTAAAGTCCATGGAGCCATATTTCTGATCCATGACAAGCTCACAGAGAGATACAGGGATAAACACACCATTGTTGTCTGCTGAGATCTATGTAGAGGCCAAAGAAACATCTACTGAATTGCATCCAATGAGGTGATAAGGATTTCAATAGAAAGCAAAGGGAGCCTCTAACTTTAAGTGGAAAAAAATAATCTGTTTTCCGCAAATGTGAAATTGCAAGCTGCTGAAGTGGGGAAAAACTAACTTTACAAGGAAAAGAGAATGAGAAAGCCCTTAGAATGCTCAGGAAGAAGGATGTGTAGGGAAAAGCCTTGGACTTGGAGGCAAAGGAACCGAGTTTCAACACCAGGTCTATGCTGCCCTGCTGAGCGACTTTGACTGAGACACCTCACCTCTCTGAACTTCATGTTCCTCATCTGTGTAATGGGCATCATGGCATGTGTATACCCCATATCACTACACCATTGTGAGAAATTAAATTAAACAAGAAAATACTACTATAGAATAGTAGGAAAATAGGCTAGCTGTACAGTCAGGTGACCTGGGCTGTAATGCCTATTCAGTCACTTACTTTCTGTCTGATTTTGAGCATGAAGGCTCAAAGACCTGAGTTCAAATCCCACCTCACATACCAGCCTTGTGACCCTGGGCAAGCTAATCTGGCTTAACTTCAGTTTCCTCATTTGTATAATGGAGTTAAAAATAGCCCCGACGTCTTTCCGTGGCTTCTGTAAAGATCAAATGAAACATTTGGAAAGTGTTTTGCAAACCTTAAAATGCTATATATTTTCTAGCAACAACCATTATTTTTATCATTATTTTTTTTGATCTTGGAAGTAATAGAGAATCTCCAGTTTATTGAATAGGGGGGTGACAGGGTCAGAGCTGGACTGTGGGAAAATTACATTGGAAATTGTATGGAGAATGGAATGGGGAGAGATTTGAGGCAGGTCGACTAATTAGGAGGTTTTTCCAAGGTGCAGGAAAGAGAAAGTGAAACACTGAGCTAGGAGAGCAGCTATGTGAATAGAGAGAAGGGAATATATGCTAGAGATACTGGCAACTAATTGAATGTTCAGCTCAATGAAATGAATTAGGGATGTGAAACTGAAGGGCTAAAAGAATGACAGAACCCTTAATAAAAATGAAGTTGGGGAAAGGGAAAATTCTTAGGGGAAACACGAGTTTTGTTTTGAATAAGTTCAGTTTGAGATGTACAGCTTGCACAGTTGTTTGAGATGTATGGTTTGAAGTGGTGACAAATGACTGGAGCTTGGAAGGAAGGTTGGGCTGGACAGATAGATTTGGGAATCATCAGCATAGATAAAATCATTAAGACTATTGAGCTGTTGTGATCATTGAGTGAGTATAGAAAGAAAAGAGAGAAAGTCCTGGACTGAGTTTGGGAGGACCCCATTCCCCATCATTGAGCATGAAGGTGAAGATAGAGCAAAAGAGAGTGAAAAGGAGCAGGCAGTTAAGCAAGAGAAGAGCTTAGGTACAAAAATGAAATGAGGAGACATTTTCCAGGACAAGAGAGTGAGCAACTTTGGCAAAGGCAGCAAAGAAATCAAGAAGGTTGAAGAATGAGGATGAGCTATTAAATGTGGCTCTTATGAGATCATTGGTAACTAGAGAGAAAGCAGTTTCAGTTGAATGATGAGGTTGGAAGTCAGACTGCAGAGAGTTAAAGATCCAGTGAAAAAAGAAAGTGAGAGACCGTGGATTACTTTTTCAGGGAGTTTCAATGAGGAGAAGATTTTGGGTTGTTTTTGTTTCTTTGCTTTGGTTTTGATGGAATATTTTAGTGTGTTTGACAATAGCAGGGAAAGAACCAGTAGATAAAGAGAGATCAAAGATTAGAAAATGGAAATTATGGGGCCAGGAGGAATGATGAGAAAGAGTCTTTGTATTTAATAATATACGTTCATCTTGTATGCTGTCAACCTCCATGAGAGTTGGAACCCCTTGAGGGGAAATAAAGTTTCTTATTTGTATCTGTAAACTCAGCACTTGATCAAGGATTTGGGGAATATTAGGTGCCTAAAAAATATTTAATGAATTAGATTGAGGTAGAGCTACTCCAAAGTATTGTGGACTACACTAGAAAGTAGTGTGTACCATCTCATTGGAAATATTCAAGTAAAGGCCGAATGGCCAATGTATTGAAAAGAGGCTGTTTTGTCAAGTTTTGGTTGGATTAAATGACCTCCATTTAACTGCCAAAGCACGTTTCTAACTAGGTCTCTCCCCTGCTCAAATAGCTGTCTCAATTACCTCCAAGAACACATATAAAGGAAGTCCTCAGCTTCCCTTTGGAATGCCATTATAACCTGGGTCAAAGCTACTTTTCTAGACACATTTTAATTCCTTTGTAACACTAGTGTCCAGCCCAACAGTCCTTCTTCCCATTCTTCACACACATTTCATGTCCCATTGCTGTTCCTTTGTACAGGTGTTGCTCATGCCTGGAATGCACTTGCTCTTTAATTCAGTCTCTTGGAGTCCCTCATTTCCTTGAAAGCTCATCTCAAGTGATAAATTCCAAATGATGCCCCATCTGAACCACCACTTTGTTGTCTTTATTGTGTACATATTTGTATTTACTCATAGGTATGACAGGTGGTGTGGTGTAGCATATGAATCAAAGTAGGCTTGATAACCAGGAAGATTTGAGATCAAGAGCCACCTCTGATAAACCTTGCCTTTGTAAATGTTGGACTGCACTGATAAAAGGAGTTCTTTTATCATCTACAATTAGTTCCTTCTGTCAGTTAAGCTATAGATCTAATTTCTCTTCCTATCCTATTTACACATATGCATGTTGCCTATCCTAATAGAAGATAAATGGCATGAAGAAAAGGATTGTTTACTGTCGTCTGTCTTTCCTCCACACTTAGTGTGGTACCTGACACAGCACAGGCATTTTATAAATGCTTGCCGATTCAAAAATTCTTTTCTTCTCTTCATATCCCAGACTTAGATACTAGTGAAGTGACCATGACCAAGTCATTAATCTCTGTCCAGCTCAGTTTCCTCATCTATAAAATGAGGTAATAATAGCACCTACCCCCCAAGATTGTTGTGAGGACCAAATGAGATAATATTGGTAAAGCACGTTGAAAACCTTGAAAAATTATGTAAATGCTAAGTATTATTATTAATCCTTCCTTTTTAATTTCTTTATCAGGGAGTGAAAGACTACAGTGGAAGAAGTGATTGTCTTTTTGCTAAAACAGACCAAGACGTAAATGCAATCAGAAATTTTTAATCAGTCACGAGAGGATACACTGTGTGCTTAGTGAAAGTCACTTGGCAAGAATATAAGAATGTGTTTTATAAATATTCATGGGCATTCCTCGATTATCCCAGCATAAAATTCATGATGCAGTGTTCCATGGTTTATTTGATAACAATGAATCATTTATACCATGAAAATCATCGAATTTGTAGACTGTTAAATACAGAGTAAGTCACCAATACAAATGCCTTCCAATAAACTCTTCAACTGTGCAGGCATCTCCTGTTAATGCTGCTTCAGTCAGGTCTGTGGTCCAATGCATCACTCTTCAAGGTCCAAGTCAAATGCAGCCTGTGCCATCCAAACAGCCCTCCCTTCCCTTCTCCCCCCCGCCCCAGCCCCCAAGCTGGAAGAGACCTCTCCTCCAATCTCATAGAACTGTAGGATTTTGTAGATTCTTTGATCTCAGAACCTTGCTGTAGAATGTTGGCTCCTCTCCAGACATCATTTCCTTATCATTTTCCTTTTTTTGTCATATTGGCCAATCTGATAGGTGTAAGGTGGTACGACAGAGTTGTTTTGCTTTGCATTTCTCTAATCAATAGTGAAGTAGAACATTTTTTCCATATGACTATAGATAGCTTTGATTTTGTCATCTGAAAACTACCTCTTCACATCCTTTGACCATTTGTCAACTGAAGAATGACATATTCTTATAAATTTGACTCAGTTCTTTATACATTTAAGAAATGAAACCTTTATCCAAGCCACTTGCTATAAAAAAATATATTTCTTAGCTTTATGCTTTTCCTCTAATCTTGGTCTCATTGGTTTTATCTGTGCAAAAACTTCTCAATTTAATATAATCAAAATTATCCATTTTATATCTCATAATGTTCTCTATTCCTTGTTGGGTCATATATTGTCCCCTTCTCCACAGATCTAACAGGTAAACCCTTTCTTTCCTAATTCGTTTATGGTATCACCTTTTATGTCTGAATCATGTGCTCATTTTGAACTTATGATGGTATATGGTGTGAGATGTTGGTCAATACCTCATTTCTGCCATACAGTTTTCCAGTTTTTGCCAAATAGTGTGTTTTTGTCCCAAAATCTGGGGCCTTTGGGTTTATCAAATACTAGATTACTATGGTATTTACTACTGTGTCTTGCATACCAAATCTATTCCATCATAGCAAATATTTAATATCATTGACTTGATTTGACTTCACCTTGTGGGGTTTTTGTTTTGTTTTGTTTTGTTTTTGTGCATGTATCTCTAGCACCTTACCACAGTGTCTGATGCATATATGTATGGCTCTGTTTGTGTCTGTGTGTCTGTGTTTGTATGTATGTGTGTGGGCATATATTTTCAATTGTTTTAGTATGTCTAACTCTTTGTGATCCCATTTGAGGCTTTCTTAGCAAAGATCCCGAAGTGGTTCATCATTTCCTTCTCTAGTTCATTTTACAGATGAGGAAACTAAGGCATAAAATGGCAGGGACTTGCCTGAGCTCTCTTCAAAACCCCTCAAACAACCTTAATTAATGCCTCAAAACATACTCTGGAGCAGCAGAAGCCAAAAAAGGATGGGGTGAAACAATTTCCCAGCTTAAGACAACTTAAAAGGTAGGCGGGAAAGGTCTATTGAGCAAAAAAAACTTGAATCTTGGGAAAGTGCACGCTTCACTCCAGAAGCAGAGTCATGCTTTAGTACTGTGTGAAAATTCAAGAAATGGGCTGGGAAAATGAACCAACAATAAAGAAGATCCTGACTATAGAAAGTTACTAGTGACAGGGAAGCTCAAAACACAAACTCAAAGGGGACTGAAGCAAGCAGTTAAGCAATTTGTTCAGTGACAGTGCCAGGTAGTAAATGTTTGAAGCTAGATTTGAACTCAAGAAGATGAGTCTTCCCAACCTCAGGTTTCACACATTATCTACTATACTACCTAACTGAGCTGTGGTTTGTCCTTCATTCTCAGTGAGGACCATGGCATCAGGGAGAGGATGACATGACTTGCAGTTGACTTGGATCTGAGTGAGGAGAGCTGTGCAAGGTCACCAGCCTCACTTTCTCCTCCACAGCCACCTGGGTCCAATGGCCAGATATTGATCAGGATGACTGAAGATGGCCCAGGATGCAGCAGGAGACCCTGGCACTTTTAGGCTAAGGCTTCTTTGGTTTCTCATTTTGAGTGAGGTAACACCCATTCGGTGAATCGGCCTCTTTAAGAAGTGAATCAAGGGATGGCCCCTTTAATAAAAAAAAGAAAAAAATCAGCCTGGGAGTGGAAGACCATCAGGGTTGCTAGCCAAAAGAGAAACAGTTACCATCTACACTCACCCTGAGCCAAGAGAACCCAAAAATACACATAAAGATGAGGAAACTGAGACTTCCCCAAAGTCATGCTGGTAGTAATCAGTAGAGGGGGGATTTGAAGCCACGCCCTCTGACTCCAGAGCCCATACTCTTTTTAAAGCACCACATGGCCAGCAGGAAGACTAGTACAAGGCAAACTGTTTAACCAGCAGGGGCTGTATTGCAGTCTTCCTTGCTCCAGTCTAGAGAATGAAACGAGCTGTCCTTGCCTTTGAAGAACAATTCATGATAGGAATAAAAACATGTTTTGTTGTTGTTATTGTTGGGGGAATAGGGTGCAGAGAATAAGAGACTAGCTATTACAACAAAATGGGTCTATTGAGTGAATAGCTAGTATGAGATACCAAGAAACACTGCAGTACTTTTCACAGTGACTGGCACATAGTAGGCCCTTGATAAATGAGTGTTGATTTGACTGGAGGCACACAATAGGTCAGCAGGACCAGGAGGTCAGCAGTATCACCTGGTCAGAATCAAAGGGGCAAATAGAAAATTATGGTCCCAAATTAGCCAAGAGTTCAAAAGACTTATCAGCCACAGAAGCTGAATCCTGTATAATAGCTCACATGTCCAGAGTTCTTTTTAGAGATAATAGTAAAGTACTCTCCACATTTTGTCTCATTTGATCCTCAAAGGGACAGGCTTTCCTCAGACAGAATAGGGGAAAGGGACAAAAATGAGCAATGTGTGACTCCCAAGTTACGCGGAGCGAGGCAATACATGACTAGGGTTTCATTGTATTAGTCCAAGGACCTTGTCCATGACCATATTGTCCCCTGACAATATTGTAGTGTAGAGGGGACTCAGGATTCTCAATGGTTGTGCCAAGAGAGTCTAAATTCTAGTAGATTTCTCTAGCACATAATTATGCTTGCTTCCTGGGGATTCCAAAGTCTCTGTCTGAACCATCTCAGGGCCAAAACAATTGCCTTCAGGGACACATGCCTCAATTAACCATGAGCCCTCAAAAGCAGGTGTTTTCTTTGTCCTTCTCAGTAACCCCAGGATTCAGGACAGCACCTGACTCTAAGAGGAACTTAATGAGTGCATGTTGACTCCAGTGCCTTGAGCCTCAGTAACTCAGGGAAATTATCTAATCATCTGTAGAGAAAGGTTAGAAAACACTTGAGGAAAAAAACAAAGGAGAAATTGTGTGCTTTACAAATTGACTGAATAAATGAATAAACATTTGTAAAAGGCTAACTCAGTGCCAAGCACTGCTATGCTGGAATGCAAGAGAGGAGTTTTTGCTCTCAAAGAGTTCCCATGCTTAATGGGAGTGGGTGGCAGGGGAAACTATTTGAGGTTGGAAAGTCACAAGGATGGTGAGCAGAACCATAAGGCACTAGACTGAGACACACTCTCCAGTAGTGATTGATTTTATTATGGCCCTAGAACAATAAAGGAGGGGTGTTAGGCTATGTGATAGAAGGTCCAAGTGGTTGGTTCAGTGGGAGACCAGCTGACAAGAAGGGGATCAGAGCAAAACACTAGATATAGTTAGGAATGCTATGTGCAAGATTCAACAATCAGGACAGCAGGGTAAAAACAGAGAGGGCATTGTACTTGAAGTCAGGATGACCTGGATTTGAAATAAGCCTCCCACCCTGACTAGTTGTGTGACCCTGGACAAGTCGCTTCACTTTGCATCAGTTTCTTCATCTATAAAATATGGCCTCTAGGATTCTTTCTAGCTCTAATCTATGATTTTATTGTCTCAGGGTGGGGTTTCAAGAGCTGAAAGTGTTAGTCCTCCGGGTCATGGTCTCTGCTCTGAGAACGCGGCTTCAGAGTAACTTGCGAGAAGACAGTCAGGTATCGACACTCCTCAATTACTACATCTGTTTCCATAATCTTACATTTCTTGATTTTTTTATGTCTGTTAATGTTTCAGTAATGTTTAATTTCAGGTACATTTGGGAAACATTATACTCGACATTAAATAATTATAGAAGTCCTGGACTTCTTGAGGGGATCAATAAATCAGAGGTACAAATTGCATGTGAACAAAGTCAAAGAAAACTTCATTGAATTAATCAATCAATCAAAGGCATAGGAAGGGGAGACATTCACAATCTGTAGGACCTGCAGAAAATTGCAAACCAGCTCAGAATTAAGATTTCATGTAGCTTTGAAGGATAGAGGAGAGAAGAGTCTAAATGAGCCCCTAAAAGTGAATTATGGAGGAAGGGAGAAGAGGAATAGGGAGCTATTGTCTCCTTCCCTGGTTGGTCAAAGGATTACCTTGTAAGTTTCAGAGAATGGAAGAATTTGAAAATTCTCATTTGTTATGGCAGTATTGTAAGGACAACAATGGCTAGAAAAGGTGTGTGATAAGAACCCAAGACAAAGTAGACACAATGACGAAAGACAGCTTCAAACTCTGAATTCATACCAAAGGGAAACTCCATGAGAACCCACAAGAGGCAAAAAGAATTTTGAGCTTCCAAGAAGTGTGAAATTCCAAGAATTGTGAAAATATCACGTGAGTTTTCTAAATTTGACACCACTTGTCCCTGGATTCTATGTTCTGCTGTGAGAATATCTCTCCACTTTGGCAAAAGTGGGGCAAGGACAAGTTTCACACCAACTGTTCTTACTATATGGCCTTAAGAATCATGTTTTTCTAAAGGCTAACTACATATGTTTAACTAAATGTTATGAACTGATAATCATAAGCAGGAAATGCTGATGAAGACTAACACATCATAGTATTGGAAACCCATCTCCCAACACAACCCAAAAGTTATGTTTAGAACCTGAAGGGAGATGTCACCTTCTGAGGACTCAAGATGGCATGCAGATGAGATTAAGGAGAGTGACTCCTGAGAATACCAAACCTTGTTTCTGCTAAACCAAGAAAAGGACCAAATATGGCAATCAGAGAAACTTGGCATGGTGGGGAAGCAGATGTCCTGGTTCCCTAGATTAGCCCACTAGAGTTGAATATAAACAGACTAGAGAAAGACAGTCCTTAATGATTATTGTCCACCTATTCCCTTTAGGAGTTTCCAGGAAGGAACATGTATGACCTTAGTAATCCACCATAAACTGACCTATAGGCAAATCTCCATTTCCAGACATATAACAGCCTTTAATTTTCCTATAACTCATTGGATCTCTGCTTTGGACTTATTAGCCAATATCTTGCATGAGCTTTATTTGTGTATGCCTTCCTTATTGTAACGTAAACTTCATGAGGGCAAGAACTGTCAGAACCTAGATAGTACTCTTTATATAACAAGTAGTTAATAGTAATTTGCCAAATTACATTAAGTACAGATGGGAAAATAGAGGTCCATAAATATGAAGTGATTGGAATGAGATCATTCAGTTGGCCAAAGTCTGGGATTTTATTAAGTGATTATTTTGCTAAACACAGAGTGGACTCTATAAGGAACAAAATACTGTCCTACTGCCTCTTAGTGCAGGGCTCTTCTAATAATAACTGACATTTATATTGGACTTTAAGGTTTTGGTTTGAATTTCCTGTTTATTATGATCTTAACAATTATCAAAAATAGAATAGGATGATACAGAAAATCACAAAACTCTGTTATATTTAAGAACATATTCGATTTCATGTTTGGAACAAACTGCTCTGATTGTCTTGCCCCTACTTCAGAACTTCCTTCTGTATATTATTTTTTTTTATTTTAATTGATTTGTTTATTTATTTTTGGTTTACAAGATTCAGTTCCAAAATCCCTTGAGTTTCAAATTTTCTCTCCTTCCTCCTCCCCCCCCCCCCCCAATGGCAGCATGCAATCAAGGATAGTATCTGCAAATACTTTCACACTGGACATTAGTCTGGTTGTACAGAAGGGTTGTAGCCAATGGAGTGAACAATGGGAAAGAGGAAACAAAACCAACCATGGAAAAGAAAGAGAGCATGTAGTTTGCTTCAGTCTCCATTTCAACTCTATTCTTTCTAGATCTTTCTCTGAATGTAGACATCTCCTTCCGTCCTGAGTCTTTTAGAGTTGTCTTATAATCTTGTATTTCTGAGAAGAGTCCAGTACGTCAAAGTTGGTTGTCACACATACATTGTGTCTGTGATTGTGTACAAATTTCTCCTGGTTTTGTGTATTATTTTTTCATGCATCATTGATACCCCTTTCTTCCTTTTTCTTATTACCTAACAATTCCTCCTACCCTAAGTTTTTTTTTTTATTCTAGTTGTATAAGTCTAGAAAAATCCTTTAATCTTTATTGGCCTTAGTTTTCCCAATTGTGAAATGGAGATAATAATAGCACCAAACTCCCAGGGTTGTTATGAGAATTAAATGAAATACTTGTAAGACACTTAGCATGGTACCTTCTACATAGTAGACACTTCCTCTCTCTTCAAATATAAGCCATTCCTGCTAAGAAGCATAATCATGCATAAAAAGCATATTGTCCATATCAGAAAACACATGTCTCATTCTATACCTACAGTCCTTCGTTGACAGAGCATCAGTAGAAGGGAAGGGAATTTCATTTCTGGGTTTCAGAAATCATGGTTAGTCACCACACTAATGAGAGTTCTAACATCTTTCGGAACTTTTTTCCTTTAAATCAAATGTTCTCCATCTGTTGTCTACTAATTTTTAAAGCATTTTGGTAAGTGTATTTCTACATAACTGGTTACATTTTAATCCTATGTATTTTGCTTTATATATTTAAAAATGTCATTCTCAGAAAGGGTCCCTGGGCTTCACCAGATTGCCCAAGATGAAGAAAGAGAGGAAGAAAAAACTCATAGGCTTCATCAAACAGTCAGAGGGTCCATAACACCAAAAATAATGCTTAAGAATCTCTGTTTTATAGCATTATATTCAACAAGCAATTTGTTGCCCTTACTCTGATCATTTAGATCTAATCTTAATCTGTGCATTCTAGTCTTTCAAAGTTTTTCTAAATCTGTCATAGTTTTCTTTTCTGACCCAGAGATACCGCTGCTAGGCATATATCCCAAAGATGTTAAAAGCAGAAAAAAATTATTTATACATATGAAAATGTTTAGGGCAGTACTCTTGATTTCAAAGAAGTGGAAACAAAAGAGGTGTCCATCAATGAGAGAGTAAATGAATAGATTAGGATATAAGAATGCAATGGAATAATGTTGCTTTAAATTTATCAAAATACTTCAAAAGCATTATAAAAAGGTAGGATTGCATCATGCGTAGAAAACTAGACTCAGGGTCATAAAGAACTGGGTTCTGATTCCATATCATGCACTTACTAGCTGTGTGACTATAAGGATGTCACTTGAAGTCTTTGGGCCTCAGTGGCCTTCTCTGTTCCTTCCAAGTCTAAACTGATGATTCTCAGATCTCATTTGAGCCTAATAACAGCTTATTATGTTCTTCATTCTACAAATGAGGGAATTGTGGATGCAAAAACTGGTGTAGCTTATTCTTGATGGTATAATTAGAAGACAGTCATTAAGATTTGAGCCTGTGTCTTCCTGTATGTTTATTATGGGCCATCTTGTTTATTTAACCCTTCAAAGTCACTGAGGCAGTGCATGATTAGAAAAGGTAAATACCCTGATCATGTAGCAAGACTGAGGAATACCAAGTAAATAGCCTCAAAGCAGTACTGACGTTCACAAAGTATTGAAAAAACCAGAACATTTTGAGCCTCGATGGAAAGGTCTACATGGTGGTGGAATCCTGGACAAAAATCACACAGTAATCAACTTTCAGATCAGATTTGCAGGCGACATTTCATTTGAGACTTAACTATTTCCATCTAAATTTTATAGATGAGGATACGGAGACTAAAGAAGATGCCTGTGGTCCCATAGCTGATAAGAATAAAAGGCAGGATCAGAAGCTCATTGTCCCTCACTTGCAGGGAATCTGTGAAGACTGAATAGGATAACAGAGCAGAATATTCTTTACATGACCTTCCTATGTGGGTTGTACCTGAACAGCAGCACTTAATTCCTCCTTGCCCATTTTCATTAAACAGTTTACTTTGGTAGCAAACACAAAAATGCAAGAAGTGCCATGTGGCCATCACTGCTCCTGCCTGAGGCTGCCCACCCTGACAGCTGCTCACATGCATGTGTTTATGTGCTCTGTGGTACATATTTCATGCCAAGATAAGGAAAATGGTAAAGGTGATTGGGAATAACCTTTATCTTTGAGCTTTTTATTTCTTTCTTTCTTTTTCTTTTTTTGGAGGGGGGGGAAGACAGGGCATTAGGAGTTAACTGATTTGTCCAAGGTCACATGGCTAGTAAGTATTAAGTGTCAGAAGCTGGATTTGAACTCAGGTCCTCCTGCCTCCAGGGCCAGTGCTCTATTCACTGTGCCACCTAGCCGCCCCAATCTTTAACCATTTTAATGAGAAATCTAGTACCACTTTGCTCTCAGGTGAGAGCTAGGGGGTGGAGTCAAAAACTTTAGTGAAAAGACTGAAACTTGGGAGAATTTCAAATGGGGTGATATGTTTCTAAGATAAGTTTTGGTAAGCCTTAAACTTCACAAGAAGGACATTTTAGGAAGATAATTTTAATAAAAGAAAAAGAAAAAGAAAATAAGAATGCCCAAGAAATATAAGTACGGATATTCACATAATGTTTAAAGATCACATATGATATAGATCTAAAACATGCCCTGACAGTGTTCAAGGAACATCTGGAAGTATTCTTCACGTCTTTACATGGGTAAGTGAAGAGGGGACAGAGTACCAGGTTCAGAGGCAGGAAGGCCTCAGACACTTATATAGACACATGTATGTTCCTGGGCAATTCATGTAACCTCTCTTAGCTTCAATTTCATCAGCTTTATAGTTGAATGGATAATGGGCAAAATAATATCACCTAGGGCAGCAAGGTGGCCTATTCCTGGGCCTGGAGTCAGGGAAACTCATCTTCCTGAGCTCAAATCTGCCCTTAGACACTTACTAGCTGTGTGACCCTGGGCAGGTCACTTAGCCCTACCTGCCTCAGTTTCCTCATCAGTAAAATGAGCTGGAGAAGGAAATGACAAAGGACTCCAGTATCTTTGCCAAGAAAACCTCAAATGGGGTCATGAAGACTGAAGCAACTGAAATGAATGAACAGCAACATCATCTAACTCATGGAGTTTTTGTGATACGCATAAGAGAAAACATGTAAAGAATTTGGCAAAACTTAAAACATCACATAAAGGCAAGTGGTAGTACTGGTAGTAGTGGTACTAGTACTGGTAGTGATGGTAGTAGTAGTAATAGTTGTAGTAGTAGTAGTAGTGGTAGTAGTAGTAGTAGTAGTAGTAGTAGTAGTAGTAGTAGTAATATTAGTAAAACAATTCTATTAATCATAGCCTGGAAATCAAGGCCGTACACTATCACTTGATAGATTATCATATAAGAGGCCTTCCACTGCATTATGGTCTATCACCAGTTGTCTTGACTTTTATCTTGTCACTGCATTTCAATGACTCTGGAGGAGAGAGCAAGGCTGGTGACTTTGTGCATCACTTAAACAAAATTTGCACAAGTCAAGACATCACTTTTGTGATGTCATTGGTCTTCTGAGGTCAAATTTGGAGTTAGACTGAAAAATATAGTCATTTAACCTGGGTTCAAATCATAGCTCCATTACCTAACATCTGTGTGACCTCAGGAACCAGACTTCTCTGAAACTCAGTGTCCATATCTTTAATCTGTGGACATTGTTACTGAACTAGATAGTCTCCAATGCTCCTCCTGTTCTAAGTAGCATTTCTGTATATTGCCAATGTAAGGAAAAGGAGTGGAAGGTCCGCACGTGTAGTGAGGCCCACCTGTGGTGAGGAATTGTCCTTGTGTATGTGACTCAAGAGAAACTGAAGAGACAACTCTAGCCTCTTCTCCCCACACTCTTCTCCATGGGAGACCCTCATTCCTTCAGGAAGGGAGGCAGGAGGTTGGGGCTAAAAGGCATTACCCTGCTCTCTTCACAAAGAAAGAATATAGGGTTAGAAGTTAATCTAAGGGATAAAACCAGGTCCTATCAAACTTTGGTCACTTGTCATTGGAGGGAGGGAAGCCCTCAAACTCTATATTGAAGGCTTGATCTATTTCCTGCCTGATACGAGTGTCACAATGAAAACACATTGCAAATAGCAAAGAAATCCATTTTTGTAGATTATAGCAAAAATAGAAATCAGAGAAGGTATACATGTGAAAATACATACTAGAAAATACAGAATGAAGAAGGTTTTCCGTTGGGAGCAAGTTAGTTCAGCTCACTCAAAGACAGGATCTGGATTTCATACAAGCATAATTTCCTCAAAGTCTCCAGAGTAACAAGCTAGAAATATGGGCATTATAAAGAATGCCCACTCAACTCAGGTCTCCTCAGAGTCTCTTTCTTCATCAATCAAGTGGGGTTTGCCACATCCATCTTTTCTCTTGAAGCTGTAACCCAGGAGCATTGTAAGTGACTTGACACTCAAAGAAGACTTAAAGTTTGAGGAGTCCCCAAATGAAACTGACCCTGAAAAGCCCCACGGAGGAAGTAGCTGAGAACTGAATCTCTCATTTCTCACCAACTCCACCCTACCCCTCCCACAGAACAGAGCATTCATTCCCATCAATAATGAGAGAATCCTCTACCAATTGTCTTTGGGACTGGGGTTACACCAATAAAATCCAGCAGCAAAAGATAAAAAGAGAAATTCCATTTTTTAAATGACAAAAAATAGATGTATTTGGGATTTACCCTGTCACAACGTATACAGGAACTCTATGAACACAGTTTACAAAACACTCATTACACAAATAAGGACAGATCTAAATAACTGAAGACATTAATTAATTGTGGGTGGGTCAATTCAATATAATACAAATTATAATACTAGCTAAATTAATTTACTTATTGAATTCCATACCAAACTACCAAAGGATTGCTCTATAAAGCTGAAAAAATCATAAAATTAGTCTTGAATAACAAAAGGTCAAAAATATCAAGGCAATCTATAAAAAGAAGGAAGAGTGTCTAGCAGTGCTTGATCTCAAACTATATTACAAAATTATAATCATCAAAACAAAAAGGAAGGAAGGGAAGAAGGAAGGAAAAGGGAAGGAAGGAAGGAAAGAAGGAAGGAAGGAAGGAAGGAAGGAAGGAAGGAAGGAAGGAAGGAAGGAAGGAAGGAAAGAAGGAAGGAAGGAAGGAAGAAGGAAGGAAAGAGGGAAGGAAGGAAAGAAGAGAGGGAGGGAAGGAAGGAAGGAAGGAAAGAAGGAAGAAAGGAAGGAAGGAAAGGAGGGAGGGAAGGAAGGAAGCAAGGAAGGAAGGAAGGAAAGAGGGAAGGAAGGAAAGCAGAGAGGGAAGGAAGGAAGGAAGAAAGGAAGAAAGGAAGGAAGGAAAGGAGGGAGGGAAGGAAGGAAGGAAGGAAAGAAAGAAAGAAATTAAGATGCTAGAAAAGTATTATTATGTGATCTGCATAATAATATAGGTGAGTATCCTTAATTTTAATGGTAATAACAAATATTTGAATATTTATGATTGTCAAAGCTTTCTCTTGCTAAGCATCTTCTGAGGGAGATTTAAGCATTTATAGTATTTCCTTTAACTGTCTCCTGTTTAGATATAAAGCAACTAAGCCTTAGAGAGTTTAATTAATAGCTACCATTTATATAATACTTACTATGTTCCAGTCATTGCTAAGTACTGTACAACTATGTCATTTGATCTTCACAACAAGCATGGGAGGTGGATGTGAATATTATCCCCATTTTACAGCTGAGGATATTGAGACAGAGGGTAAATAATTTGCCCAAAGTCAGACAGCTAGGTATTGACTTGACCAGAGTCATTATTAATGAAGTACATTTATTAGAAATGAGTCAATGATAGGAACAGAAACATAAATATGCTTATTATTCTGAAGGACCTTATTATGTAGTTGGAAATTAATACTCATGAAACAGTTAAAGGAAAATTCAAGACTGTATCACATAGAAAGAAAATATATGCATATGTATATATACATATACAGATATACATACATACATGTGTGTATATGTGTGTGTGCATAAGCTTGGGCATTTTAAATCATCAAGCCATTCTCTTGGTTGTTTATAAGATCATGGATAGATGCACAAAGACATGGATAGATAGATAGATAGATAGATAGATAGATAGATAGATAGATAGATAGATAGATAGATAGATAGATAGATATAGATAGATAGATGATGGATGGATGGATAGATAGACAGACAGACAGACAGACAGACAGATAGATAGATAGATAGATAGATAGATATACATATGTGTGTGGTGGTTGTGTATATATATAAAGATATATGTGTATATATACATATGTGCATATGTGTATATGTCTGTGTGTGTGTATATGTATGTATCTTCAGAGAGCCTCAGAGATCATCTTGTTTCACTCCCTCTGATTTTACAGGTAAAGAAACAGAGGACTGGGGAGGACAAGAAGCTTTTTCAGGGTCAAAAGGCAATGATTATAAGTGGGATTTGAATCTAACCTCTAGATACCTCAGTGGATACAGTACTGGGCCAGGAGTCAGGAAGATCTGAGTTCAAATGTGACTTCAGAAACTCACTAGCTTGTGACACTGGTCAAGTCACTTAACCTCTGTTTATTTTAATCCACTGAAGAGAGAGATGGCAAACCACTCCAGTGTCTTTGCCAAGAAAATTCCATGGTTAGTATGGCCCAAAGGGGCAATGAATGAGTGAACAACAACAGCCTCTGAGTTCAAAGCCAGCATTTTTCCCACTGTCCTAGCTTAGTTGTCCTTGATCTATAATCCTAACTCCAGATCATTTGGACAGATTTTAAACAAGACCAGTCCTAGCACCAGCCCCTAATGATTGATACTTGTCCCTTTCTCCTATTCAGCCTTCAAAGTTCCCATTCATCTCTACCTGGAAGATTGCTATAGCATACCAAATAGTTGGCCTCAAAGCCAAGAGTTATGTGGGGTTTTAATCACTTAAGAGTTAGTTATTCACTTCTCTCTGAGCTTCATTTTTCTCATCAGTAGAATGAGAGAACCAATAGCACTTAGCTCATAGGGTCATGAGGGTGCAATAGAATAATGTTAGAAAGTACATATCCATGTGAAATATTCTCTTTTTTCTCTTTCTTTAAGCAAAGTAATGAAATAATCATTTCAATCTCATAGTGAATCACTTTTTAAAAGCCTCATCAAAACAATGAATACAACTAAATACCTAAAAAGCAATAAAAATCAGTTTACTGTCAATTTCAAAAACCTGCCTCTCAAATTTGGTCAGCTTTGAAGTAAGAGAATCTTGGGGTGGGGGGCAGTATTTAAAAAAAAAAAAAGAAATCACAATGTTAAAGCTGGAAAAATAATTAGAAATAATTTAATTCTGTAATGGTAAGAAAATTTGAAGATATTCCTTGCCCCTTAATAAGCCTTGGGAATTTGAAGATCTTACCTGACCTTTAATGGACCTCACTTGGAACCCAACAAGAGAAGCTTGCTAGAGGAGGCTTGTTTTTCAGGAAGACCCACACCTTTTGTTACCTTGTAAATAGGTAGTGGGTCATGAAAGTTGTGATGTCCTCTGACCCTGAAGAAGTGTATATATACCCTGAGCTAAGGTTTTGCTTTGAGGCTCACATATGCGGAGAGTTGTGTGATTTGGCCAGATGGGACTCTGGGTAGCCATTGAGTCCCCCAACATTGAAAACTCAGATTTTGGTGCTTCTCTTTCTGGTAACTAACTATGTATGTATGTAATGGTCAGATAGCTAGAAGCCCTGTCTTTTAGTCTGTTGAACTGGGTTATTTTCTCTGTCTGTATTTTTTTGTCTGCTTAGAATTTCTGTTTGTATTTTCCCTGAAGTTTAGGGTTCTGACTTTTCCCCTGAACTAAGTAAATGATACATATGTTTGATTAAAGTAAGTTTGTTAACCCTTTTTGAGTTGCTTTCCTTTAGAAAAGCAGATCAAAGAACCTGTGCTAGCAGTCACCCTGGGTATGCTAGCATGTTTGCTATTACAAGTTCGACTTTCTTATTTCAGATATGTGAAAACTGAGGCCCAAAGACGGGGACAGGGCTTGGTGAAGATCACAGAGCAAGTCTGTGAAAGGCTCAGTACTTGAATTTGGGACTGTTTCTTTTAGCTCCAGGTTGGGTTGGATTTTATTTTATCTTGCTACCTCTCACTACACCAGATGGAAAACTTGAAGTAAACAATTTATTACTTGGATGGAAATGTCATACAAGCAACTGGGAAAAAGAAAATCACTATTGATTTAGCCACACAGATATGCGTGGTTTATATTGTGTAAGTAAATTAAGCTTAATTATTAATGTCAATTCACTATTGGCCATTTCAAGCTCTACTGACCTTTTTTAGCCAGTCTAATTCTATTTTAATCCAGAAGTCTTCCAAGCTGCTTACTTTGTAATTTGCACCCATGTAACATGATTTTATATTTTCTTTAACTGTTCCATATGCATTAACCTTGAGTCTCCACCTATATCATAAACACATGCTGGACTGTAAACTTATCTCAGTCTTCTAATTACATTGCCACTGTGGAGGAGAAAAGTGCTGAATACAGAAAGAACTTTCAATAACAACTAGTTGAAAAGTTGTGTGGATGGATGAGTTCATAGAATATATGATGGATGGATGGACAGATGGATGAATAGGTCTGTTGATGGATCAATGGAAGAATAGGAGGGCCAATTAATGAAGGAAAGGAGGGAGAGGAAGATAGATGGCTGAATGGATCAATGATGTCTAATACATAAATGGATGGATGAATAAATCAATCATCATGAAAAAAAAGAGAGGGTGGATGGCTATAACTTTCACAGCAATAGGTTTCCTATCAAATTTTTGTGTCAAGGTAACTACTGGGAAGATACATTTTCTCAAAAAGGATAAACAAAGAGAGATCACTAATTAAAAGCAGCAAGAAGTTTACCTTTAGAACAAAGGAAAAAAAACCTGAAAAAAATTATCTCAGGATGTTCAAGATGACGATAAAGTGAGTCATAATAAATCCTACCTCCCATTCATCATGTCAAGAAACATTTTTTGAGCAGTTACTATGTGCAAAGTATTGTAATAAAGCGTCTGTGACACAAAGAAAGTTAAAACAAATAAACAAAACTAGTCTTTGCTCTTAAGGAGCTCACAACCTAATGATGAATATAACAAAGAAACAATTACATATAAACGAGACACATATACAGGATAAATAATTGATAATCTCAGAGATAAACACTAAGATTAAGGAGGACTAGAACAGACTTCTTACAGATGATGGAGCTTTAGATGAGATTTGAATTAAGACACAATGCAGATATGAGGAAGAAGAGAATTCTAGACTTACAGAAAAGCCAGGGAAAAGGCTCAGAGCTGAAAGACAAAAAATCTAGTGAGAGAAACAGCAAATAGGCCAGTCATTAGATCACAGAGAAGAAGAGAAATATGTCAGAAGACTGGAAAGCAGGAAGGGGCCAAGTTATGAAAGGCTTTATAAACCAAATAGAATTTTATATTTGGTCCCAGGCATAATAAACAACCAGTGGATTTTGTTGAGTATAGGAACGAATATGTTAAATGAAGAAAACAAACAAAACGCTCAACAACATTCTTTATAAATCAGCTCCAGTGTTTTTTTAAATGAAAATAAAAATATGCAAAGTAGGCTTCAACATAATAAATACATACGATGGAATAAAATAAACTAAAGGAGGAATGAGGATGGTGATATGAGATGAGGAGGAAGAAGAGGAGGGTGATAAGAATAACAATCATCACCATCATCATCATCATCTAGTTATAACTAGAAATTTATACTAGTGTTTGAGGTAATTCTTAAGAGAAGTAAGGAATTCTCAGATAAGGAGTGTATCCACACATAGGGGACAGTCGATGCAGAGGCATGGAGATGAGACATGGATTGTCCTGTGTAAGAAATAGCAACAAAGCTTGTTTGTATGAACTATAAGAACTGTGGAAGGGGATTAATATACAATAAGGCTTAAAAGATAGGTTGGACAAGTTGGGAAGAGTGAAAGTGCTAAACCAACATTCAAATTGTTGAAGATAATGATGGTCCACCTTCAACTCCAAGTCCTCCCTTATTCCTCTTGTACAATGGGGACACGTGCATGGAGTGACACTGATAAAATTCCTCTTATGGAGGAGGCTGGATTTGAACTCAAGTAGTCCAGTTACAGAGATTACTCACTTTTTAATATAGCAGTATTAAATGACAATAATGGTTTTGTCATCACACATAGAGAAATAAAAGAATTATAAAGTCCCTTTTGCACAAATTTCAAATACATCTTTAGATTTTGTCTTTTACACTGTTTTCAGGGGGAAAGTTTTTTTTTTAATTGAAAACCATTTAATTAAACAGTTTTCTCCATTTAAATCACACAAATGTAGCTGCTACTTATTTTCTGTAGTATTCATTTGTGAGATATACTCTTCATGGTCCAACTGAGATCATCTGGCATGAACTGGTGCCACATTTCCAATGTGGAGATTTCTTATCCTTTGTTAATCTCAGAAAGTCTCTAGATTTTCTGGGAAGAAATCCAAATCAAAGCAATGGATATTGAGAGGTATATAATATCCTATCCCTTAAGAGATTTTGAGGAGATCATAACAAATGTCTTATAATTTTCCACCTTGTAATTTCCCAAGAAAGTTTTGGGTTACTTTTAAAAATGATGTCCATGTAGCTCCTTCAAATTCATTCAACTGTTCTTCAAAATGTGCATTTTTCATCACTTCCCTTATTTGCTGACCCATCATTATTACCTCTTTGACTTTAGCTTCACTGATTCTTGGAAACTTATTTTTCAGATAAAGAAAACCTGCACCATGTTCTTTCATGACTTTGAGAAAATGTGTCATTTAATAAACTTGAATGTGTGATGGAAATAAGACAACTTTTTCAGAAATAGCCAGTGGTTGGCTAAAAATATATATGTATGGTTTTTTTCTGCTTTTCTGGAATTTGTCCTTTCCTTTGAAATCAATGTTATTTTTATTATTGTTTTAATGTAATGACCCCCCTCCCATACGTGCAGTTTTATTCACAAATAAAACAGCCATATTGGCCATAATCAAGCTTTCTTAGCCATTAGATTGGATTGGAGTAGTGGAGTGGAAAGATTGCCTGGCTTAAAATTAAGAGGCTTTGCTCTAAATCCCACTTTTGATCTTTAAATTTTATGGGACCATAACATATAACCTCTTTGGCCCTTGGTTTCCTTATCTGTAAAATAAGGAAATTGGACCAGAAGGCTTTTAAAGTCCCTTCCTGCTCCACAGCTATGAGTGTGTGAATGCATTTTTTTACTGTGACATTGGGAAGTGTGCACATACATATATACACATATGTACACACATATGAGTATACTTTTGAGAACTGCCAGCCAGAGCTGCCAAGAACTGAGGAGGCATGGCTGTGATGCCGGTATTTTGTCTGTTTTGATTTTGTTTTGCCAGATTCACCTGATGGTGAAGGACAGTGCTGCTGTTGTAGAGGTCCTGGAATCTGGCTGTTGGTTTGGAAGCCCTGAAGGAGGATTTTCTTGTTGTATGTTTACAGAAATCCTGGAAGAGGGCTTTGCTGATGTTTTCAAGGGTTATGGGACTGTTCTGTAGGCAGAGAGTGACTTGATGAAGACAGTGACAATGTATATTGTGACTTTGTTAGGCTTTGCTTCCCCAGGAACAGGGATTGCTGAGAACTTGCCTTGGGTCAAATTGAAGACAGGACCTCTACTTGGGCATTGAATGCTGTGATGATATCTTAACCTTGTTGTAGCTTAAGGGTGGATGGCCTTTTGGGCTCTCCTGCCCCTTCTAAGAAAGTGCTTAACATTAATGGATGGCATTGTAATTTAGTTGTGATCCAGGTATGGGAAACCTTTGACTTTTTTGTGCTCTGTGTTTGACCAAATCAATGTACTTTGTTTATGATTGGAAACTAATCTCCATTTGAGAAGAGAGACTTTTGACTAAATGAATGTACTGCCCAGGAGTTGGCTACTTTGACTAATGTACTGGACCTTGGTGATTTGCAATTGAATTGGGAACTTACTTGCTAAATGAAAAAGTTACCTGTATTTTGATTTTCTCTGTTCCATGAATATTTGCCTTAATCGGTCACTGAATAAATGGGCTTTGCTATTCTGGTAATCTGAACCTTGGAAGTTGCCTTTACTTGGCATTACAATATTTAATAAATACACAGAAGAGATAGGAGAATAGATAAGTAGATAGATAGAGAGAAACTGCAAAGAGGCATGTATCATCACAGTCTGTCATGTCTTTCTCCTTATGTTGATCTTATATACTTATATTCCTATCTATTCCCTGACTATGTAGATATATGTATATGGACATGCATGTATATATATATATATATGTGCAGATATATAGATATATAGATATATACATACAAACACAACATTTTCCTGTGTATATGTGTAAAATGAATCAGACAATCTGAGAATATTAATGATTGCAGGTCTCTCTGCTCCCAGAAGTGTTTCATAAGTATATATAACTGAACAGACACTGAAGATGTCCAGTCAACTTGGGCTTGGCATGAATATAAGGAAATAAACGGATTATATTGCATTTGAGAAAGTATTCAATACTTTCAGCTTCTTCCTGAAACAAAAGGTCATTGCTGTAATGGGCTCACCAATCAAGGAAGATCACATTTTCTGAATAATTAAAGCCACAGATCACTAAAAGGCCATAGATCTTATGGTTGGTGTAAACTGGCTGTCTCATATTGCCAACAAAGAACTAGAAATGCCAGGAGGCGTGCGCAAGATGTCTTCAAAGAGATGTGTGGCCAGAAAAAAAGATAGGTAAGTTATGTAGTATGAGAAAGGGAGAACTGAGCTTGTGTTCTCCATTGGAGTCCCTACAAATTCCAAAAGGAAGATTTCCAAGCGTTTTTGGTGGACCCATTTTGAAAGATTTGTGAGAGGACATAGAATTTCAAGGTATTAGCAGGCATGGGTGGGATACTGGAGTGGATAGCATCATTTAAAAGATCACAAACTGATAAAAATATTCACGCATGAATGTGAAAATTCAAGTCAAGTTCACCAAATGGTACTTCAATGACTAGATAACTCATTCAGTGACTATTAATCCCCCAATTCTAACTACTGCTCAAGAGCAAATTCATTGAGCCTCCAAAAGAAAAGTCAGATGCTAGAAATCCTCCATCAAGTTGAATCTCACCTCTCCCTCGGAAGCAGGTTCTCTGCCTTTGGCCATAGAAACTCAGCAATTTTCCCTTCCTGGAGCAGTTCAAATGCAGATCAAACCCTGTTTCTAATGAAATGTCATGTTCTTATCCTCAGGAATTCCTACACAAGCTGTTTCTCACTCCTTGGAGCAGAAGGAAATTGTTCCAGGTGAAAAATCAATTATAGCATGCAACCCGGCCAAAAGAAAGACGAGGAAACATCTGTGTTCACCCAGTCAGTGTCTGTTTCGTTTAATTCACATTTAAAGCTTCTCTTTCTAGGAAAAATCATACAGACAGCTATTCCCCATGAGTAGTACTTTTAAAATACATGGTGGGGGAAAAACTCTCCATAATGAATCTCTGAAAATTTGATTGATTTTTCATCTACAAGTGGGAATCCATCAGTCTCACCTCCAAAGATTCATTTCCACAGATCTTCCTTAAATATCTGATATGTGCAAGGATCTCTGATGGGCAGGGGATAAAAGATCAAAATATCCCCTGCCTTCAAGAAGCTTCTATTCTACTGATGTATGTAATGTATTTCCAGATAACAAAATAATTCAGAGTAGGAGATAACAGAAGTGACAGGTAAATCATGAAAGGTTTCATGCAAGAGGAGGTCCCTGAATTGAACATTGATGGAAGATGGGATTCTGAAAGGCAAATATAAGTAATAAGATATAAGCCATTCTAGACATGAAGAATGTCCTGTGCATAAAAGTCCCACAAAGCCAGAATTTAAAAGAACCAACTTCTAGTCCTTCATCTTCCACTAGTTAGCCATGTGACCTAGAAGATATCACATGACTGTAGAATTGAGAGTTGCAAGACTATTGAAAGATCACATATTCTAATGCCTTTCTTTTGCAGATGGGGGGGGCGGTGTACAGGGGTTAAAGTTTGAAGAGGTTAAGCCACTTGTCCAAGGTCACACCACTGCTTGGGAGCAGAATTGGCAATATGAGCCAGGTCCTCTGGGATATTTTTTTCACCAAACCATAATCTCTCTGGGTCTTGTTTTCTTCAGCTGTCAAATAAGGGAGTTGAATCAGATGGTCTCTAACATAATTTATAATTCCCAAATTCTATAATTCTATGGACTCTGGCATTAACTATATTATGGTCATTGGTCATATTAGTATTTGTGTTAGAGTCGAGGCATTACATGCCTTCAGGGGGAAAAGAAAAATTTCAGACATGCAGCACACAGTTGAGTCTGAAGGAATTCATCTCATGCTAAATGTTTATTTCCACAGCCTTGAACGGGTGAGATGGAATTGACATATCTGGCCATCTCTCTCAGCTAGCGAGGAATGATATTGACCAGTCCGATATCCACAATGATCTTCCAGTGCTGAAACGGTTTTCAAGTATCCCATGATTAAATATGACTCCCATTTCAGTGACTCCACAGCTGTGCTCCCCTGGAATCAGCTCTCATGTGTTCTCTTTTCCCCCATTTACAGCATACTAAGATTTGAATGGCTTACGTCCTGCCTGCTGCACGTAATCGCATCAGGGTAGTGCTGTGAATAACAACCACGCCCACAGCGTTTATATAATGTCTACTATGTTCCTGAGAAGCACGTAAGGGCAGCTAAGTGGTGCAGTGGATAGAAAGCCAGAGTAAGGAAGAGCGGAATTCAAATTTGACTTTAGACATTTACTAGCGGTGCGACCCTGGGCGAGTTGCTTAACCCTGTTTGCTTCAGTTTCCTCATATGTAAAATGAGTTGGAGCTGGAAAGCCACTCCAGTATTTTCAAGAAAACCCCAAATGGGGCCACAAAGAGTCAAGCAGGCCTGAAACAACCGAACAACACGATACCAGACACTGTGCTGAGGGCTTTACACGTATTATGTCTTTTAATCCTCACAACAGCATTGAGTGGGAGGTGTTATCATTATCCAGGAAAACAAGGCAAATAGAGGTGTAGTGACTTGCCCAAGATCACACAGCTGGGTTGAGGCTGAATTTGAACTCAGGTCTTCTTGACTGCAAGCTTCATTCATCATGAAGTATGTCATTCTTCCTATATTCTCTTCAATTTTTTAAAAATTAAATTTAAATTAAAAATAAATTTTAAATTGTATTGCTACAAACACTTTTCTAAGTTTAGTGATTGATAGCCTATCACAGAATTCTAGAGCTTGGACAGACTTCAGAAATCATTGAAGATTCAGTTTTGGCCATGCATGAGCAGGAATTCCTTCTACCTTTTCTCTAACAGATTCCATCTGAAGACATCAAGTAACAGGCAGCTCAGTGCCTCTGCAGCAGCTGGTTCCACTTTGGAATAGCTGATATTTAGGAAAATTTACAGCTGATTGAACTTACATCAACTTCTCTGCATCTTATGTCCATTAGTCTTAGCTTTGTCCTTGGTACAAGAAGACTAAAGGCAAACCTTCCAAATGTCACACCGAAACTCACTCTCAGACTTGTTTCTCCAATGTGAACTGGCTGTGAATATTCAAATCCCAAGAGAGGTAAATGCTACCTTGAGTTCAAGAAAAAGCTATAGTAGGTGACAATTAGTAACTCTAGAACCCCCAAACCCCAGCCAGCATGTTCCCCATTTACAGACATTCAGTAGATGAAATTGTCTCTTTAGAAAATATACTCAAATGACATGAGAATAGTTATGAAGGGTACTACACGCACCCCAAAACCTGGGTTGGAACATCCTGCAACACAGCAAGGATGGGGTAAGCAAATTGTAGTCCTTAACATAAGGTCTTATGGTAGTAAAGAAGATGTTTAGGAAACATATGTGGCCAAGGATCTTTGATAATCTTTCTTCTCTGTGGAGTTCTAACAAAATTCTTGGTGGGACAAGGCAGAAGAAGTTACTCACTTAGACTGGACTGGCTTCCCCCCTCTCTAGGCCCAATGTCTTGTTAACCCAAGCAGATCACCCAGCTTAGGATAACTCTTCCAAGCCATGGCTGCTTCCAGGCTGGCCTAGATCACTCAGGTAGTAGGGGTGGTAGTGGTGGTTGTCCTTCACTCTCGAAGAGGACCAACATGTCATCACTATGCTAGAGTCAAGTTTCAATGTGTCCAACTGTGGCTGATCAGACTGATACAAGCTCAGAATGCTCTACCCCAGGTAAGGCACAAATAGTCCAAATAAACATTTGGAGTGGCTATTCCAGTGTGCATACTGTGTTTTCTTTGAGCTGTTTCAATTCTGCTTTGCTTATAGAGCACAGCACCTTCTCTGATGTGGGCAGGCCATACTGGGCAATCTTGTGCCAGTGTCTCCTATGTCACATCTTGACAAGGTTCTTGGCCACCAAGCTATCACCTTCTAGAGTAGCATCTCTGATTTATGGCTCAATCATCTGGGTTCTCAGGATTTACTTGTCAATAGGAAACTGCTGGATACTAGTTTCAATTCCACTTGGGTGTTCTGGTGATATTTGCAGCTGGGCAGCTCCTGTATTAGAACAGAAAAGATAAAGGGTTTTAACCTAGGCAGAAACATTTCCCATAGGACACTTTATCTGAGGATTCCAACCTCACAGAGAGGCTGTGGGAGAAGAATCCTCTCCTATTCAACAATTCTGGATTCAGACTTAGGTTTCCTGAGTGAAGGGGACAGGGATTCCAGATAAAGTTCCCAGATTCCTGCTGGGTCTTATGTATGAGTGATTGAGAGCAAAGGTAGTTGTGATCTGGGCATTGGCACAAGTTCTTTGTTGCTTTACCACGTGCATTTGATTTACCCAAAGACTCAGACCTATCCCAAGGAACACAATGCTTCATTTGCATCTGAAGGGTCTTATCCTTCTCTTTCTTTGTCTCTTCCTTGACCCAGTCTGAATAGGGTATGCTGTTGCACAAATAACATCCCTCCAATTATTTGAACATAACATTCATGTCCCTTTCCAAGTCTCCTCTCTTCCCTGCTACATATCCCCAAGGCTTTCAACCATCCCTTCTGTGACATATTTTCTAGCCTCTTATTATCTTTGTTTTTCTCTTCTATATATCATCTAACTTAGTTCTGACTAAGATCTATACCCAGCATGTGTGCAGTATTACAGATATAGTCTGACCAGGGAAGGGTAAAGCTATTGCAATGGAAAGTGCATTCAATTTATACTCAGAAGGATTGTGGGTAAAATTGTGGCTCTATTACTTACAGTCTGGGTAAGCTGGGGCAAGTCATTTCTCTGAGCCTTAACTTCCTAACTTGTAAAATAGGAGATTTGGATTCATTGATTACTGAGGGCACTTCTATCTCTAAATCATGCTAGGATTTTACCTATTATGTTCTGGACTGTGGGCACTTCTGTCATTTTGCATAACAGTGCATTAGTTAATTTAGCTACTCCATAATATTCTTGACTCATACTCAGCTCAAAGTGAGCTAATACTCTTAAGCATTTTTAGATAAACATTTGTCTAGTCAACCTCTCCCACCCTGTACTTAAGGTGACTTTTTGAATGTAAATATCTGTATCTCAATTAAATTTCATTTATTGCATTCAGCCCATCATTCTAATCTGTGGAGATGTTTTCAGATTCTGACTTCATATAATCTGTTCACTGTCCTTCATAGTATCACGTTATATGTAAATTTGATAAGGATATTTTCTATGGTTTTGGCCAACTCATTGATAAAAAAAATGCTGAATATAAGAGGTTCATAAGTGGAATCCAAGACTATCACACTAAAGACTTCCTTCCACATTGAAACTAAACTATTAATTATTATTTATTGGGTCCAATCATTCAACCCCTTCCAAATCTATGTAAGTACTCTATCAACAATCACCCATTTCTCCAGAAATATAAAACTTCCTTGACCTAACAATGTAATAACCTCATGAAAATGATCTGGCATGACCTCTCTTTGGTGAATCTCTCTTGGTTAATATTGATCATGACTTTCTCCTGTAATTACTATAAACTAGGTTGGTAATAACATAGTCCTGAATTTTGCTACAGATCAAATTCAAGTTCAATGATTCACGTTTTAAAGGATCCATTTTCTTCATCTGTGGAAAAATCACAATGATGTTTTTCTCTCTCCAGTCCTGTGATACCTCCCCCATTCTCCACAATTTTGCAGTGATCACTAATAATAGCTCCACAATCACATCCACTAGCTTTTGGAGTACCCCAGATTATAGTATTTTCAGGCTCAAAGATTCGGACTCAGTGGCAGCAGTCAAGTGCCATAGACTTACTTAAACTGGTTTTCTACTCCCTGTCAACCATTTTTGTTCTATTCTTCCCACTGAGAGCAACATTCTTCTGGGTTGAGGAACAAAAACAAAATGATTTTGCCACCTTCTCATCTTTTATTCTCTGTGTAGGTAAATGGCAATGCACTCTGCCACTGACTGATTTATGCTGTGTTACGCATAGCACTACAAATCCTAAAAGACACAATTATTTTTATCTACACAAAGACAAATCATTGGTCATGGCAGAAACACTATGTGTAGTCAAAAACACTCATTGGCAAGACTTTCTTGGGGAGGGAAGGGGGGCTGCTAACTGACATTTATGCATCAGCCCCACAATTCATGGCTTACTCTGAGATAAAAGGAAGAATTTCACCTACTGAAATATTATGTTTGCCATATGGTACATTTGTGAGCATAGTCCCTAGAAGCCACATCACAACTTTTTTTGCAAAGTATGTCAAAGATATCCCAGGGTACTGAAAAGCTGTATTTTGCTCATTACTCTGATATTAACACTTTGTGTGGTACTAGGTGCCTCAGTTTACCTCTCTTATTTTTGGTTTCCTCATCTGTAAAATAGGTTGGGATAGATTAAATTCTGAGTTCCTTTTGGTTTTAATATGCTATGATTTCTCTATGTGAAGCTATTGCTAAAATTTCTACGGGCATTGCAATGTCTCAGAGGACCTATGGTGGGACTTCCATGAACTCTTGTTTCAAAAGTCTATTTTAAGAGAGTGGCAAGCTTACTTCATAATGGCTTTAGTCTTTGGTTGATATTCCACACCAACTTTTCTTCTCCCTCCCTTCTTTTTGGTGTCACCAGTGTTTTTTCAGGGATGATTAAATACCTCCGAAATAATGTTCACGAATAAGGAATCAATACTCATTGAAATTAAGAGATATCAGAAATCCCTGAACCTTTCACCACAGATAATTTTCTTTGTTATTAAAGCCACTTAATTATAACTCTGGAATACATAGAAGAAAAACAACATTCACATCATTAGTCAGGTAAACATTTTGAGACTTCTGGGAACACTTTACACAAAACAATATGACAATTAAAAAAGATATGTGTGTGAGAGGGAGTGGTCTAAGTATCTAAGCCTGAGTCAAAATATGATCTGTAATGTGGTGTTGCACAAAAGAAGTTTACTAACTAAATCAATTAAGCTTTCCCTTGTTAGGAGCTAGACAGTTTACTCACTCTTGGTAAAATCATGACAACAGCTGGCAATGAGATATTTGAAAGTGGAGAGGGAGGGGGTAGAGAAAAGGGTTGGGAGGCTCATAAAAACTCCTTTCCCCCTTTCCAACAAGAACAATAGTCCAGGCCCCAATATAGTCTTTTTACTCGACTGGGGAGGCAATATTTTGTTAATAGGGCAGGACTCCCTTAATTCAAAACTGACTACCTCTTTGAAAAGGATGGGAAGGGTCTTCCACTTACTCTTAGGGCTTAGAAAATAGAGGGCTTAATGATAGAGGTTAATTACAGAACCCTCAAGAAAACTGAGGAGACTGCCAAGCTCCTAAAAAAGAAAAGATCTAATCCAAGTAGAGGAAATCAGGAAAAATATGCTATGCTTCTGAGGAGCCACTAGGGCACTACCACTTGGCTCTTGAACTTCTTCACTCTGGAATGACAGAGTACAAGTTTTCTACTTTATCTCTTTCCTGTGCAGTCAGACAAGCATAGTCTCAGTCTTTAGCAAAGGCCTAAAACTTCCTTCCCCTGTGCATCTTCACCCACAAGACAAATACTGATTAGTAATCTCTTCCCATCCTATTTTGAAGAATACTCATGGGCACCAGATTTTTTTTTATTGTTATCCATTGTGAATTACAGATTCAATTTATAAAAGTAGTTTGGACAGATTGGTATGATTCTACCGAGCTAGAAATATAGCCCCAATCTATGTGCTTACTCATTCCTATTAAGCATCTATTTCTCTGCCTTTCTGCCCTTCTACCTACCTGACTGCTTCTGTCTATATCTTTGTTTCTCTCTGTCTCCATCCAAATAAGATTTGTCATGAGAAAAAAATTCAAAGGAAATGTAATTGATCAAAAGCACAAAAGATGTCCACTGCACAGCATAGTATTAATCTCCTTATTTTTTATCTGAACACATTCCCCATGAGAATTAAGCTCTTTCCATTAATGTATTGTTGGTAGAGTTGTGGACTGATACAACCATTCTGGAGAGCAGTTTGGAATTATAACCTACGAGCAATAAAACTGTGCATACACTTTAGTCCAGCAATATCACTACTAGGTCTATATCCCAAAGAAATCTAACAAAGAGAAAAGGACCTAAATGTACAAAAATTTTTATAGCAGCTCTTTTTGTGATGGCAAAGAATTGGAAATTGAGGGTTTGCCCATCAACTGGAGAATGACTGAACAAGTTGTGGTGTATGAATGGTAATGGAATAATATTGTGCTATAAGAAATAATGAGTGAATGGATTTCAGAAAAACCTGCAAAGACTTAGGTGAATTCATCCTGAGCGAAATCAGCAGAATGAGGAGAAAATTTTACATTGTAACAGAAACACTGTGTATTATGGATCATCTATGATGGACTTAGCTTCTGAGCAGTACAAAGATGCAGGAGAATTCAGAAGATTCATGATGAGAAATGCTATAAACATTCAGAGAAAAAAATATGGAGTTTGAATGCAAACAAAAGTATATTATTTTCACTTTTTTGTTGTTGTACTTTTGTTTTTCATGGCTTTTCCCTTTTGTTCTGTTTATTCTTTCACAACATGACAAGAGTGGAAATGTTTCCGTGATTGCACATGTGTAACCTGTATCAGATTGCTTGCTGTCTTGGGGAGGGGAGAAGGGAGAGAGGGAGGATGAAAAATTTGGAATTCAAAATCTTATAAAAAAGGAATGTTGAAAAATATCTTTATATGTAATTTACAAAAGTAAAATATTATTTACAAAAAAAGAAAGAAAGAAAGAATTAACCTCCTTCCCTGAAAAAAGGGATTGTTTCATTGTCTGTATCTGTACAACCAGTGGGTCACCGAGTGACTTTCACATAACAAAACTTAATCATTGCTCGGTGATTGATTGGTTGGTTACACGAATACTCAGTGATGTGGTATAATGGATAACGTTCTAGACCCAAAATCAGAAAGTCATAAGTTTAAAACTTTTATCTGGCTATTACTAACTGTTTCATCATGAGCAAATTGCTTAAGTTCTTCAAGACTTTTTCCTCATCCATAAGAAAGGAAAAAAATATCTCTAGTAGCCACTTTGTGGTAATTTACATAAAACCTCTCTCCCATTCTTGCTCTTTGTCTCTGTGTAGCTCTCTGTGTCTATGTCTCTCTGTCTGTCTCTGTCTCTGCTTGTGTGTATCTCTCTCTGTCTCTGTCTGTCTCTCTGTCTTTGTCTCTCTGTCTCTCCATCTCTCTGTCTCTCTCTCTGTCTCTCTCTGTCTCTCTTTCTCTCTCTGTCTCTGTCTCTGTCTCTGTGTGTGTCTCTGTCTCTGTCTCTCTCTTTGTCTCTCTGTCTCTCTGTCTCTTTCCCTCTGTCTCTGTCTGTCTGTGTGTCCCTCTCTGTCTCTCTGTCTTTCTCTGTCTCTCTGTCTCTCTGTCTCTCTCTCTCTTTTCTCCCTCTTCCTTTCCCTGTCCTTTTCCCTCTTCCTCTCCAACTTCCCCTTCTCCCTCTCTACGGGCCCCTTCCCAACCACCTAAAATCCTGCCCTTGTCTATTCTGTGGTTAAAGCCCCCTCAGTAGATCCTAACATCCCCATTCACTATCATCCTGTATCTCTCCTTTTCTCAGCCAAGGCCCTTGAAAAAGCCAATTAGTTATCCTCAATATTTTTCCTTCCTCTCCTCTGACTCTTCTCAGCCCTCTGCAATCAGGCTTCTGATTTCATCACTCAGCTGAAATTGTTCTCTCTAATGTCATCAACAATCTCCTAATTGCCAAGTCGAACAACCTCTTCTCAATCCACATCCTTCATTGTCCTACATTTTTTTCCTTCAATTAACAGGCATTTATTTTTCTCTCTCCACCCCCACTGCAAAGAAAAAGAACAGAAAAACCCAACCCTTATAACAAATAAGCATATTGGAACCAAACCATTTCTGGGTATCACCCATGTCCTAAAATTCCTTTCTCATTCTGCATATCAGTTCATTATATCTCTCGGCACTATGGCCCATCAGTCCTCTTGAGTCATGGTTAAATATTATGTCTTACATTGTTGATATTCTTGTATAAATGATTCACCTAATTCAACTCCTCTTCCTGGAACTTCCCAGGTTCCCTATTACTGGTATGAAACGAAATAGAATGAAGTCTTTGCTTTATTTATATTAACATATAAACCACAAATTAACACTCTCTGTGTAGGGCAGCTAGGTAATGCAGTGGATAGGGGCCTGGAATCAGGAAAGCATGAGTTCAAGTCCAACCTCAGACACTATCTAGCTGTGTGATCCTATGCAAGTAACTTAACCTCATTTGCTTCAATTTCCTCATCTGTAAAATAAACTGCAGAAGGAAAAGACAAACCCGTCCAGTATCTTTGTCAAGAGAACCACAAGTGGGGTCACCAAGAGTCAAATGTGACTGAACAACAATTACAAATGTTAAACATTTCCTTATTTCATTTTAATCTGGTTTGGCTTCACTACAGAATTTTGAGGACCCCACTGGCCAAGAGTTTGCACATCTGTCCTATCTCAGTCCTAAAACCAAATCTCTGGTCACCGACTACTTGCTGACCCAGGGGCTTCTCCAGTGTTCTTACTTCCAGGCTTACATCACCAACTGCCTGTTGAACATCTTGAAGTGGATGACCAGTTGGTATCTCAAACTCAACATGCCCAATACTGAATTGATTATCTTTCTCCCTAAGTACGATTTGTGATCTCGACCATTCTTCTGCATATTTCTCCTTTGAGATTCCTTGAAATTCAGATCCTAAGCATGTTTGGGGTAGCTAGGTGGCACAGTGGAGAAAGTACTGGATCTGAAGTCAGGAAGACTCATCTTTGGGAGTTCAAATTTGGCCTCAGATGCTTACTACTAGCTTTGTGACCCTGGGCAAGTCACTTAATCCAGTTTACTTCACTTATTCATTTGTAAAGATGAGCTAGAAAAGAAAATGGTAAAACATTTCAATATCTTTGCCAGGAAAGCCCCAAATTGGGTCACAAAGAATTGGACATGACTGAAACAACTGAACAACAGCCAAGTATCTTGCAATTGCATTGCCTTCAGAGTATAGTTCATCTGTATTCATGTGATTCACTCCAGCTGCTTTGCACAGCTTCATCTTCTTAAGCACTATTGATATCTTTCTCTCTAACCACCTCTTCCATACCCTCCTAACCAGCAACTTCAATGACCATATAATAAACCTAGAGAAATTTCTGCCCTAGAATCCCATTCTTCTTATTGGTGATGGTTTTTCCCAGAATACCATTTCCCCACCATTTCCTGAATTGTTGATGATTCAACAACCACAATATTTGGGTTCCAACAACTGGTGATTTGATATAGCATGAATGAATGAAAATGCATTGATTAGGCACTTACTACATGCCAAGTACTTTTCTATTATTGGGCATACAGATACAAAAGCAAATATAGCATCTGCCCGATGAATACCGTTTCAGGCAAGCCTCAACCATGAACATTATTTTCCACAAAGCTGAACAGTTTCTTCAGTTTCCTTACAAGTGTTATGCCACTGTCTTAGGATCCTTTCATTCTTTCCTCCTCTTTCCACTTCTGGAATCATGACCACAATCATTCAATTCTGCCACAATTCCTGAATAGGATGTATCAGTCAACACTCTTCAACTCCACTTATCACACTTTTTACTTTCCCCAAAATGTCTCTGAATGAGATTCAACTATAGGTTTCTTGTTTGTTTGTTTTTGCTTTCTAAATCCTTGTTTTCCATATCTCTTTACTTGAACAGATGATCATCGGGCATTTATGCTGGATAAGGTTGTCTGTGCCAGATATGGTTATTTCACGCCTCCTGTTCTGACCACAATGGTCCTCATTAATATCTATGGCTCTACTTCTCATTCTCAAATCGTTCTTGGCACTATGCTCCACCCTCATTATGTTAAATGTCTTGCATTGGTTAACCTTCTTCAAGAAATGGTAATAATAAAAATCAATGAATGAACTTTTGTCCATGTGCTAATTGTGGAGTCACTGGATTATTTAAACAGATTAGACCAAAGTTATTGGAATTACATGCAGTATTTTTCAATTGTATTGTTTCTTCTAATTTGAAACTTTCCTAGTTTTCCAGTATAACCAGTTAATGATGCAACTATACCCAGGCATTCAATTCCCAAATCATTCCCATATTTGTGAAGTCATATCCTGCATATTAATAAACGTCAATTTCATTTTCATATTATTTGGTGCTACCTACCCATATCCATGATTCTCTAATGTTCTTCTTGAAAAATGTATATATGATACGCAGGATTCCCAATTATTTTTTGCTATTCATGTCTTGATCTTCAACAGTATTTCTCAACATTGGTTCCACCCTCCACCCTCCTCTATACGCACTTTTGCATTCAAATCATTGAGTATCAAAATATATGTTGGGGTAGTGTAACAGCAAGCAAAATAGCTCTTAGCTCCTCATTTCAGCACTCCAAGTACCTTTGAGCCTCACTTGGGATTATAGCAAGTCTTTGTTAGAAATAGAAACTGCGAAGCCCACAGTGGGAGGAACTTGCCAAAGATCATAACAGGAAGAACATAAGAGGAAGGGTGGAACAGGAAGGAGCTGAGGATATAAAAGCTTAAGCATGATCTGGGACTAAGAAGAACTGGGAAGAAGGATACCTGTGATGTCAGCACTCTGTATGTCTTTTCTGTCTGTATTGATGTTACTTTGTCAGACCTCTCTGCTGACAGAGGATGTTGTGGCTGTTACAGAAGCCCTGGGAGCTTACTGCTGGTTCAGAAACCCTGAAAGAAGACTTTACTGCTGTTTATAGAAGTCCTGAAGGAGGGTTTTACTGATGTTTTCAGAGGTCCTGGGACTTCACTGATGATTTGGGTTTGGTTTCTCACACAGAAACCCTGTCTGTTGGTCTGTGTTAATTTCTCAGATGGAGGTCCTGTCTGTTGATCTTTGTTGTTTTCACAGGCAGAAAGTGAATTGATGATAGATACTGCCAGCAATGTATGTGAATATTGTAACTCTGCTAAGCTTAATGTGTGTAGATATTGTGTCTCTGCTATGTTTTGTTTTCCCAGAAACAGAAACTGCAAAGGACTTGAAGTGGACTAGTCACTATGAGCTTCAGATTGGAAGAGGGGTTGGAACAGGAGCTGGAACAGGAGCTAAGAGCTGCCTAGCTGTGAATCCGCATAACAGTTGAGTGAATTCAGACAAGAGCTGGGAGCATGGAAGAGGAGCCACGGAGTTTAGAAGTCAGCCTTGAGTCAAGATGAAAGGACTTTTACTTGGGCACTTTGTGCTGACTGATGAGATTAAGACAATGTGACCTAGGGTTGGGAGACCTTTGTACTTTGTGCTTCTTAATTGTTATTACTATTTAAGGATGATTGAGTTAAGGGTGATTAGAAGCCAGCTTTCAATCAAGATGAAAAATTTTAGATGGGACTTTACATTGGTTGATTGAGATTGTGACTTACTGAGTGATAGCTTTTGTTTGAGACTATGTGGCCACCTTAGTAATAAGTTATCATGTTATATTGTCCTTTGGTGTCTGTTAATGTTTTGCTTTAGTTTGCTGTTGAATAGAGAGTTCACTATACGACATGATTAGAACTTTGAAGTTATTCACAGCAGCAGTCTTCAGGAGAGCTACTTTGTGCTTAACTTTACAGGTAGTTTGAAGAATCTTTTTCAAGTTCTTCACAGATTCCACTTGTTCATTCTCTGGAGTACCTGTTAATATATAAGCTGCAATTACTTCCATGGTGGTTGGCATGATTATGTATGCTGTCAGTATTGCAAGAAAAATAGACAAGCATTCCATGACTCCCCTGTTGGCCTAGGGTTTTTGATGAAACCAACTCAGTCAACTCCTTTATTTATCTGTCCTACGAGAACTTTTAAGCTGTCCTTAAATTCACTAGCAGTTTCTTTATGAACCCACCTTTTCTTTATGTTGAGAAAGTCAGGGCAGATGTAGATCTATTTTTACAACATGATATTATCTCATCAGTAATGAATGAAGACCATACACAAAGAATTCCAAGGATGTAATTAACGTGGGTCAGTAATCTAAGTACTGGAAGATTTTCAGAACTTTCTGTCCCTTTTTACACTTCTGCCAACATCACTGCAGCAATCAAAAAGGACCCTGTCAAACTATATTTTTGCCTTTTTCATACATTGACCACAGCCAAGATAAACTCGCTGCTGTGGCCAAACTTCTGTGGATGATCCTCTCTGTACTTAGCTAGGCTGGCTTTTGGAAAGCATTCACATGATTACTTGCCAAGTTCCTACTTAAAGCCTTTCCAGTCTAGGACGACCTGCTAGAATTTCTATTTCACTGGCACCTTGTCCAGGAACCCAGGCTCACCATTTCTAATGAGTTAGGAAAGTAAGGCTTCTTTGGATAAACCAGACATTAGGCTTCTAGTGATAGAGCCATAAAAATGCACTAACTTCTTTTGTTGGCCACTTCACGCAATTTACCAGTTTTAAACCTGTAGGATACTAGAATTCCCTGGACTTCTTTGCATACGTTTCTATAAAGGTATGACTCCTCTATACTTGGATTGGATCCTTAGTAAAAGGCTTGATAATTATCCTTGAATTTCATCACATTAGATATATGTGCTTTAATTGACTAATTCTTTTAAATGTTAATAAGCATTTACTAAGTAAAAACTATGTGTTCAGCACAGTGCTAAACACATTACAAACATTATTTGAGTCTCACAACAACCCTAGTATGTAAGGTGTTATTTTTTTATCACCATTTACAGTTGAGGAAACTGAGGCAAATAGCGGTAGAGTTATTGTCCAGGGTCACACAGTCTCAGTAAATGAGTATATTTGGATACTGGTATCTGATCAATTATAACATCTACCTCTCCCAGTTTTATATTAGTAGCAAAATTTTGTCATGTATTATTTTAACAATATATTTGATGCAAAAATTGAATTGTATCATACTATAGAAGAAAAACCTTGTGAGAATCCACTGGAGATCACTTATGAGGTCCATTCATCAACACTCATTAGGGATTATCATTCAAACAGCAATGTGCCTGTACTGTGTTGACAATAAATAAGTGAACGTCTTTGTAACTTCCACAAAGATATAGGGAGAGCCAAACAAAAAGGTCCTCCAGAAATCTAGACTTCAGAAGCATTTCATTGCTCCATCATGAAATGGTATATTCTCATAGTCCATTTAATCTAACTTATTATGGAATTCTGATCATGCTTCTCCCCAGACATCTCCTTGCTATACTATTTTATGACTACTGCTGCTGCACACTTTGAACTGGACCCCCTTCCTAGAAATCATACCATGAATATATTGAACTTTGCATCCCCCTTCCCTCAGGCCTAACTCTCTCTATTAATGATTGTTTTCATAATATGCTATATATAGCTGGCCCAAACCCATTTACATTGTCTCTCTCATGCAATCTTCCTGCCACGTATCTGCATGCACACATATCCTTCCATGATTCTCTCTCTTGTCCTGCACATCGTAATAAAATCAAACCTATACCACTGCTTTAGAAAAGGGCATGCCGATAAGCTGTTCTTTGGCTCTACTTGCCAAACCTGTGCCTTCACAGACTAAAACACCCTTCTCTACTGACTGCTACCTCATGTGTGTTGTCTTCCCCTTGAGGGAAAATGATGTTTCTCTTTTGCCTTTGTACCCCTACATTCAGCACAGTGCCTACCACATAGTAAGCACTTAATAAATGATTATTTTTCATCAACCAAAAGTATTTGTCATCATGATGGAGAATATCCAGATCTGATTCTAAATGCAAGATGCATTCTCTATAGAGATGTATATGAATAATATTTTGAAGGTTGCATTCAGTCTCAATATCTTATAAAACCTGCTACATGAAATATTTTATCTACCAGGAGAGTTCAGAAAAGCTGTCCATATGCACAAAGAAGATAAATCATGAAGGTTTTTTGTATAAACTATGATAAGTTGGATAGACAATCAACCCATAGGCTGGTCCATTAGTATATAAATACTGGATACTACAAGTGGACACTGAACTTGACCCAGGGTTCAACAGGAAGAGAATACAACTGCATGGATTGTCCTTGGGGAACTGAGCAGTGCTTTAAATGACCTGACCTTCTCTGGAAACATAAACCCATCTTTTCAACAACAGTATTCTTTGGGAGATGCCATATAGCTTTGAGTCCTGGAATAAGAATATGATATCTGAAGAATGAAAGTTGGGGTCCATTCAAAAAGAGATTAAGGGATACGTGGTAGGAGAGGACAGGCCACATCACATTTACAATCAGGAACCAAGCAATAGGAGCAGCATAAAGGATACTAGCAAAGAGATATATGTCCAACCAAAGAGTGGACCCATTACACTGCAAGAGTATTAGGGGAAGATTATGCATAATCTTGATATTCCTTTGGTAGTTTTTCAGTTTCAAAGGTGAGAGGAGGCTACAACTCATTGAGTGATTCCCCTGTGCAGGCTTATAGGAAAATTTGAACAAGAGTTGCAGAAGATGGGCAGGTATGGATTGGATGTAATCTAAAACTATTGAAGGATATGTAGATGGGAACTCAGATTCCTCCAGCTAATGAAGCATTGACATATCAATCAAATCACCTATTAATGACTTTTGAACATGACTTGTTTTAGTGAACTTGTGCTATTTTCAAACAATCACCATTTTTAGAAGTGGTACTCAAAACCCAAGTTGACTTTAGGGTCACTTCCTCATTCACCGGACTATATTGCCATGATTTGTGATCCAGGCAAAAAGAAATAGGACCCATGTCTTTCATCATTTGCTCATCTAGTAAGAAACATTCCTCCCGAAATTTCCAAAATGACATCAGTAAATGGTCCCTAAGAACGACATCCACGATTTTTTAAAATCCTCTTAAGGAAATGTGGGTCACACTCTTCAAAAGATTGTCAGAGGTTTGAAGATTGAATTGTAATAGAGAACCTCTGAGCATATAAAGTTTCAGGGAATTCCAATTTGGTAGCTTTCAGTATTGCAGTGCTTAGTCTCACCCTCTAAACACGAAAGCTTCCAATGGGAAAGTAGAGGGTACTAGCATTTGATGTGGTAGATAAGCTGTGTTGCTCCAGTCAGTATTGGCAATATAAAGACATTTTGAAGAGTGAATTCAATAATTCATGATTAATTTCCCAGCAAAATGTGGCATATGTTTTCACCAAAATGAATTCAAGATTCCAGAGCCTTCTGCCAAGGATGGATTGTTTGAAGAAAAAAGAAACAAGTTAGGAGGGAGTTTAAACAAGATTAAACCTAAGATTCCTTCAAAATCTAAGATTCTTTAGTCCGCCTGAAAGGGGTGAGACACTCAGCAGGATATTTTTGACATTAGGACAAAAGACTCAATCTGGGTACAGAGGAGAGACCAGGACAATATCCTAAGCCTGACACTAGGTAAATTGATGCCAGGGAGTGCATTACATGAAAAGAAATAAGTGTGGAATTATCTGAGGAAGGCACTTAATTCAAGGTTTCCCAGGTAAGGACCAAGGATATATACCATCTAAAAGTTTCCAGTTTCAGCTTATTATTATTTTTGCTGATTATGGACTAAGCTCTTTGCTTCTGTGTGCTAGAGCACAAGCAAGTGACCTTTAAATTTGACACTCAGGGTTAAAGCTCTAATGGCACCATCCTAATATTGATTTTGATACTGTTATCTTAAATCTATATCTCTTCTAGTGTCTCAAAAAGAGTCCTTCACATAGGTTTAATGTTGTAAACTTACTATTCCAAACTAGCATTGCTGATTGAACAGAACCACCAAATATCAGAACCTGAAGAGTCCAGCTATAGCTTAAACATCCATATTATATAGGACAACTGGTCATCCAGTCATGGTTGGGAGACCTGTGAAGGGAAGCCCCAAACTGCTGTAATCAGACCATTCTGTTAGTTTTGCTGGAGTCTGCCAAGCCAGCCTAAGGTTAATAAAAATGAGTATGTAGCAGGCAATGCTTTCATTATTCCATCCCTCTGGTAATTTCAGTTAATCAAACCAACAGAAATTATTTGGGGTCTAAGAGTGTTTGTTGTCAAGGTTCACCCAAAACTGGCTTTTGATTAATGCAATTGCCCACCAAGAGCTTCAGAAAGCATAGTCTTTTTTTTTTTAAAAAGACCATGAAAGTGCTAAAATCATGTCAGATTGTTAATGAGGAAAAAGCCAGGAATTAATGGGATTTTTAAGGCTAACTATTTCATGAGCTGCTAAGCCCAGAAATGAAGGTTGGAAATCCGCATAATTTTCAGTTAAATCAGAGTATATAAAATCCAACATCTCTCTGCATTTTAGTTACAGGGATTAAGTCTTGGGAAAATGCTGAATACTTTCTTAAAAAGCTCTTTAAATTCAAGGCCCTGTCTTCCTTTAAAGGGGGGAAAAATCAAACTGTGTGAAGATTAAGTTTCAAATAGAGTGCCCTATTGAAAAGGATTCCATCCATACTGCCCAATGTGTTTTTTGTATTGTAGTGGGAAGGAAACCCAGGAAAACCTCAGTTGCTTCTGATGTTTACTAACTACATAATCCTGGGCAAGATACTTAGTTATATTGAACCTCAGTTTCCACATCTGTGAAATAGTAACAATAGTATCTTGAATTTGCTTCACAGTGTGTTGTGAGGATTAAGCAAGAAAATGTATATAAAGTGCTTTTCCAGCTTTAAAGTATTATGCACACTCCTGTTCTTGTTGCACCATTGTTACTGTGTTCAGATCTTGTTTCCAAATCACTGATGTGATAAGCCTTTCTTGACTTTGGTTGAATCAAGGGGAAGTAGTACAGTACAGTGAAAAGAGAACTGGTTCTGGTCGGAGGCCTGGAGTTCAAATGCTGACTGATCCAATTCAATTGCAAGTTATGTCATCATCTTCCTGATGTCATGGTCCTCTTTGCAAACGAAGGACAAACCACACTCACAATGATGCTTTCTACCTGTGTGAATTTGATTCATTCACAAATTCATGCCAATTGCCTAACAAATCAGGACCATACTTTCTCAGCTTAGTCCTGGACCCCAAATACAGGAGGAAACTGACTTTTCTATATTAAAAATAATTAATTGAATAAGGTCAATTAATTAAAAGGAATCAATACACTAGATCATCGGATTTCTAATTGAATGAAAGATTGAACCTTTCCAAGTTGAAAGAGTGAAAAAGTATAATTCCCCAGATTCAGAAAAGGAGGTGTCCAACTCCCCAAGTATCTGTAAACAATTAAGAGAACACAGAAACAACTGATTGATCAATACTGGGCTAGTTTTCAGATAAGACATATGGATTACCTGAGATCTACAATTGTGAAAAAACTCCTTGCATCAATCTTTGGATCTGACCTGGTTTCTGGTCAGTATAACCTAGGTTCCTCGGTAAGGGTCTCTAAGCATCAAGAAGAGGTGGTTCGGTTCCCCAGCTTTTCAGGGCAATATTCAAACAACACAATAAGGTTTTCTCCAAATTCCCACAACTGAATAAACTTTTCTCACCAGAAAGAATTTAGACTAGACTCAGAATAGAAGCTAAGCTAGCTTCAGAATTGAGTAATAAGATGGAGTCAGTGTGGTTCACTCATTTCCCACAATAACCACTTGGTGGCATAATCTCCTCAGTTCCTTATCTGGACAAGGATGGGGGTAGACTAAATGGTCTCTAAGCACCTTCCAGATCTAGAGCTATGATCATCATTCCATTCCTCCAAAGGACAAGAATCTACAGCATAGCATAGGGGAAAGAAGTAGGAGTGTGTGAGTGTGTGGTGGTAGATAGAGACTCAACCTAACGAAGACCTAGGGGACCAATCCTATCTACCTGCTTGACCCTGGACAAGTCTTTTAGCTAATGCATTACCCATTTTCCTCAACTATAAAGTGCGGTTAGACTCAATGATCTGTAAATTTCCTTCAACATCAAAATATAAATCTTCAGTTTCAATTTAGACTATAAAAGATAGCTATTTTAGTCAAAACAATTAGAGGTGAGAAAACTGAAACCTAGAGAGGTGAGTGACTTGTTTATGGGCACAGAGCAAATCAATAACAGGCTAACCAAAGCAGACAATATGAATAAATGATCAGGGCTTGTATTCCTATCTTTCATTTTTCAGAAGAAGGAAGTCTTTGTTGCTAAGTTTGCTAATTCAGCACATTACACTAGCTTCTTTCACATAACAGTGCCAAACATGCCCTGTGGTACAGCTCTAGGCAAGTTTCCTGTTCTGTTGTTTCATAAGGGGCTCTTTACCAAGGGTACCATGGGCTTCAGAACTGTGTTGGCAAAATCCACTTGAAAATGCCTTTTCTGAGAGGATATTTGAAAAGGAGAAACATGATGAAGACCAAAAACAGAGCCCAACTTTTTGAGAGCACCTATGAAAAGTTCTAGATCCCTTCTATAAAAAAAAAGAGATGTTTACTTAACATAGGGTCCTATTTCACAGTCTGTTTGATTTGGCCACCACCTACTTGTACAGTCAATGTTTTAAGAGGTACACAGGAAGTCAGACCTAGGATGTCATATGTATCTGGTACAGTGTTGTTCACATCTTAGGGTGCATTCCATGGAGAGAGTGAGACAGTTAGAACTTAACTAACAAATCCAAACTCTGTTTATCTTTTTGGACACTTGTAATCCAATCTGGTCCAATTTAATCAAATATGACACAGAGCTTATTGGAATGATTACATTAAATAGGGACTCTGCTCATCCCTTCAAAGTATTGCCAAGACTATGAGGAGGAGAGGATATGGGGGGGGGGGGGGCAAGTGACAATCTTTCTACTTGTACTACATATCTCTTGGGGGCCTTGGTATCTTTAGGGCGTTGGGCATGAATGATGGTGCCTGCAAGCTGAACTCTATGAAATAAAGTCACATTTTTTTAGGAAAATGGAGAGAGACAGAGAGAGAAACATAAACAATGTGGAGAGGGAGAAAGAGAGAAATAGAGAGATCAAAGAAGAGAGAAATAGATTAGGGATGGGGAGGAAGAAATGAAGAGACAGAGAGAGAGGAGAGAGGGAAGAGGGGAGGAAAAATAGAGAAAAGATGAGATTAGAAAGAAAGGAGCAACAGAAGAGAGAAAGATTGGAGGGGGAAAGATGAGAAAGAGAGAGAGAGAGAAAGAGAGAGAGAAAGAGAGAGAGAGAGAGAGAGAGAGGTGGACATGACAGAGATAAAAGAAAAGTATTAGCTGAGTAACCACCAAAGAAAGCCAACGTGGGAGACCCACGGATTCCATTCAATTCAATTCACCAAGCATGAGCTCTCTGGGTACTTCACAAAGAAAACAATGTCATCATCTCTGCCTTCAAGCACCCAGTATTTAATTGGGGGATGAGTAGGCAACATATGCCCAGAGGAGAAGTAAATATAAACAAATAAAAAGAACATGGCCTAGCAGGATAGAGTCTTGTGCTATGTGCAACAAGTAGATATGTGAAAAATGGAACCCATCATGAAAATAAAATATTTCACAACAATCTTTAAAGTTATCCATCAGCAAGCATTTATGAAGAATCTACTATGTACTCAGAACCATGCTAGGTGTAAGGGGTAGAGAGACAAAAGAGAAAACAGTCCCTGTCATGGAGGAATTTACAATCTAGTTGGCAGACATAACACATGCATATAAGTATATACAAAATGAAGCATGGTATCTAGAGAATTTATCTATCTCTTTAAGTTTGGCAAAACAATTCACATGTGTTATCTCATTTGAACCAGCAACAAAACTTTTAGGTAAATCATATTATTATTTCTATTTTACGGTCGAGGAACCTGAGGGTCAAGGAGGATCACTCATCTACTAAGTGTCTGAGGCATAATTCAAACCCAGGCCTTCTTAAATCCCAATCCAACACTCCATCCATTAAACTAGCAGCTCACAACCTGTGGGTCGTGACCCCTTCGGGGTTAGAATGACCCTTTCACAGGGGTCACAGGGGTCACCTAAGACCATTGGAAAACACATATTTCCAATGCTCTTAGGAACCAAGACACTGCTCCTCTCTCAGCTCCAGGCAGGTCCACCCACATGAAGATATGCCCACATATGAGTATTAAAGGGTCATGGCATTAGAAAGGTTGAGAACCACTGCATTAAACCATCTAGCTGCCTGCACAATATCATTACAAGTTACAAGATGACTTGAGGGGTGGGAGTGGAGGGTTAGAAAAGGCTTCAGGTAGAAAGTGACATTTAAACTGAACCTGGAAAGCAATTAGGGATTCTGAAAGATGGAAGTAAGAAAGCAGGGAATTCCAGTGCTGGCAGCCATTGTAAAGGCATAGGGGTACTAGATGATGTGTCATGTAATAGGATTGCTAATCAGACCAATTTAGCTGGATCATAGAGTGTATGAAAGAGGCAAAGATACAATAGGAGGAACTGAAAGGGTAGATGAGGGCCAGGTTGTAATGGGAGTGGAGAGAAGGGAATAAGCATTTATTAAACACCTACTGTGTGCTAGGTACTGTGTGGTAGGTGCTTTACAAATACTATCTCTTTTGATCCTCTCATCAAACCTGCAAGGTATATGCTATTGTCATTCTCATTTGACAATTGAGGAAACTGAGGTAAACAGAGGTCATGACTTACCCAGGGTCATACAGCTAATAAGTGTTTGAGGCCAGAGTTGTATCCACTATTCTATCTAGCTGCTTCTGTATTTTAAACAGCCTCCAAACTTGACATGCAATGGATTTTAAATATCAAAAAGACATTTTGTGTTTTTCAAGAGATAATAGAAACTCACTTGAGTTTTTGACTTATGAAGTGATACGGTCATCCTTGAACTTTAGAAAAATCACTTTAACAACTCTGTGGGGTATTTCTTGGAATAGGGAGAGACTTGAGATTTGGTGACCAATAGGGAGGCTATTGGAAAAGCCAAGGTGATAAGAGTTTGAATTAATATCATATCTATGTAAGTCGAAAGAAGGGAAAGACAAAGGATAGATGTTAAAAAAGAAATTACAAGATGTGTCAACAAAGTTAATATGTGGTATGAGTCAAGGATGAAACCCAGGCTGCATGTCTGAGTTGTTGGAAAGATGGTGGTACCATTGACAGAAGTAGAGATGCTTGGAAGAGATATGTATGGAGGGGAGAAGTCATAACTTCAATTTTGGGCATGTTGAGTTTGAGGGGCCTGTGGGATATCTATTTTGAAATGTCCATTAAGTATTTGGAGGAGTGGGTTTATAGATCAAGAACAAGATTATGCCTAGATAGATAGGTAGATCTGAGAGTGAGCTACTTAAAGCCATTGGAGTTAATGAAATCACCAAGAGAGTATATATGGAGAGGATAGAAGACAGGAGAAGAGAGGAAAGGAAAGGAGAAGAGAGCAGAGGAGAGGAGAGGAGAAGAGAGGAGAGATGATGGAAGGGGAAAGGAGGAGAGGAAAAAGGAAGGAAAGATAGGACAGGGGAGAGATGGGAGGGTAGAAAACAGGACAAGACAGGGCCCAGGACAGAACCCTGAGGATATGGTGGAAGGACCAGTAAAGAAGATTGAAAAGGAATGCTCAAACACATAAGAAAAGAGAGTGGCATCGTAATTTTCTGTTATTATATTTAATGAATCTGTTATTCTATTATCCCTTTGGCCAATCTCCCATTATCAGTGTTTTGTTTTTGTTTTTGGAAAATGAGTCACTCAAAACAAAATGGAATATTCTTTACATATTCTGAACACAGCAAAGTAGAGTGGGACTATCATCTCCTTATAAGTGGAAGCTATGTTAGTCTTTATGTATTCCCAAATCACATTTCCTTTTTTGATGTCCATAGCATACTGTCTACTCATATTTAGTTTACATTTTACTAAAATGCCCCAGTTTTCTTTCCAGTAAATTATTGTCCAAAGATTCCTCACCCATCTTGTATTTGCAATGTTGATTTCCTAAACCTAAGCATAAGGTTTTACATTTATTTCAATGAAATTTTACCATATCAGATTTGGCCAAATGGTATAGTTCCCAACATACCTATTTTTATGCCTAGATTACTCTCCAATTCTCAAGCATTTAAAAAAATATCCTGCTCTTGGAATCTAAAATGCTAGTAAGTATTTTCTCTATTTTCCCATTACCTTCAGATTTGCTCAGAAATCTATCAATATTTTATCCAAGTCATTGATAAAAATGGCCATGCATCTTTCTCCAGGGCACCTCACTAGTAACGTCCATCTAAGTCAACCTAAAATCATTCATTAAACTTCTTTTGCTCTTTCCAGTCAAGTAGTTCAAGGGAATTCGATGACCTTGGAATTCCCCTTCAGTCTAAAATCTGTGATCCTCAGGTCCAGTGAAAGCCATCTAATATACTGTCCTACACTACATACTTGCATCTTTTACATAAATAATACTATCATAATATACTGCTATTAAAGTGGTCCAAAACTACAGTATTCAATTAATCTACCTATTCAGGAACCTTGTCAACATTATTAGTAACCTTAACGTAGAATGGCTTGTTCTTGAGAAAAATCTCAGTGATTCCACCCTTTACTCCTAGTTCTGTGTCCAGGACATGAGAGTACAAGTTTATCCACTGAGTCAGGGAACACATATTTATGTAGCATGTGTCCTATGCAGGGTATTGTGTTAAGTATTGGAGTTACAAAGAAAGGCAAGAACATAACCTGCCCTCAAAGAGCTCACGTTCTAACAGGGTAGATAACATGCAAGAAACAATGTATATATGAGATATAAACAAGGTGAATGGGAAGTACTGTCAGAGGGAAAGCACTGGCACTGAGGGTACCCAGGAAAGGTTTCTTCCAGAAGCTGGCACTTAGTGGGGAACTTAAGTAAACCTGGGAAACCAAGAGGCAAAGATGAGGAGGGAGAGCGCTGCAAGCAAATAGGACAGTTGGTGAAAACGCTTAATCAGGAGATGGAGTGTCTGGTGCAGGGAAGAGGAAAGAGGTCCATACCACTGGGTCAGGAACTATTTTCTGGGGCAGTAAGATCATAAAGGTAGGCTGAGGTCAGGTTATGAAAGGCCTTATAGGTCAAGCAGAAGGTTTTATATTTGATACTGGAAGTAATAGAGAGCCACTGGACTTTGTTGAAAGGGGGTTGAAGTGACTTACAAGTGAAATAGAGGATTTTATATTTGATCCTGATTACAGTAAAGAACCACTGAAAGTTGTTGATTTAGAATGATAGAGGAAGACCTGTACTTTCAGAAGATCACTTAGACAGCTGACTGGAGGAGAGAACAGAATGAAGAGGCATTGAAAAAAAGGGAAACATCCAAAAGTTATTGAAATAGTCCAGACAAAAGATGACAAGGGCCTCCACCAGAGTGGAGGTGGTGTCAAAGAAGAGAAATTATATATGAAATAGATTTCCATGTGGAATCAATAGGACTTGACAACAGATTGGATATGAGAGAATGAGAGTGAGGAGTCAAGGATGAAATCCAATTACAAGCCTCAATGATTGGGAAGATAATAGGGAACTTTGGAAGAGGGGCGGGTATTAGGAGAAAGATAATGAGTTCTGTTTTGAACATATTCAAACTTAAGGTGTTTATGGGACCTCAGGTTCAAGATTTCCAATGGGGAGGTGGATATGTAAGAGTGGAGGTCAAGCATGAGAACCAAATAAACAGATCTGAGAATCATCAATAGAAAGATACCTATTAGGAACTGATGAGATCACCAAGTGAAATAATCAAGAGAGAAAAGAGAACAGGGAATAAGGAAGAGTGCTGGGAAATGACTAGAGTTAGTAGGAGTGACCTGGATAAAGATCGAGCAAAGCAGACTGGAAAGGAGCAGTCAGATAGGTAGGGAGAGAACTGAGAGTGAGCAGAAACCTAGACAGAAGAGAGTATCAGGAGAAGAGGGGAGAGGAAAGAGTATTAAGAGTGATTGAGTATCAAACAAGGATGAGGATTTAGGGTTAGGCAATTAGATTTGGCAATGAAGTAGCATTGGTAGCTTTGGTCTGAAGAGCTTCAGCAGAATGATGAAATCAGAAGCCACAGTGAGAGAGTTAAGAGGGAAGCAAGTGAAGACATTCATTGAAGAAGAGTTTTCCCAAAGTTTATCCATGGAGGGAAATATATATAGGTTGACATAGATAGAAGGATGGTTGGTTTTTTGTTTTTGTTTTTGTTTTTGTTTGTCCTTCATTCACAAAGAGGACCATGACATCAGGAAGGTGATGACATGACTTGCAAGTGATACAGATTTAAGTGAAGGAGGGCTGTGCCCAGTCACCAGCATCACTTTCTCCTCCAGAGCCATCTGGGTCTGATGTTAAAATATACATCAAGATGACTGGAGATAGCCTTCAATGCAGTGAGAGACCTTGGCCTTTTTAAGCTAAGGTCTTTCCCAGGTCTCACAGATCAAATCAAGGTTGTTGCTGGATTTTTTTTTGTTTCATGGCTTTTGTTTCTTTTGTTTTAAATAGGGAGAGATTGGTTTATTTGTAGGTAGTTGGAAAGAAACCAATATAGTTAGAGGTTGTAAAAATAAGAGTGTGGGACACATAGTCAAAGAAGAAACAATGCACTAGAAAAGATAGGATGGAATTGCATTACTTGCGCATGTAGGTAGGTTTGCCTTGGCAAGGAGAAGGGTCACCTCTTTATGTGAGATGGGCAAAAATAGTGACAAGGCTTTTGAGAGATGTGAGATGAGCAAAAGGGGAAACAAGGAGATCTCACTGTATGACTTCAATATTTTCAGTGAAATATACAGCAAAATTACTTACTGCATAGGACAACAAGTGATAAGGGGAATTATGGGAAGTCTGAGGAGTGATCAAAAACTTTGGAAAAGATGTTTTGAGTGGAATAGTTAAACAATTTTTGTGGTTGTCGATCAGTCATTTCAGTTGTTTAACTCGTTGTGACTCCATTTGGGGTTTTCTTGGCAAAGATACTAGAGGGGTTTGCCATTTCCTTCATCTCACTTTAATGGATGAGGAAACTGAGGCAAACAGGGTTAAGTCATGCAGCTAGTATATGTCTGAGGTCAGATTTGAACTCAGGTCTTCTTGATTCTGGGCCCAGCTCTCTATCCACTACATCACCTAACTGCCAATTGACCTATAAGGATGGTATTTTAAAGAATTGCCTTATTGTAGTAATTATCTAGTTGAGATTGTGTAACATAAATTTCTAATGAAACCAATCAATGTAATTTTATATTTTTTCTCTCACTCTATTTAGTAACAAGAGAATAGGAACAAAGGCTACATTAAATGGTGGGAGTACTCCAAGACTGGTACTTGGATGGGTATGATATACAATTAATAAGGAGACAAGGGATTCAAGAGGTTAGTGTAGGGTGTACCAAGGGGTCAAAATGAGGAAATGAGGAGTTTGGTCAGTGAAGAGATGATACTTGGGAAAGAAGTCAGGGCTGGAGTGCTGTGAGGTCTACCAAACGACAAAGAATAGTGTTTGGGGTCATAAGACAGAGAAAACGATGAAGTGATAAAAAATTATGATAAGATAAAGAAATTTCAGAGCTCATAAACATTGAAGTATAGCATTAATGTGTGAAGACATGATGAAGAGTATAATCATTTCTGTGTGTAATTAAGATAGGGTAGAGAAATAGGTCATGGGCAATAAGTTGAGGAACTGGAAAGTTTAAGTATTTGAGGGAGTATCAATATGTATATTGGGATTTCTCAGTATGAGGGCAGAAATTATGAAGCAAGGAAAGACTGAGCCAGGCACTGAACTCATTTCACTGAGGAAAGAAAAAGATTTTCCTGGAGGTGGGTAGATAACAGATGCCAGGACCCTGGATGGGGGATAAATATGGGATTATATGAACCTGAAAAAAATAAGAGAGGTTCTTGAGCAATGGTCATAGGAGGAGAAGCTGTAAATAGCAATGAGGAGCAAGGAATATTTGAATTCCTCTGCCATTACTAGTAGTGAAGGAAGAGGTGCAAATTAAAGTACAACTAGGTATGGAAAGGGTAACCAGGGATTCCACACCATCAGGAGGGATCCAGATCTCATCGGCATAGGATTCCCAGATAAGAACACATCCTCTACCAATGCAGATGGGTACCTTCTCTACAACTTGTAATCTTATAGAATTACCCCAAACAGAGGTTTCAGGCACACATGGAGACTATAACAGTTTTGCCCAAATCAGATTAAAATACAACTGGGGAATACTGAAGAAAATAAATAAAAATATAATAAAACCTAGACAACATTCCTTTTCAAACTAAGTAATGTGCAGCTCTCAGGGATCTTTATGTATGGAATTTTGTCCTCTCCGAGTTCTCTTGAATCATTCTCATTTTTCTTCCCAATTTTTCCTCTACTTGTCTTACTTGATTTTCAAAATCCTTTTTGAGCTTTTCTATGGCCTGTGATCAATTCATATTTTTGTTAAAGGTTTTGGGTGTAGGAGCTTTGACTTTGTTGTCTTCTGGTTATATGTTTTGATCTTTGTCACCAAAGTAAGATTTTATAGTCTGACTTTTTTTTATGCTGTTTATTCATTTTCCCAGCCAAATATTTGACTTTCTAACTCCCTGTCAGGGCAGGACTCTGCTTCTAGTCAGAGTCGGGGTCAGGTGGGGGTAGTGTCCCAGGCTTCAGTCATTTTGCATCAGGTGCTGGATCCACTACCATCTATGGACCCAGAGCTCCGAACCCATCTGTACCCGATGCAGCCCATACCAAACCGCACTCTGCTTCCAACCTGGTGTGATATACCCTTCCTGTCAGCCTTTCAGGACTTCTTGGACTGGAGATGTGTTTGACACTGTCATTTTGTGGATTCTGCAGCTATAGAATTTGTTTAGAGTCATTTTTATAAGTATTTGGAGGGGTTTGGGGGAGAGCTCAAGCAAGTCCCTGCTTTTATTCTACCATCTTGACTCTGCCTCCCCCTTCTAGTTCTCTATTTGAGTTGGGCACCACTGGCCTAGAACACTGAGAATGTAAGTGACTTCCTCCAGGTCACACAGTCAGGTCAGTTCTTCATCCAGGACACCATAGAATTAAACAAGAAATGGAGGGTGTGCTGAATTGCCTCAGAAAAATTGTAAAGCTTCTTTCATGACTTCAAATTTCTCTCAGGTCAGTCTTTAGAATACCAAAATCCTATTGGTGGCATACTAAGGCTGTGAATCCTGGCTTAATATGGTCTCCCAGTTCACAGTTTGTGAAAATGCCCGCCTTTCTAAGGGGTATTTGCATTTTGCTTGGAAATTCTTGAACACTGAAAAGCCTTCAACAGTCAAAGGAAGTAAACTATAATTACTCCCTCTCCAACCATCTCCACATCACTAGTACTCTCCTGGCTCCCCTCAGCTCTGATGGATGAGTTTCTTGTCTTATCTATCTGACATTCCCTGTATGCTTCTTACCTTGTCTGTCCCCCTAGAGAGTCTTTCCTCCACCTCTCCTTTCCCGGGCTTCATTTGATACTGTTTCCCCCACTAGAATGTAAGCTCTTTGTAGGTAGGTACTGTCTTGCTTTATATATCTCCAGAATGTTGCATATAGTAAGCATTTAATAAATGTTCTATCTCTAATATAGTGAGAGCAAGGAAAATAAACAGCTATTTGGGGCAAGGTGCTTTCCCCACAGTCCCTCAGATCCACCATCACCACCCCCATTCTGGTAAGGCTGGAGCCAAAATGCATTGCTTCCCTGTTTCCATCCTACTGCTGATGACAAATTAATTTGCAAGAGTATCTAGAGAAAGGCATCTTCCCATGCTGGCAGCAGCCCAGCTGTAAAATGTATTAATCCAGAGAGCTAGCAGGTGGCACTCCTCATCCACTAGAAATCAACAAGGAAAGGAACACAGGGGATTTTTTTCTCCTCTAAAAGAATTTCAGGGATTAATGAGCAGCTTGGGGAGAGTTCTTCTGGGAGCCTCTGAAATCATACCTCAGAAGCGTTGCTTATCTCCCCTGAACTAAGACTCCAAGCAGGAAAGGAAGGAATTCAGATCTTAATGAGAGGGTTGATCTAAAATGGGAGCCTTGAAGAACAGTGTTCTGCACTGAGGGTCAGCACATTGAGGCTCTGCTCCTGGCTCTGCCAAGAACTATCTCTGTGACCTTAGATAAGTCTTTTCTCTTCTTAAATACTCAGTCTGCTCATCTAAAAAATTTCTGGGTTGAAAAATATACTTTTAGGGTTTCTTCACATGAGACAATTATGTCACCAAGGTTTTGTTGCTATATACTTGAGTGCTGCAGGATTTCAGAAAATTGTCAGTTCCATGACTTAAAGCTCAGAATTTATCTCAGGAGAGTTATCAGATACTTAGACCAGGAACAGAACTTTTAGCACTCATCCCTCATCAAGAAATGGAAAGTGTTTGGAATTGGGGATAGCATATTTCTGCCTCTACAGTCTGCTTTTAGCAGCAGCTGAGGCCTGCATCAGAGCACCTGTATCCTGTTATGCAGTTAACTTATCCTACTATTCAGCAATACTCAAACTTAATGATTCATGCATATATGCGTTCAGTTGCCTCAAACAAAGAGGGAAAGAAACCCAATTGGCCTCAGTCTGAGAACAGGGCATCTTATAAACTCACTTATAAATCTCACCATGAGATAAGTGATCTGACCTAGTTAAGACAGCCCCATGTTCACCTCCTCTGATGAGAATACCCTAGAGATAAACAACCAAAGCATATTAGGTTATTCAGCTCTCACTGCAGATCCTAGTCATTCGTGACATCTGGTTGAATAATCCTGCTGTCTTCCTCAGAACTGGTATTACAGGGGTCCAGTATGACTATATTCAATTCTATGCAACTTGACTCAATTCAGCAAACATTTGTGAAATATTTTCTCTGCATGAGATAGATGGCTAGGTGCTAGGAATGCAAAGATAGATGAAATCCGAGATGAAATCTGCCCATAGGGCAGATTTAGAGTCTAGTTCTATGTTTTTCCAAGATTTAGCAGGGTGTTGTGGGTAGAGTGCTGTACTTGGATTCAGGAAGATGTGAATTGGCATCTAACTTTAGACAATTAACTTACTGAACAAAACAAAACTTAGATTTAGATTTTTAATAAGCTGCGTGCCTTGGGCAATTAGCTTAAATTCTCCAAGACTCAATTTCTCACTAAATATGATGAAATTTAATAGTAGTAAATGTAAAGTTATATCTGAGTTGAAAAAAAAATCAACTTTGTAAGTATATCTGAAAAAGAACTATGGATGTTAGTGGACTATGAGCCCAATATGAGTCAATAGTGTAATTATGTAGTCAGGAAAATGAAGTCTTACACATTATACCTTGAAGAAGTAACCATGGGCATGGTCCTCCCTTCTCCTGTCCTCTGTGGGTTCCTCACATACTCTGCTCTGCTCAGCCCACATCTCCAGTACAATGTTCATTTTGGAGCACCATATTTGCAAGCTGGAAAGATTCTAGAGAAGGGAAACCAAGATGATGAAGGGATCCAAGTTCATGCCATATGAGAATTGTTTCAAGTAGCTGCTGATGTTTACTTGGGAGAAAAGAAAATGATATGGTCAATAAATACCACCATCCTCTACTCTCCCAAGGGTTGTCAACTGGTTCCACTTGGCCCTGAAGGGCAGAACAATGAAGCAAAGGAAAGATGAGTATTCCTCACCCCTGACCCAGCCCTCCATCCACTGTGCCATCTAGCTTCCCTACAAATTTGTATTCTCCAAAAGTAGAAGCAGCTTTCTCAGGAGAAGGTCAGCCAGCAAAGATGAAATGACCACTTGGCCAATATGGTATAGAGGGAATTCTTCTTCAGCAATGTCCTAACTTCCATGATTTGCTGGGATCTAAACTAGCAAAAAGGTGGACATCACAAATATCAATTGTTCATATTTCCCAATTTGTTTAGCCCAAATGAATTAAGCCCTACTATAAGAAGAACTGGATTTAGCATTGATGCTGCTTTACCTTTCCCTGCCAACCTAATTGTGATGGAAGTAAGTGGATTCTTTTAAAAGATCACTATCTACTTTAATGTTATGGTTTTCTTTTTTTCTTTTTTTTCAAAAAAAATGGCCTTATCTCTTTTGATGTGCCATCATGGGCTGAAGTCCCCAGAAGCCATTAATTGTGATCATAGAACTTCGTCTCCACCATTTGGGCAAGGAATGGATTTCTTAATAAAAGCTGGGAGACATGATTAAAAGTGGTTGGTATATATTTGCCTTGCATTTAAACTCTGCACATCCAAATGCCCCTAAATAGATTCTGTACACTAATAATTATAGTTGATAAATGGGAGCGTAGCATCATTATCCTGGAACAGAGGAGTGATTTGGAATTTATTTTTGCTTCCCTCTGACAGTTTATATGTCTGTAGTGGATTAAATCCCCCCCCAACACTTCAAGATAAATAGAAACTGAATTCGATAAAACAGCTCTTCTACAGTTTTGGTGTTCCCAAGTTCCATTCATTATAGCAGGGGAAAAATGATACAAGGGGAAAATGCACATGAGAATCCTCTCTCGTGGAAGAACTGATATCATTAGGAGCTCAAAATGCAAATGAATTCAGACTTAGAAAACCTAAATCTATTCAGCAGATGCTATCAACCAGGCGATATTTAGTGCTTTATCATTCACAATCTCCCTCCCAGGATCAAAGTCTGATCCCCAGTGCTAAATTTATTAGTGTTTTAAACATCTGTTTCTCCCTTGATTTAATTTACTAGACCTGATGCATTGTTAATTGAAATGCACATATAGGGCATTCAGCATCTTAATTGTCTAAAAGAAGTCTGATAATGAAACCCAGAGATAAGGGATGGTTCAGAAGAAAGGTGCAGTTCTGAATAAAGATGAATTTCCAGGGCTTTCCACTGAATTTTCTTTCCCTCTCTTTATTCATATTTTATCTTTCTCTCTGATGACTTGAGGAGAATCTAAGAGTTGGAAGGGACCTTGGGCATCGATCTCCTAGTTCAAATAATCCTAGACCAGTAACACACTCCAAAATAACAGTCAGCCAACTATGACTGAAAGTCCCCTGTGAGTCACTTACAAGGCAGTCCAACCTTACAAGACAATCCTTGTCCCTTTGGGTATGCATATTAAGCAAAAAGTCATTGTTGGTGATTTCTTTGTGCTGAAATCTGACTGTAAGTTCCTTGCATGGCCCCTAGGTCTTCCCAATGAGACCAAGCACAAGTTTCACCCCTCTTTATTATTCACATTAACTTAAAACCCCAAGAATAATAAAATTCTTGAGTCAGAAAGGGCCTTGGAGATTGTTTAGTTCAACTTTCTCTCTTACATAAAGGAATCATAATACTTCTTCCATATTCAAAAGATCTATAAAATATGACCTCTTGACTCACCTAGATCACAACCCTTCAGTAAGCTAATACACACGTTCTAGGGGAGTTCCTATGGGGAAATTGTGCCAAAATGAGTGCCAAACCATTGAGTGAATGGTTATGAACAAATCTCACTGCCTTTCATCACCTCAGAATAGCCATAAGTATGCCAAGCACAGTAAAAGAAAAACAACCACAACAAGCAGAAAAGTGGGAAAAAAAAAAAAAACATTGTCAGTCGATTAGTCAACAAACATTTACTAAGCACTTATTATGTGGGAGGTACTGTGCTTGATGGTACAAAGGAAGGTAACAAACAAGCCCTTCTTTCAAAAATCACACATTCTAATTGGAATACACTGGATGTAAATAGAAAAAACTGGTTTTGTAAGAGAATTATACAGAGTAGATGGAAGGAACTTTCAGAGAATAAGGGACAAGAAGCTGGGAGAAATGAGGATTCTTCTAAGTCAGGAAGTGATGCTTGAGGTGAACCTTAGAAAGAAACCAGGGATTACAAGAAGTGATGATGAGGGATAGCCACTGCAGGCATAAGGAAGAGCTAAGGCAAAGGCATGGAAATAGAAGGAAAAATTTGTGGTATAAGAAACACAGGATACTTCTGAGAAAGAAAAAAAAACTTTAAAAGATTGAAAATGTATATAGAAAAAATGTTTCTAATATAACAAATAAGTATTATCAAATAAAAGAGACCTATTTTTAAGACCGGATTGATTCAACAAAAAACAATCAGACATCAAGAAGAGGGAGTTGACCTACCACAAGAACATTTTGAGTAGAAAAGGAATTAAATAAGAAACCTAAGGAAAGATGCAGCATGTATAAAAATGGATGGGTGTTGAAAGAGTTTACAGAGATAAATGGAATTTGAGGAACTAATCTGAAAATAATTTGTTTCCCAGGAGAAAAGAAAGCATTTGAAATAAATTCCAGAAAAATATCTGCAGACATATTGACTTAGGGGGGAAGGGGCATGGCAGTACAAAATGGAAATTGACAGGATTCAGGACCTCAAGAGGAACTCCAAGTTTTATTCAACCAGAAATAGACTTGCACAACACCAAAGCTGCAGTGTCAGATAGAGAATCTTGCCTTGATATAGGCCAAATCGATTCACATATCAAAAAGAACATAAGTGAATCATACAGGATTGTTCAATGAGAATTTTAAAGGAAGGAAAATTTTGAAAAGCATTATAGCAAAAAGCAAGGAAAATTGACTTTACACTAATATTGACTATCTTACAAAATTGAGAATGCACTTTCATAAGAATAGAACAATGGTCCAGGAAATACTATAAGAGTCTTCCATTCTTTCCTTCAGAAAATAAGTGAACTGGACAAGGCTTTTGGCTAGAAAATCTACCTCAATGCATAAATGTTAAGAAGCCTTCCTACCAAAAGCTTAGAAAGTGATAACTCAGAACTTGTATTCCATAGAGAGAAATGGCTACTATTGCTTTGAGGTTCCATCTTAGTGTGTCATAATAAATACTATGCACTAGGAAGCAAGGGCTAATTCTAATAGGAGGAGACAGAACATTTAGGAAGAGGTCTAGAGGAGGGAAAAATAAGGGAGGGAATTAATTATTGTTTCTGGAACTCAGGCACCAAGGGTCAAGTTTAAAAGGAGAATATAATCATTTCAGGAAAAGGGTAATTCTGGGAGTAAAATAACATCACCTATGGTCTAGTCAGGGTGGTGAAAAAAGATTATATCATTGAAATCGGAATCTTGTGATTGATGTCTGATATATTCTGTGGAAGAGAGTGCACATCTGTTTGAGGGCAGATACCAAGGTTGCGTTGTTAAAAGCAAAGCAAGCCCTACTATACTTTGTTCAGTTCTCTGGTGAGGCTGTGATCCCATCTGTGTGAGTGTGTGTGTGTGTGTGTGTGTGTGTGTGTGTGTGTGAGCTCTCTCAATCTAGGTCAGATTACAACCCATTATTGCCATCTCATTCCCAGTGGCTCTTTTTTTCCAAAAGTCTTCTAAATTTTTTTCCTACATGGACCATACAACACATTTAGGAGCCTTCCTCTAAGATTCTTAACATTAGATCTGCTCCAATGACCAGTCACAGTTGGCTAGCTCTCTCTCTCTCTCTCTCTCTCTCTCTCTCTCTCTCTCTCTCTCTCTTTCTCTTTCTCTCTGTGTCTCTGTCTCTCTCTCTTTCTCTCCCATTCTTGTTCTCACTCTCTTTTATAATAAGACTAGCTTTCCTGCTTTAAATCACAAAACAAATGTAGACCTTCAGAATTGGAAGGAAATGGAGAAGGGATCTTTGTCTAATTCATCCCTTCACAAGGTACTTAGAAAAAAGATCATCCAAAGGCATCTTGAAGACCACAAGTGAAGGAGAATGCTCTATCTTCTGAAGCTTATTTGTGACTTATTCTGCTTTATTCAACTTACTCTACTTTAATTCATTAATTACTACAAAATTTGTCCTCTCATCAAGGCTAAAGTGTTTGTTTGTTTGGTTTTTGGTTTGGGGTTTTTGTTGTTGTTGTTGTTGTTGTTGTTGTTTTTGCACTTTCCACCCTCTTTCCTTCAGTTCCAACTTCATTCACTGTCTGGAATATTCGAGTCTCCCACTGCTGGAGTACTGTCCAATTCCCTTCTACTCCCATAGTTTTAGAGTTTCCCCTCATATTTTCCTTTCTTCTATCAGAATGTGAGCTGCTTGAGAATGTGATTATTTTCTTCTCTTTTATCTATACCACCTGAGTTAAGCAGAGTGGCTGCCTGTAACAGTAAGCACCCTAGCATGCCTAGGGCAGCTACTAGCACAGGTTCTTAGATCTGCTTTTCTAAAGGAAAGCAACTCAAAATGGGTTAACAATCTTACTTTAATCAAACATATCATTTACCTAGTTCAGGAGGAAAAGTCAGCACCCTGAACTTCAGAGAATACAAACAGAAGTTACAAACAAACAGAGAAACAGATCAGCAGACGGGGCTTCCAGCCGTCTGATCATTCCATCAGTTACC
>CM053585.1:9903804-9932993 GCA_028646515.1 Pseudochirops corinnae | reverse complement strand
GAAGGAAGGAAGGAGGAAAGGAGGAGGGAGGGAGGAGGAGGGAGGGAAGGAAGAAGGGAGGGAGGAAGGAAGGAAGGAAGAAGGGAGGAAGGAAGGAAGGAAGGAAGGAAAGAACTTTTTTAAATAAGAACTGTCATATCATGCTTGCCAGTTGTCCTTTTCTCACTTTATTTTCTCACCTAAACCCCTGGGAAAAATATCATCTGCATTCAATCCCCTACTTCATCTTCACTTGCTGTCTTCAAAACACTGCATTCAGGCTTTCCTTAATCACCTGAAGTTACTTCCTGCAATGTTACCAATGCTCTCTTAACGGTACTCATATTTTCTCAGGCACCCCTCTTGACTTCTCTGCAGCACTGTTGACAGCCTTCTCCTCCTGCATTCTCTTTCCTCTTTCAGCCTTCCCTATTACTATCTAAATCACCATAGACAGTTATGCCAGTTCACAACCATCAGCAGCTAGATGGCATAGTGGATAGAGCACAAGGAACTGGGCTCACAAAAATCTAAGTTAGAATTTGGCCCCAGATAGCCATCTGTATGGCCCTGGATAAGTCGCTTGACTTCTGCCTGATTTAGTTCATGCATCTACAAACTGGGAGTTTGCAATAGCACCTCCCTCACAGGTTGGTCTAACAAGATACCACAGGTAAAACACTTTTCAAGGATTCTATCCATGTTATCCATTATCACTATTTTATGGTCACTATTGTCGTTGATTCCTCTCTCTCTTATTTAAACCTATTTATTTAGATCCACTCAGTTGCTAAAACTCATCATTTCTTTCTCTACATCTCTTGTACTTGTACCCTTCTTGCTCCTGACATAACTGCCACCCAAGTTCCGGGCTGCATCATCACTCACTTGTACCTATAGCTAGCTCATTAGAAAACTCAGGTCTTTCCCCACTGTAATCTATCCTCCACTCAGCTACCAAGGTGATATTCCCCAAGTCTAATTCTGACAATGTCACCCCCAATTTAGTAAACTCCAATGGCTTCCTATTACCTCTAAGATGAAATATAAACTCCTTTCTTGACACCTTCACACCTTCACACCTTTCTATCTGTGTCCAGTCTTTTAACCCTTTACCTCCATCCCCCCATTGTCTGGTCCAGACATAATGGCCTTCTTCTTCATGATGTACCTTCTCCATCTCTCTGTTCTTGAACCACAGCTTGCTGGAGCCAGCTCAACATGGTTTCTGAGAACCAATTGTTCAGTTTTCAGTGTGAGCACTTACACCTTAGAATTAATCAGCAAATGCTACCAATGAGGGCAGCATTTATTATTTTGTTTAGTGTTTAACACTTAAAGTGATGGAGAAAGGTTAATGATACAAATTAAACTTTAAAATGTGTTGTGTGTTTACTTTGGGGGGGGCAGTTTTTAAACATTTGTCAACATGTCCCTGTCTTGTTCTCACTGTACTTTGCGCCTATGATGCTCTCCCTTTCCCCCTTCAAATCTTACAATCCACAGATTCCCTCAAGATTTATTGCCAACTCTACCTCTCATATGAGCCCTTTCCTTTTCTCCCCATCTGTTACCCCCTTTTTTTTCTCTATGACTACTTTGCATCTACTCTGTAGCTTATAGAGACTTATTTGTGCATAAAAAGGGCTTAAGAACTGACTATCATCCTGGATTTGTACTTAAAAGGCATCAATATTCTCTACCAGCCCTGAGAGCTCTTTGGAATGATCTCAATCTTTGAACCAGAAGTCAAAATTGCATCCTGCCCCAGAATTCTTAAATAGGCACATACAGTCTCCAGGAGAAACAGAGAGTAATTGATTCCAGCAGGAATCTCAGAGGAGAACATTCTGGCTGGAGCTACTGATTGTACTCATTTATTCAAGGACTAAGGTATGTTTTTCTGCCAACTTCTCCTCCCAAGATCTGTCCATCAACAGACCCTGTAATACACTCTATACCCAATTTCCAACCAACTACATTGCCTGAACTTCTCTGGATATCTCCATTGTTCCTTGTTTCCCCAAGAAACTCATCATTGGGAAAGCTCAAAGTCCTGCAAGATTGAAGCTGCCTGGTTCTCAGATCTCATCAGTACCTGCTATCCCTCTGATTAGACCTTCTGACTAGAGGGCAGCATCATGGGCTCAGCATAGTCTTCTTCCTATTTACAACCAGACACACTGCTTTGTAACTTCTCCATCATGCCCGCATGCTTGGTAAATTATCTCCTTCCCTATTCTCCCCTGTCGCTGCTTTTTAACTTCCTTTGGGGTTTTGCCTACCCCCACGAAACTGAATGCTCCTTGAGGGCAGGGACTCTCTTGGTTTTATTTGTATTTCTATCCTCAGCACTCAGTACAGTGCCTAGCACATGATCAGTGCTTAATAAATGTTTATTGCCCAACTGAATGCTTCTACCCATTTTATTTCTCCAAGGTTTCCAGTAATCTGAATTTTTGCCTCAACCCTAAAGAGGCCAGGCATTAAGTAGAGAGCAACTCAAATTCAAATAAGGGCAGAGAGATAAATGTTCACCAGAAATGTAAAGTGTTTTCCTAACTTGGGGCTCTGGGCTATTGTGATTATAACCTAACTTTTTATTTAATATGAATGTAATAGAATGGCTAACACATATAGTCAATATATATGCTTGAAAGATTGGATTTAAAAAAACAAGTTTGAATAAACTTGGAAGTCCCACTTGCTGCTTTCAGACTCTATCTCCCGCTTCCCAACATCCTACAACGTTCCACTGGGACTTAAGTTGGGAATGTAAGCACAGGTAATTTCTTCCCTGGGGGAGGGAGGGATGCAGTTGCTTCCTATTTTTTTGTGTCTGTTTCAAATGAGGGGTGTGATCTCCCCAGGATCCCTAGGATTAATTAATTGCTTTTCTCTTATATCCCATGCAGAAGATTGTCTCTCCAGAAAATGTTTGGGATCATTCAAGTAAGAATTTTTGCCAAGCTGAAGAAGGGCATGGTACAGGTCTCTAGAGTTTACACATCTACTGTAAATGGTAATGTCACATTCTAGCAGCACTTTGCAATTTGCCAAACTCTTCTCTCACAACCACCCTGTCCTGCAGGCAATGCAAGAATTATTGTTCTCATTTAACAAACCAGGGGATTGCTGTCCCCTGAAGAGGGACTACGCTTCTGTTTGGCCCCACAGGGAGGAACGAGGAACAATGGGTGGCAGATTTAGACAATGTCAGTGGGAGGTTCATAAGAATTAGAGCTTTATACAAGTACAGAAGACAAGTGCTCCCTGCCCTTCCACAGATGGTAGGGCTACAAATAATTCCAAACTGAGCAGTAAGAAGCACCTTCCTTTGAGGGAGTTCAGCTCTCTTCTCCTTGGGCAATTCCATCCATTCTGTTCCCATGGCTCCCATGTTCACCTCTACACAGAAGACGCAAAATAGCAAGTTTGGATTCCTGCCCCAAACTTTAGTCTCACACCCCAAGTGCATGCTAGACTCTCCACCTCTATAGGTCATAACCTCAGCATGTCTAAAACAGAACTCACTGAGACTCATTCTATTAGAACAAGCCAATTGTACAACATGTGTAATGGGTTTTCACCAATGATCATCTCTTCTTTGAGTATTTAGAGATCTGTCCACCTAGAACACAAAGTTGGGCTTTTAGCAGAAAATCACCTTCCTAACAAAATGAGCTACCTCTAAGTGGATTGGGCTGCCCCCAAACTTAATGAATCACTGTTCACTGGGCATATTCAGGCAAAAGCTGGATGAGCACTTTGACAGTATTCCCCTTCCCTGACATCCCTGCCCCATGTTGCTACTCACGGACCCCCTCTTTCTAACTCTCCTTTACTTATCTTCCTCCCATTAGAATGAAACCTTTGGGAGAGCAGAGACTACCTTGCTTGTTTCTATTTGTATCCTCATTGCTTAACAAAGTGCCTGGAGCATAGTGAGTACTTGGTAAATTGGCTATCTATCTATCTATCTATCTATCTATCAATCCATCTATCTATCTATCATCTAGCTATCTCTCTATCTCTCCATCTCTCTCTATCTCTATCTTTCTACATATGTATACACACACATATCCATGTATCCATCTTTTTATCCATCCATTTTCTAATGATCTATATATCCATCTATTTTTCTTTCCATTCATCTTTTTATCTGTCATTTTTGTTGTAGAGGGATTCTTATTCAGTTATAGATTCAACTAAATGGCCTTGGAGAACCCTTCCAACTTTGAGGTTCTTAGATTCTGTGATCACAAGGACGACATTAGCTCTATTGGGTCAAGAAGGCAACTGAGACACATTTTTTGGCTTCTCTCTCCCAACAAAACACCAAGATTTTCAGCAAAAATGCTGTGATTATATATTTATACACACATCCATGTACACATGCATACATACATTTATACGCATATACATGCATATATAGTCATGTGTATATGCATGTGTGTGCACACATATGTATGTATGTATGCGTGCGTGTGTGTAGGCATTCACCAAAGTACTTAGCATATGTTAGATGCTCAATACCCATTCATTCATTCATTCATATGGGAAGATGTAACCATCTCTTAAAAATACAAGTATCCTGGATTATCAGTATACAGTCTGATTTTGACCTTTGAAAGAACTGAAAATAGCAACCAAGATGACCCAGAAAATACTAATGAGTTTCCATCTTTGGAAGAAAAAATAAAAAACTAGTTCTAATTAGCTTTGTTTGAAATTGAAAGCTGAGAACACCACTACTTGAAAATTTTCTTGTACCACAGGAAGAAGAACCTGAAATATTTTATAGAAATAGCTGAGAGTTTGTCTCTTTTCTCATTTAGTACAGAAGAATTGTTGCTGGGTTTAGCTCTAAACATCAGGCTTGTGACTTAAATCCCCTACCTCTTGCTTGCTATAGGGCTGATGGCTTTGTGGTCTGTGAATGTGATAATCCCCCTTCTCATTCTTCCTAAAGCACTTTTTCCAGGGACTTTTGGCAGCCTGGGTGACTGTGGCCTGATAGGTATATAGCTCAGGTCAAAGAGGGAAATTGCCCATTGAACAACACAGTAAATCACAGAAGAAGTCCCTCTTCTCTCACTGGGAATACAGAATGTTCATTGAAATCATATCCACTGGAAATCAAATGAAAAAATTTCACAGAATCCCATGGTTGGAATGGACCAACGTCAGCCCCCAGTCTAAGTGCCATAAAAAATAAATCCCTTTGGTGATATAGCATTGTAAGGTATATGGAGAGTTAAACGTGTAATCAAGAGGGCCTGGATTTAACCCTACCTCTTCCATATACTGGTTACATACCCTAATTAAACTATCTAATCTCTCAGGATCCCAAAGAACCCTTACAAACCTCAACCCAAGACCACAGAAGGCAATTTGCCCTTGCAGAAGGATTTTCCTCACCAGGAATTCCTGACATCAGTGAAATCACAGGTACTGTGGCAAATTAAATTTTTAAAAATTCTCCACTACGACATGGCCAACGAATGAAAAATCACACAAGAGGAAGAATTATCCTTCTCCCTGACACTGAGGTGGCACTTTAATATTTGTGAAGCATTCCAGAGGCTTCATTTCACGTTTCTAAGTCCATTTGACCCTTACAATAACCTTATGAGCTAGATACAATATACAATTAGCATCCTTAGTTTCCTCACCTGTGAAATGGGGATAATAAACAGCACCTATTTGCTAGGATTGTCATGAAAATCAAGTGACATAATATTTGTAAAGCTCTTGGAACTATACCAAGTACATAGTAGTTGCTTGATGAATGCTTATTTTCCCCCCTCCCTTCATTTCACAAATGAGGGGACAGAGACTCAGAAAGGTTAAGTGCTTGGCCCGCAATTGTAATGGTAATGGAATTTGGAGATGCCCCTGTACTGATCTGGTTTTTGGGTTGAGTGTTAAAACCCAGAGCTTGTGAATCCCACTTGTGGGATGAACTTGTTGACATGAAGAGAGAGGGCTGAACTGGGAGGAGCCATGAATTGGGAGAGAGGCCCAAGCCTAAAGAAGGCCATGAAGACTTTGGGAGAACAGTATCCGGTACCATGGAACCTGAGTTGCTGAGAGACAGACTACTGAGAGCCTGTGGAACAGCCCACGACTTTTGAGAACTGCCACCCGGAACTGCCAAGGACTGAGAAGGCATGTCTGTGATGCCGGTATTTTGTCTGTTTGTTTTGATGTTGTTTTGCCGGATTCACCTGATGGTGAAGGACAGTGCTGCTGTTGTAGAGGTCCTGGAACCTGACTGTTAGTTCAGAAGCCCTGAAGGATGATTTTCTTGTGGTACCTGCACAGAAATCCTGGAAGAGGGCCTTGCTGATGTTTTCAGGGGTTCTGGGACTGTTCTACAGGCAGAGAGTGACTTGATGAGGACACTGGCTATGGCTTTGTTGAGCCTTGTCTCCCCAGGAACTGAGATTGCTGAGAGCTTGCCTGGAGTGAAGATGAAAGAAGGACCTTTCCTTGGGTATTCAATACTGAGTTTAACCTTGTTAACTTAAAGGTGGATGGCCTTTTGTGCTCTCCTGCCCATTTTGAGATTCAGGGACAGGAAGCCTTTGAGTGATTGACTAAATGAATGTACTTTGTTTATGGTTGGAGACTAATGTCCACTTGAGAAAAGACTTGTGACTGACTAAATGAATGAACTGTCTAGGGGTTGAGAAGTACCTGGATTGAATTGAGAACTTACTTGCTAAAGGAACAAGTTACACTGTATTTTGACTTTCTCTGTTCTGTGAATGTTTGCTGAATAAATGGGGTTTACTATGCTGGTAATCCAAACCTTGGAAGCTGCCTTTGCTTGGCATTACAGCATTGAACATCTAATAAGTACATGGCCTATAATTGGAACTCAAGTTTTCCTGACTCCATGTACAAAGCTGTATCAACCCTCAGCTAATAGGGCCCTCAGGGTCTTCTAGCCACTGGATAACAGAAGCAGAGAAGTTTAGATTTGGAAGGGACCTCAGTGGCCATGTTGTCCAACACATTCCCAAAAGGAATTCCATTGTAAGTCATCATCTTGCTCTCTTCATAATGATGTCTATTGAGAAGTAAATGACCACCTCTCCAGGGCGGCCTTTCTACATTTGGCCAATTTTCATGTTTAGGAAGATAATCCTGACCTCATTTGCTCTTAGTTTTTCCCCCTAGGATAAAATCATGCAAATGTAATCCCCCCTCCACATGACAGCCTTCCTTTCACCTTTGGGTTCGACTCTCTCAATCTGTGATCCTGTAAAACAGTGGTTCTCAGTCTTCCTAATGCCGTGACCCTTTAATACTCATATGTGGGCGTATCTGCATGTGGGCAGACCCACCTGGAGATGGATAGAGGAGTGGTGTCTCAGTTGCTAAGACCATCGGAAATATGTGTTTTCCGATGGTCTTAGGTGACCCCTGTAAAAGGGTCATTTGACCCCCAAAGGGGTCGCAACCCACAGGTTGAGAACCACTGCTGTAAAACATTTGAATATGGCATGGTGCCTGGCACATAGTAGGTACTGACTATTTGATTCTAGACTCCCCCTACTCTCACTCATCTTCTGTTCTGTAATCTAAACAAATCCACTTCTCCACCCTTTCCTCATATGACATAGATTCAAGCATCTTCACCATTCCGATTGCCTTTCTCTGGACATTCTTCAGCTAGCCAATCTCCTTTTGAAAACATGGTAGCTAGAGTGTAATATGGTCTAGATGCAGTCTGAGCAGGATAGAGAACAAGAGAACAATTGTTTTCTTATACCTGGAATCTATACCTTTCACAATGTAACCCAAGATTACTTGGTTGTTGTATCATACTATTCATTCATGTTAAGCTAAAACCCTGAGAACTTGTTCAGGTGATCTGCTGATTAACCATGTATTTTCCCATCTAGTGAATGTGAAATTGACCATTGGAACATCAGTGTAAGACTTAATATGTATCCGTATTAAAATTTATCCTATACAGTTTTTAGCCCTCTACTATCACCTATAAGTTCCTTTGTGAATTTTGGCTCAGTTATTCAGTGTTAGTTCTCTCTCCCAGCTGTGTGCCATCTGCAAATGTGGTAATCATGCCATCTATGCCATTATTTCAGTTACTGGCAAAAATGTTAACTAGCACAAGGCCAAGTACAGATCCTAGGAGGCATCCTGCAGGAGAGAGACCTTTTACCGATTTGACTTTGAGCCATTAATGAGCTATGTTTGAGACTGACCATTCCCCTAGTTCCGAGCCAATCTGACTGCATTATCCTAGCCCATATCTTTCCATCTCTTCCATAGGAATAATATGAGATGCTTTATCAAATGCTTGACTAAAACATCTAGATAAACTCATCTCCTTCATTTACTGTTTTAGAAGCCCAATTTCTTTCTCCTATTGACAAGGAAATTACAAGCTAGAATGAGTAAGTGGGCTGCCCAAGGCCACAAAGGCAGTAACAGCAGAACCAAAACTGGAATCCAGATCCTCTGATTCCATCTCTGATGCTCTCTCCATTGGGTATCCAGAGAGAGTGGGAACAAGGAATCAAAGAAGGCACTGAGGTTGCAAAATGAGATATTAGCATAATAGCTTTTACTCTATAAACATAATAGGTATGATAGATTTACAGATGATAGTAAAAAAAAAATAACTCAGTCTTATACTAAGTTCTGGGGATTTCATTTTTATTTGGGCTCTGGCTCCATGCTGCATGGCAGCCCATCAGCTATTACATTGCTTTTTGTCTCTTCATTTGTGGCCTTGATCATGATCAATTATGGTTTTTCACAACGTGTCCCAGGATCACTCAGCTGTTGTCTCATTAGAGAAGGCACGGAGGCATATGATTTGATTCTTTTACTTAAATACAGGGAGAGCCTGGAAGTCAAAGATTCTAAACATTTTTTTTCAGAACTTTCAGTGTTTTCCTCTCTGTAAACAACTGAACAGCTTCCACTGACTCTTTCTCTCTCTAAAAGAAAGAACAGGGAGCAAAACCACCACTTCAGTTCAGATTTTCTGGCTTCAGAAGGTATTGTGTCAAATCTAATTCCAAATATTTCCAGCCAGACCACGGGGAGTGCTAAAATGACATTATCAAGGACGTGCATTGGTGAGATCACACATGCCAGAGTGTGATTTGTTATGTAGTAATGACATGAAACTTTAAAAAAAAATAACCAAGAATCAAAGATTTAGAATTGGAGAAGATTTTAGAGACCACTCTATCAAAACTTCTTTTTTTCAGATGGGGAAACTGAAACCCAGAGAGATTTGGTTGTTTTTTTTTTTTTCAAATTTTGCCTGCATATCAAATGCCTGGAAACCATCATCTCACTATCGTCATTCCCTTCAAATAAATTAGATTATATTTGGTACAACCTCAATATTACCAGTTCTAGAAAGTTCTCAGAGCTGCTGCTGATGTTCTGAAATTGTCCCTCTGAGCACCTTGCACTAATGAATTTCAACAGGGAACAGATATAACAGTCATCCATGTATGACTTGGGACATAGAGGCCCGAGAGTCCATTTATTAGTTTTTAGAAAACCCCACAGTCAACAGTCTTTTATGAAAACCCAGACTTTCCATAGCTTAGTGGGACTGGAGATGATTGTCACCACCAAGTGCAAAGTTTACAAAACGTTATCACACTAATGTTCAGTCATGTCTGACTCTTCAGGATCCCATTCAGGGTTTTCTTGGCAAAGATACCAGAATGATTTTGTCATTTCCTTCTCTAACTCATTTACAGATGAGAAAACTGAGGCAAACAGGGTTAAGTGATTTGCCCCAAGTGGTATATCTAGTAAGTGTCTGAAGCCAGATTTGAACTCAGGACGATGAGTCTTCCTGACTTTAGGCCTGCACCTCTATCGACTGTGCCATGTAACTGCCATACTCTCAAATTACAACATGCCTAATACTTTTAGGGACCTGTCCCAACCCAAAACAACTAGGAAAGAAAAAATAAATAGCAAAATTTAACAAATGAAAAAACATGGGGGTGGCTAAGTGATGCAGTGAACAGAACATCAGCCCTAGAATCAGGAGGACTTGAGTTCAAATCCGGCTTCAGAAAGTTAACATTTACTAGCCATGTGACCTTGGGCAAGTCACTAAAATCCAATTGATCTGCCCTCCCCCCTCCGAAAAAAAAAAAAGAAAAAACATGAAACAATATAATATAAAAGAAAGGAGAAAAGGAATTTCCCCTCACAGAGCAAAGGTCCAAACCAAAAACTACTTTCAGAACATGAGACTTTCCCAACAGTAACTGAGAACCAGGGACAACTACCATATCTTCAGGAGACAAACCAAACTTTCCTAGGGGAAAATTTCTCCTATCACTTCACTGAGCATATGGGGTAACTTTCCAATGAATCCTCTGCCATTGTGTAAAGCAACCCAGAGTGACGACCAGACAAAATCCCTCTAGAGATCCTTACAATAAATACCCCACCACTTCCATTTTTTCTCCAATGGATCCCTGAAGAGCTATAAGGCATTCCAAAGATAGGTTTAAAATCTCTGATACCAAAAAGAAACAGAACATCCTCTGATGAGTCACAAACACACATGGACCTCCCAAAAGAGTATTAAGCAGAGTTTATTGGAATCAGTCACAGAGATCCCCCAAGCATAAAGTCCCAAGGCCCAAGAGCTCCTGAGACACCCCACTTTTACTAGGAGTTCCTAGATTTAGACTCATAAAATCCTGTTCATTTCTGGAGTACCCTACAGTTGTAAAGAAGACCTACAAATGTAAAGAAGACCTACAGATGTAAAGAAGGAGACAGTTGCTCTTGGGCTGTCCTTTTCAACTACAGAGTACCTTCTCTGTACTCATACAAATAGGTTTCGGTCCTAGAGGATCCTACCTGAAAGAAGGCCAAGCATACCACCAGCCTACTCTCATTTCACAATACATTTCTCTGGAAGCAGTTCAAGGTCCAGGATATAGGCATGGGAAAACTAAGACTGAGATACTCATTGTAATGTCATTCTACTATTAAATATTTGAGATGGACTATTCCAACTCAAGTGTTTCTGATGTCCACCCCAGGGTCTGATCTGCTATTTCCCACTGCTGAAAGGGCAGGTGACATGGAGCCTTGCCCTGCCTTACCATGAGTTATAAGATTCTTAGCAAACTCCTTAATTTATTTCCCTGGACCTCAGTTTCCACCTTTGTCAATTGAGGGAGTTGGACATGATAATCTCTAAGATTCTGTCTGAATCTGATAGTCTATAGTCTATGTATGTACATTTGTATCTTCTGAATCTAGAGCATAATAGTCTACAGGCCCTGAGAGTGAGGGAGGAGAAACAAAGAACACATGTCCTGCTCTCAAGGAGATGGCAGTCAAACCTATATACATGAAACAGTTTTGAAAGCCTTCAAGGCAGTGTATGATTACATGGCAAAGAGAATGGAATGGCCAAGAGGTGAGATGGAAGAATTCATGTGCAAGAGCAAGAGTGGCTGGAGAGGCCTGGGCAGAACCACTATGGAGAGAGAGCTTGACCAGAGTCTAAGAAGAATGGGAAGATTTAGTTGGTCATAGAGAAGGGGAAAGGACATTGTCTTCATGAACCATAAGCAAAGACTCAGGGATGAAAATGAGCATCATTAATGAAAGCATCTACTTTTCTCTGAAAGCCAAAGATATATTTAACAAAGGACATGGTATTTTCAGGATGAATCCTGATAAATGAGAGATGGGATGGAGGTGGAGGGAGAGACAGAGAGAGAGAGAGACAGAGACAGAGAAAGAGAGACAGAGACAGAGACAGAGAGAGGAAGGGAGAGAAGGAGGGAGAGAGAGAAGAAAACAAAGGCAGAAAGACAGATGGAAAAAGAGGAATACAGAGACTTAATGAGATCTACCAAGCACAGATAATTAGAAAAAAATCATAGATACTATTATACAAAAAATAGAATGCAAGAGGGCATCAAATTCACTGACCCATCTCTACAAAATATTTTTGAGAAAACTACACACATATCAATAAAATATATTATAAATTAAATATAATGAAATTTGAGAAACAGGCAGACTTTTACAAAGAATAACCAATAGCAGGTAATAGCAATACCTGACATTTCCATGGCACTTAACTAAATGTCAGTTACTATGCTAAGTACTTTACAAATATTATCTCCTTGATCCTTACAACAGTGGGGGATAGGTGCTGTTATCCCCATTTTACAGATAAGGAAACTAAGGCAAACAAAAATGAAATGACTTGCCCAGGGTCACACAGCTAATAAGTGTCTGAGGCCACATTTGAACTCAGTCCTTCCTCACTCCAGGCCCAATGCTCTGTCCAGTTCACCACCTAGCTTTCTTAGCAGGTGAAATTTTCAGTCTCACAAATGACAGAAAGATTCAGAAAATACAAAATCTCATTCTGCTTATTGTTTACATAAAAAAATTGCTTTGGTAGAGAAAATGCAGCCTTAAATACTCCCTTCCAACAATCTGCTTCCCTTGAATAAGGTAACATCCTGCAAGATTTCATGAAAGATACAAAAATTAAAGTAGTTTTGTTGAAAAATTCTCCAGGTTTTTTTTAATACTGAAAAAGGCACTAAGTAAGGAGACTTAGGGTGTCAGAGACATTGGCCCTGCTATGGTGAATGCCCTGGGCAAAGTGCAAAGGGAGGAGATATTTAAGAAGGACGGCGTGGGGCTCTTCTTGCTATGATTTCTTATGGCAAGATGCTCATTGCAACAAGACCATCAGAGAAAATGGAAAGGCCAAGGACAATTTCTCTGATCCCCAAGAAGAGAAAAAGACAAAAGCTAAAGCCCTTCCTTGTAGAGTAGCTGATGGCCTGTTGTCTACTCTCTTGAAGAAAGACAACATTGTACCTTCTTCCTGCCTACTCGATGGACCATTTATAAAAGAAGAAATGGCATGTCCCCCTTTCCAACAGAGAAGTCCATTTTCAAATCAAGGTGGTTGGCCTTATGAACCTCCAGGCAATATGACTTATTAAGCCATACTGTTGTCCTAATTGGATCCTAGATGGCGGAAAGTGAGCTATAGTATCTCTTCCCCTTTTCTAAGCAGCATGAAGCAACAATAATAGCATTTATATACGGTTTTAAGGTTTCCAAAACACTTTACATATTTGATCCTCACAGCAATCCTGGAAAGGAGGGGTTATTATTATTTCTGTCTTACAGATGAGGAAATTGAGGCAGACAAGTCAAATTGATACGGTTGGGGTGCTAGGAACCCCAAAATTCAAATGCAGAGGGTGGGTCTGTCTTGAAAGAATTAGACCACTCAAGCCTTCTTTTTGTCAGAGTTGTGAGACTTTATTAAAATACAAGTTCGGCATGTGAGATTACTAGGCGGATTCATTAAGAACCTTACCACATTTGTGATGCCAATACAACCAGGCCAGATTCTAAGAATCTGCACAATTTAATGGGGGTAAGATTGATATTTGTATACAGAAAGACTGTGGGAAGATCTGGGTGGGATTAAGGACTGGAAAGTAGCCTGGGGTGGGTCACAATGAAAGGCCAGTTTAAAAGGTTATTGACTAGGATGGGCCTGGCAAAGGCACAAAAAAGTTCACAGGTCCAGAGCCTCCATCTTTATGACTTGCCCAGGGTCACAACAGCTCAGTGTCTGAGACTGGATTTGAACTCTTCCTGACTCCACATCCAGGGCTCTATATACTGTGCCACAGGAATGCCTCCAAGTTTGGGATGTCTTCACCAGAATGCGTGTTCATAATCAACCAACAACAATCAAAATAGAATATTATGGTGGCTAAATCTTTCATTTATGAAAGGGATTTTGCTGAATACTGCCTCATAAAGCCTGCTTGTTCTCCACTAAATACTCGCTGATACTACCTTTTTATGCTGATTTTATCTCCACCATTAGAATGCAAGCCCCTTGTGGGCAGAAATAGTTTTTGCCTTTCTTTTAATCACTAACATTCAAACATAAGAATGTTACAAGTTTTGTAGAGTATCCCATAGGCCCCAGCCCTGCTTATCAGTCAGTGGGGAAGGAGACAGCGAGTCTGAGGCTCTTTTATTACCTGCTCTTTTTCACACCCCCTACCTACAAACTGTCCTGGCTACCTGGGGGTGGAATTGAGTTGCAAGGACTCAACCTCCTTTGCAAAGATGGACCTATCTGGATTGTATTACAGTTACTAAACTGGCCCTACCTTGAAGACATTGATGATCCCCAATAATTAGCCCTCATGATGTATTTATAGTAAAAATCTGTTTAATTCTCTTTGTCCTGAGGCTTGCCTCCTTAGTCAGGTGAAAGCCCAAATGAAGAACTTTCCTTTCAATACTACTTAAGGACTTAATAATTTTTGGGTATTAGCTTACTACATTTATGGACTGATAATTGGACAGAACTTCATCTAATCTAACCCCCTTTTTGCAGACGAGGACACTGAGGGACAGATCTGAAACCTGGTCCTCTACTTCCAAATCCAGCCCTTTTTCTACTCTATCACACTCTCTCTCATGTTGCCTATACATAGGTGATGAAAGAACAAATCAAGGCAGGTCATTTAGGGAATGTCACCTGGGACTTATGGTCAGAAAGAGCTGAGTTCAAAACCCCAGCCCAGACCTTTGCTGGCTGGGTGACTTCAAGCAATTCCTTCATCTCTGGGTCTCAGGTTGAGGTTCATTATTTACAGAATGAGCTGACTGGTGCAATGCAGAAGGTGATGAACTTTGAGTCAAGAGGGCCAGAAGCCAAACACTGCCTCAGACAATCCTAGCTGTGTAGCCTTTTAGGCAAGTCACTTAACCAAGAATCTCGGTTGTCGTGGCTGTAAAAGCAGGGATCGGACTCAGGGACTTGCAAGGTTCATTCGAGCTTGAAATCTGTGATCCTGTGACTTCTAGGGTCCTTTCCAGGTTCAAAGCTATGATCCTGTGATTTTTAGATCCCACGGCAGAGGTTTAAAGCTAAGGTTTCTGGGAGGTGAGTGCAATCAAAGGAACAAACAGAAAACCTGCTTTGAAAGATTTGCTATGAGAAAAAAAAAAAAAAAACTAAAATAGTGTGAGGGAATCAAAGCCTTAGGGAGAAGGCAAAAAGGAGAAATTGATTTTTAAGACAAATTGTATAGAAGCTACCTTGCAGAATTCAGATTAGAAATCATCTCTGAAATACCAACTACTCCTTCACCAATTAGCAAGTCTTTTCCTCCCTGTTACAGGTCTCACCCCTCTCCCTCCTATTCCCCAGGCCCCATTTTCAATCTACCCTCTCATGCTTCTGCGCCTGGAGACCACCCACCCCACATTTCTTTTTTTTCTCCTTTTGGAGGGGGCGGGGAAAAGCAGGGCAATTAGGGTTAAGTGACTTGCCCAAGGTCACATGGCTAGTAAGTGTTGAATGTCTGAGGTTGGATTTGAACTCAGGTCCTCCTGACTCCAGGGCTGGTGCTCCATTCACTGTGCCACCTAGCCACCCCACACCTCACACTTTTGCCTATAGGAATGCTCATCATTTTTTTTCAAGTCCCAGTCACATGCCATCTGCTGCCTGAACATTCTCTCCTCCACCCCAAACACACACACACACACACACACACACACACACACACACACACACACCCCATATACACACAGTTATCACTGATTTTTTATTCCTCCCTGGATTTCTGTTGACACTTCACACATATTTATCACATTCTAGCTTCTTTTATTGTTCTTTTTCACAGAATACTTTGAAAGAAGTGGGAAGAACTGAATTCTTTTAATGACACTTTTTGTTTTCAGATCCCATTCATTTCCAAATGAATACCCTCTTCTCTTTTCTACCATACTTGCCTTTCCTTTTAACAAAGCTTTTAAAAATTATTTTAGCCGAACCAATACACATCAACTGTTTCTGAAAGCATATTCAACACTCTTTATCCATAATACCTTACTTCCCAAATCTCTCCAAGAAAGTATATTTTCTCATTGACAAAAAGGTTTAATGTGGAAGCATTAGTGGGGACATGATATGCAGGGTGATCCAAAGTCTTGGTATAGTTTTAAGCCATTAAAGCTTTAAACAGCACTAAGATTTCGGAGGATGCCCTGCATGTTTTCTGCATCATGCTTTTTCTGAGCCCTGATTTGTCTGTGTGTGCCTTCCCCAAATTGCCTTGAATTCATTACACACACACACACACACACACACACACACACAAACGCACATACACATACACATGCACAAACACACACACTCACACTCACACACACACAAACACACACAAACACATACACACTCTGAATATTACCTATGGATTTGTTGCCTCCCCCATTAGAATGGGAAGGGATTGTTTCATTTTTGCTTATGGCAGCCCCCAGCACGTGGCAAGCACTTGATAAATTATTATTGATCGGTTGATGTCTTCAAATGTTTGAAGGGCTGTAATGGGGCAAAGATCAGACTTATTCTATTTGGTGCTGTAGGGCAGGGAACAAGCAGTCATGAGTCAGAGTTGTGAAGATACAAATGTAGGCCTGACCCTAGGGAAGAAGAAAAATCTTCTCCACCATTGGATCTGACCAGAAGCTGATTAGGCTGCCTTGAGAGGTAGAGGCAGAACTAGAAGGGCCTCAGAGATCATTAGCCCAACTGAGAAAACTGAACACTGACAAATTAAGTTAGCATACTCAGGCCCATGGGTAATAAAGAGGAGTTAAGACCAGAACCCAGGACCTCTGGCTCCCAATCCCATCCTGGAGCCATGGCTTCTATTTCACCGTGGTGCTTTTCAAGCAAAGCCTAGATAGCATTTCTTTCAAATGGATCAGAGAGAATTTTCATTCTGTTATGAGAGTGGGGTGGAATGAGGAAATATTGACATTCTCTGAAGTTCTTTCTGACCACGAGATGCTGTGAATCTTTTCTTCTGTCCCATTCCCCTTGTTGTTCAGTTGTTTCAGCCGTTATCTCCTCTTCGTGACCCCATCTGGGGTTTTCTTGGCAAAGATACTAAAGTGGTTTGCCATTTCCTTCTCCAGCTTACTTTACAGAGGCAAACAAGGTTAAGCGAGCTGCCCAGCATCACATAGCTAGTAGTGAGTCTGTATTTGAACTCAGATCTTTCTGACTCTAAGCCCGGCACTCTACCCAAGGAGTCACCTAGCTGCTCATCTTATTCCCTTACCAGACAGAAAAATGGAGAAGATTTGGGTTTTTCTTTCATCTTTGCGTATTCAAGTCCAAGCACATGACTTTGTGCACAATAAATGCCTTATTAATATTTATCCAACTGAATGGCAAGACACTGACCTCATTTTTTTTCTGCCTATGCAACTGAAGCGTGACTCACTCATTCTCATTTCAATTAACAATTCTTCCTTGACAGATCTTGTTATCATCTTTTATGTTGTGTGCGCTGCCCAGTCCATTTCTTTCTTCTTCCCATATACAAAGTGGAAATGCCAAGGGACTACTCCGGAGTTTTTAATATAATAACAGTGAACTTTTATCCCATTGTTGACAGAAGAGATTGAGTTATTGTGGACAAAATGGATTTGGTCGCCTGGATAGATTAAGGCTGTTGACAAACCACATTTTGCTAGCATTTTGGACTGAGTATAGATGAAAAATATTTTATTGGTGGAATGAATTGGGACAGGCAAGCACAAATGCAAACAGCTTAATCTATTCTGCTGATAAAATACATTTATCGAATGATCAATCCATTCTGGTGACAAGTATATTTTTGGCTCATATGAAGAAAGAAGAGTCATTTTAGATGAAATAAACTCCATCTACAATTGGAAAAGCTGTGAATCAAAAAAAGTTATCTGCCCTTCTCCTGCTTCCTATTGACAAATGGAGTGGGGATCTTTAGACCATAGGTATTCAGTGCTGGGCAATAGTGATCACTAAAAAGGGAAGGATCTATCTGCTCACGGATGTCCATATGAAAGTTTCCTTTAACCAGAGGGCAAAAAGGTGAGGAATTGTCTGCCCGTATGCACTCCAACCAAGCAAGAAACTTCGCTGATTTAAGTGATTTGGCAATTTATTTTCATTATCTGATCAAGGCCAAACCCTAATTATAGCATCACAGATTTATATCTGGAAGGGAGACAATCAAGTGGGACAGTGGATAGAACTTGGGGCCTGGAGCCAGGAAGATCTGAGTTCAACTATGACTTCAGAGATTGACTCACTGTATGATCCTGAGCAAGTCACTTAACTTCTGTCTACATAAGTTTCATCATCTATAAAACAGGAATAATAAATACTAGCACCCAAATCTCAAGGTTGTTGTGAATATCAAATGATAAAAAGTATTTGTAAAGTGCTTTTCAAATCTTAAAGTACTGTGCAAATGCTAACTTATTATCTGTGATAACAATACATAGTTCTATAATTGGAAGGAATCTCAGAGGGCAATTAGGCCAAGCTCTTCATTTCACAGATATGCACAATGATGTTCAGACAGGTTATGACTTACCCAGTGTTATGTGGCTGTCAGAGGAAGGATTTGAATTCAAATCTCCTTTGAAATGCAAGTATAAGACTATCCACTATAGAATTACACAGCATTGCATAATTACGGAACGTATTGTATATTTACCTGTGGTAGAGCCTTCCAAGCTCACGTGGGTTTGATCAGCCACAGTGGAACATATTGTACTTTGACTCCAACATAGTAATGTCATTTTGATCCTCTTTAAGAACAAAGGACCACCCACTCTACCAACCAACCATACTTTATAATTAGTATCCCTATTTACTAATGAAGAAATTGAAGTTTTAATAATGGCAGCAAACTCAAATAGAAACAGATCCTGTAACCATATATTGACTGAGAAAACCACAAGTTAACATTATCTGTGTTTAATTGTATTTTTATTTCTTTTGTTATACAGTTCACTACCACATTTTAATCTGGTTCCTGTGGTAATCCAGGAGTATTACACCCTCAGGTGTCATACCTCTGTTCTAAGAGTACTGAATATCACAGATTTAGAAACGGAAGAGCCAACAGATCCTCTACTCCAAACCTCTTCATTTTACAGATCAGGAAACTATGGATCAAGAAATTGAATGGGCTTACCCAACCCCACATATCTGGTCAGCTTCAAAGGTTAGATTCAAAACCATATTTCTCTTGGCCCATTTTGAGTCTATCTACTGTCCCACTCTGTTTGTAGGCATGAGAAGCAGTCAGTTTCATTGTAAATTCAGCCTCTTCCAGGAAGTAGATGAACATGGATTATAACATAATGAGCTTCTTCATGAGGCAATGATTTTCTTTTCTAATATAGGGAGTGTCGGAGGAAGATACAGATGACTGGGAATATCAGTGTAGGCATTCAGGTAATGGATCTCCAAATCAAATATCCTCTGATCCAAAGACCTCCTAGACAGTGGGATTTTCCAGCCCATGGTTGTCTGGGTTCATTCCCTTCCAGAAAGGTTTTGTGTCAGGTATCAGTGATACACACTGATGCAAAAGCCTTGTGCTAGAAAAAATCTGGCTGAGAGTCAAGAACAACACAGAAGCTGCCAAGGAATAAGCATGTGTTTCACACAAGAAGGACCTGTTTCTACATACAGAATAGAAGCCAGCCCTGCAGGGCTGGAAATGACTAAAGAGGCCTAGGCTTTAGAGAAGGCATTGGAAATAGATCTACAGGAAATGCTTTCATTTACACTGAGAGGAAGCTCGTTACAGTGAATAGAGCTACTGGATTCATAAGGAAGAAACCTGAATTCTAATTCCATCTCCTCTACTTACTAATGTTTGACCCTGGATAAGTCACTTAATATCTGTTTGCCTTAATCCACTAGAAACGGAAATGGCAAGCCATTCCAGGACCTTTGCCAAGAAAACCCCATAGACAGTATGGTCTATGGAATTATGAAGAGTCAGACATGACTGTATGATTGAATAGCAACAAGGTCATTTGACTCTTAGACTCCAGTGGTTCCCTGTTTCCTCTTGGACCAAATATAAACTCCTCTGTTTGGCTTTTAAGGCCTCAATGACCTGGTACCTTCTTATCTTTCCAATCTTCGAGCACCTTACCCCACAACCTCTCTGCATACTTTGAGATCCAATGATACTGACCTTCTCACACAAAATCAACCATCTCTTGCATAAAAAAAAAAAAAATCAAGCATTTTCCCTGGCTATCCTCCATATCTGGAAAGCTCTCCCTTCTCACCACTACCTCCTGGCTTTCCTGGCTTCCTTTAAGTGCCAATTAAAACCCTACCTTCTACAGGAAGCCTTTCCTGATCTACCTTGATGTGAGTTTCTTAAAAGCTACATTCCTTTGGGTTAAACTCCATTCACATTTCTGTGGTGGGCACCTTCTTCCTCCCCTCCCCAAACAATCTCCTCTATTTTCTGCCTCCATTTCTGTGTTTTCTTCCTCCATTAGATTGTAAGGACCTTGAGGGCAAGAACTGTCTTTCTTCTTCATGTTTGTAACTTGAATGCTTGACACGGTGCCTGGCATTTAGTAGGTACTTAACAAATGTTCATTGTCTAAGTAATGCCTTCCTTTTGTTAATTATCTCAAACTTTTCCTGGATGTATCACATTTCTACACATTAGTCTAAATATTGTCTCCCTCACTGGAGTGTAGTAAACTCCTTGGGAGCACAAACTTATTTTTTGTTTTAGGGGAGGGCCATGTTTTCTTCATCTCTGGGCTCTGAGAGTTTTCTCTGACTGTCATCCATGCCTGAAATGCTTTCCCTCCTCACCTCCACTTACTGAGTTCTCTGATTTCGTTTTGTTGTTCGGTTGTTTTTCAATCACATTCAACTCTCTGCAACCCCATTTAGGGTTTTCTTGGCAAAGAAACTGGAGTGGTTTGTCAATTCCTTCTCCAATTTATTTTACAGATGAGGAAACTGAATGGAAAGGGGTCAAGTGACTTGCCCAGAATCATACAGCTATTAAATGCCTGAGGCTGGATTTGAACCCATGAAGATGAATCTTCTGGCTCTAGGCCCTGTACTCTATACAGTGCACCATCTCATTGCCCCTAAGTCCCAAATACAGTTCCTTCTTTTACAGGAACTCTTCCCCAACCCCTCTTAACTTTAGTGCCTTCCTTCTGCTCACTATTTCCTTCTTATCTTGCATTCACTACATTATCTGGCATGGCACTGGCAGACTGTTCAGCTTTCACAGGCATACAACAATGAGGTCAGCACCATGGCTCTGTAGACTTTCAGATTGGTAGTCAGCCTATTACCTCTTCTTTCCCACGCTTTACTTCAGAGCCTCCCAAACCCTGAGCTAACTCTTGGAGTGAGTGTGTCAACGTCGTATTCAATGTGTACATCCTGGGAAAGTACACTGCCAAGCTAAGTGAACTCCACAGCATTCAAACTTCTCCATTTGCTGTAACCAATGGTTCCATGTATGGATGGTGTGGTAGTGGCTGATGAAACACCTGTGTTTTCTTGGTGTTAATTGTTGGGCCAAAATTAGCACAAACAGAAGAAAATGGATCCATACTTTGTTGCATCTCAGCTTCAGAGGCTGAATTGAGTGCACACTCATCGGCAAACAGAAAATCCCTCCATTTCAGTATTTGAAGTAGCTTAAACGAAACAGAAAATGCACAAATTTAAAGAATCCGTCCCAAATGTTCACATGGGCTGTTTGTGCCCAACCTGTGGTAGAGCATTCAGAGCTCCTGTTGGTCTGATCAGTCACAGTTGGAAGCACTGTAACTTGACTCTAGCATAGTGATGTCATTTTGATCCTTTTCAAGAATGAAGGACAGCAACTACCATTAATCTTGCATATAGTTTGCTCCGTATACATTTCTGTGCACAGAATCTCCCCTTTAGATAATAAGCTCCTTGAGGGCAGGGACTGTCTTTTTTTCTTTTTAATATCCCCAGCACTTAGTCTGACATATAGTAGGTAGTTAAATGCTAGTCAACTGACTGGCTATAAAATGGGCATAATATTAGTCTTTACATTTCAGGGGTGAAGATCAGGTGCGATATTGATCTAAATTTGGCAAAAGGCATTCTTGGTCTATGTGCACCTTCCTTGGTGAATGGCCAAGTTGAACTCTTTGGCATTATAACTGATCTCTTGCCAGGAGGTTGGCAGGTCTCGAGGGCTCAATGCAGTCAGCACTATGTCATCCACCAACGTGGGGTCTTTGAGAACTGACTTCATGCTTTTGCCTTTCTCTGTATCCCTAGTACATAAACACTTAATAAACACTTATTGACTGACCAACAGTTCAGGCATTTGATCAGACTTTTATACATTTAATGACACTCTTTTCTAGTTCAAGTCCCTCTATTTTATCCATAGGAATAGCATGAAATTCCTTATCAAACCCTGCAGTACCACTAAAAACTAGAAACTGAAACTATACCTGCCCCCTTCCTGAGTTACCAGACAGCAGCCCTGTTCAAAGGAGAAATATAATTAGAATAGAGTAATTGATTCTTGTTAATGCTATACTAAGCTTCTCTGGCCACACCTCGCCTTTCTACTTTTTCACTTACTATGTCTTTATTTATACAGCCTCACATATTGCCAAGAATTGAAGTCAAGGTCACAGGTCTAGAGTTTGGAGACTCTATTCACTTTCCCTTTTTTTGACAACTGTGATGACTCTGGCCCTTCTCCAGCCAATCTCTCCCTTTTACCATGACCTCAGCAATTCATTTCTGCCAATTCTTTCAATTCCTGAGGTTGCTCATCTGGGCCAGGTATCTGGAGTTCATCTAGGGCAGCTATCTTCTTACTTATTTGGGGAATCAACTCACACTTCCTATTAGCCGTGTTTGGTCTGTCCTTTCCAGTCCAGAGGTCATTCTGCTTGCCAGAGAAAATAAAAGCCAAAAGAAAAAAGGAGTCAAGAAATTCAACCTGCTCTTTCTTGTCAGTGATCACTGTTGCTGATGACAGAGAAAAGGCAGACTTGCAAACATTTCTATAGACATTTAAAGGTTGCAAAGTCCTTTCCTCATAACAGCCATGTGAGTTAGGGGAAGTAAAAAGTGTCTTCTGGCTTATGAATCTGTCTCCTGTGAGTTTGTTACTCATAAATTGTTCTCCCAGAGCCTAATCACCCAGAGTCAAGAGACAGAATTGAGTTTCTGAACTTACAAGCCAGAGGAAGACTGTCGGCACCTGGGATGACCCCAATGAGATGCATCTCCACCCAAAACACACTGCAATTCTTCCTCTAGTCACCTTAACTGCACCCAAGTCATTATTTCCACCATAGCCATCTTCCAGGCCAGTACCCAGTGGCACAGAAACACAGACAGTCTAGAGTGAGTGCCTGTATTTGCAATGTACCTATTTTTTCTGAGTTTCATATGAAATAATTAAGGATGACTTCAGAGGCTGAACTTATAACAAGCAACCCAGGTTAATAGCAAATGCTGTGTTTGATCTTTTACTTTCAATAACATAGGTTTATTTCCAGCATTGTGGGTAGAAAGATGATTTCTTTATTTTAAATGATGTTATCTTTGATTTCTCCTGCCCTGCAGGTTGACTTGTCCTATGAAAGACAATGGAAGGACCAATTTCAAACTAAAAAAATATATAATTCTGGGTCTTGTCTTTTCCCTTCTGTAAAAAGTCTTCAAGAACAAGAAAGAAAGGAGGTTTCAGAGGGGAGATAGAAAGCATGCCCATTTTTGGGCTTTGTATTTCATTTCTAATAAATAATCATAATAAATTAAACAGTTGTCACGTTCAAGGCACTGTGGTGGTGAGCCAGGCACAGTGAAAGCAAGGGCAAAAGAAGGTCACTCTACTGAGGGGATACAACATGCAAACAGGTCTGCTCTGCCACTGTGCCCTCTGCACTACTGCTTCTATGATTTTCAAATGTCCTTCCTCTGGGGGCAGGGGGCCTAATGGATAAAGCATGGGCCCTGGAGTCAGGGAAATCTGGGCTCAAATTTGGCCTCAGGCATTTAGTAACTGCATGACCTGAGCAAGGCACTTAAGCCCTATACGCTGCAACTTTAAAATGAAGATAATAAGAACATCTATCTCACAGGATGTTGTGAGGATGAAATGACATGATATTTGTAAAGAGCTTATCACAGTACCTGGCACATAGTAGGCCCTTAATAAATGCTTATTCCCTTGTCCCTTTCTCTTGCCTATTAAATCTCTCCTCATATTCCTCACATCTTGCAATCATGGAAAACTGGACCGCCACCAAAACATTTCGTCTCTGCTCCCTACTTCCTGGTTTCGAGGTACCTCCTCCCAGACCTGGTGATCCACTGGGGACAGTAGCAAGAGTAGGGCCACTCTTTGTTTACCATTTCCTATTTCAGATACTCTTTCTGATCAGTCCCTAATCCATTCAATCGTACCGTTTTCTAGCCAACACCTCCTTTTTTTTCCCACAAAAATATCATGAAATACCTGTAGGCAGTTAGGTGACACAGTGCATAAACCACTGGACCTGGAATCAGGAAGCCCTGAGTTCCAATTCAGTCTCCACTATTAATAGCTGTGTAACCCAGACAAGTCACTTAACCACTGTATTCCTCAGTTTACTCAACTTTAAAACAGGGAGAATGGTCACCTACCTCTCAGGGTTATTGTAAGGACCAAATGAGATATTTATAAAGCAATCTGCATGATGTCTGATACAAAGTAGGAACTTAACAAGTGCTTGTTCTCTTCACCTTCCTTCTCCTTCCTTTTTCTGTCACTCAACAACCTCTTCTCTCTTGAAGTTTGCCCGGTTCAGACATGTTACCCCACCCCCATCCTGTTGGCAGCCCTTTATGGGACCCTAAATACTCTGTCTTTATCTGGCTCACAGTATTCCTCTCCCCCACAACCCCATCCCTTGTACTTAGAGGCTTCCATAGACATGTTGATGCTACCTTGACATCGTGGCTTCCTAGTTCATCAGTCTCCTTCCCTGCCATGATCTGTACCTTTAATTCCATTTATCTAAAGCCAGGAATGGCCATATTCTTGAAATCATCATCACCACCAACTGCTCCATGTTTATTAACAACGATAACAACAACAACTGTTTGTTTTATTTTTAATTTATGTAATAAAACAAACATTTCCATAACATAGTATGATAAAAAAATATAATTGCACATGAAACCATAAATGTATTCTGTACAACTCACTATTCCTTTTAAATATATAACATAGTTATCATGTAAATATCTAACCCTTCCTAATCCTAAACCCCCCCAATGCGCTAGAGACAGCTACCATTAGACACAAACAGGTATATACATGGAAAATTATTCTAGAAATATGTTTATTTATCAGTTCTTTCCCCAGATACAGACAGCATCTTCCTTCATATGTCCTTTATAGTCAATTTGGGTATATATAACGGTCAAAATGACTTATTTGCTCAAAGTCATTCTTAAAACAATATTACTATTACTGTATACAATGTTCTTTTGGTTCTGCTCATTTAACTCTTCATTATGTCATGCAAATCATCTCATGTTTTTCTAAGGTCATTGATCTCATCATTTCTTAAAGCAAAACAGCATTATATCACAATCATATATCATAACTTGTTCAGCCACTTTTATATAGTGCAAAGTTTTTCAAAGTACTTTACCAATGTAATCCACTTTTCTGTATGGACCATCATTCTCACTTATAGATGAGAAAACTGAGCTTGAGAGAGTAAGTCACTTGCCTACAATTCCATAATTGAGCGAGAATTTGAACTCAGGTGTTCCTTGACTCCAAGTCGAGCACTCTTTTAAGCCACCTTGCTGCCTTTCAGTCAAGGGTCATAGAAATTTTCGTTCTGATCCTAAATTTCTGCCTTTTCAATCTTCACTTGAGTTTAAACCTCCTAAACTTCTTAGTCACGATCACTCCACCCCTTCCTTATATATGTTCATTCTCAGTTCACCATTGATACTCTGACCTCAACGTCCTCTAATAAAAATCTTGACTGGATAGTCATCTAGCTCATCATGACTCTGCCTTCTACTTTCAAATCCCTCAGTCTTTTGTTCTACCCTTTACATCCTTTTCTGCACCTCAGGCATTCATTACTTCTGTCACCAGTTCATCCACCTTTGCAAATCTTTCAGGCATATTGCTGAAGGAAGTCTCACAATCTTGATGACTGTGTCCACTGCAAATGTAGGTGATGTTCCCTCAAGTGGGTTACCTCTGAAGAACAGTAATCCTTTAATTCCTCCCTGATTGGTTTCCCATAGAAGTGCTGCTAAATCTTCTTTTACCAATCTCTTCAGTCATCCTCTTCTCACACCTATTCAACAGAGGATCTCACCTTATATTCTAATGGGGAAACATACAAATGCAATAATCACTAGCTTCTTCCCAAATCTATACCTCAAGGCCTCTCAGCTTCACCCATTCCTCATTCTTTCTTCTTTTACTCTGCTTCTCTGCTGCCAGCAAATGAATTGATCATCCCAGTCATTCAAAATCCTTCACATGACCCTCCCAATCAATCAAATTATTTTACTGCATCTCTTCTGAATTCAACTGCAAAATTCATTTTAAAAAGCTGTTGCTACTTCTTCATTTTCATAAAATCTAACTTCCAACATTGCCACTCAAACTGAAACTGCTTTTTAATAAGCAGAATATGAATGGTCTCAACTAATGGCTAAATCCAATACACTTTTATATTAGTCATCAATCTTTAGGACCTCTCTTCACTATTTGGCACTATTGACCACACCCTTTCTCCTAGATAATCTCTCTTTCCTGGACTTTTTCAGCCATTGTTCTCTCCCCATTTTCCTTTTACCTTTCTTTTTCATTTCTTCTCCTTCTTTTTTGATGCTCATAAATAGTGCCCCACCACCTTTGAATAGGTGTTCTGCCATGCTTTATGGTGGACTTCTTCCTCTTTTATCTCTGCAGTCTTTCAATGGTCTATCTTTTGTTTGTTCAGTTATCTCTATATGAATGATTCAAAACTCTACATAGTCAGTTCTTATGTGTCACCTGATCTCTTGTCTTAAATCTACATCTTCATAATAGATATTTCTACCTTAACACCCCAAAGGCATATCAAATTGAATTTTTCCTATTCTCAATTTTTCATCTCTCCTCAGGCAAAAAAACCACCCATTTTTTCTAACATCCCTATTTCTTTAATGAGACACATTTTTCTAATCATCCAGGGTCCCAACCTCAGAAACAACCTCAACTTCCCCTTGCCCCTCACCCACCAAATCTAATTAGTTGCGGGTCATGTTGATTCTATTTTCACATCTCTAGGACATGTCCCCTTTTTCTCTACTCAGAAGAACCCTAATCCAGGCCCTCATCCTTTCTTGCCTCAATTATTACATCTCTACTCTTCCTGGGTGATTTATAAGGAACAAGTCTAGTAAGAATGAATATCATGCCCTCCATCTGTTCACAGAGCACATAGATCTGTTCACATCTTTAAAACCATCAAAGGAACATTGGTGAGGTGTCTTTAAAAAGATGAAAAGCCCTTCTAGAATTAATAAGAATTTAAATGTTGTAGAATGACTTTAATGTGGTGATAAATATTAAAGTGATGGATTCTCAAGACCATGAAGGCATCCATCCTGTCTAGTGACTTGTTAAGTCACAGCCCTACATTAGCCTTCAGGTTCACACTTATTAAAGTTGGAATTTTTTAAAGAGGAAAAAAAATGTTAGTAGCTGGCTTGCTCAGCTTCTAGTGTGACCATAAAGTGAATCACCTCATGTCTTCTTGGATTCTACTACTAAATGAGGTTATCTTAAAGGGACAGTGTGCTGGGTTTAAAACCAGAGCATATGACTTCAAGGCACAACTCTGATACTGACTAGCTGTGTGACCTTAGAATAGTCATTTCTCCTCTATGATCCAAGTTTTTTCATATGCAAAAGGAGTGCATTCTCATCTGGATGAATCTGACCCAGTCTAGACCTGTGAAATAAGCATAGCCATGGAGCAGCTAAAAAAATCCCAGAACAGGGGCTCAATTGCTGAGTTTCAACGCTGAAGAAATGCTCAGTAAAGGTAAGGCAGGATTTCTTTAACATTAAACATTATAAGGGTATGAGGAAAGCTTCTCATGTTGCTCTGTGTAAAGCCACATACAAGCAGCTTTCCAGAAGAATGCTACTGTGAACAACTTTTCAAGGTTCTGATTACACAATATAGTGAACACTATTTATTCAATAACAAATCAGAGCAAAACATTCACAGAAAATCAAGGTACAGCATTCACGATGTTACAACTTATTACAGAAAATCAAAATACAGCATTCACAACAACTTATCATTAAAATGGCCACATACATTCCCCAATTGATAAATGGTCAAAGGATATGAACAAGCAATTCTCAGAGGTAGAAATTAAAGATATCTATAAGCATATGAAAAAATGTTCTAAACCACTCTTGATTTGAGGAATGCAAATCAAAACAACTTTGAGGTACCACATCTCACCATTCAGATTGGCTAAGATTTGACAAAACAGGAAAATGATAAATGCTGGAGAGGATGTGGAAAAATTGGACTATTAATGCATTGTTTATGGAGCTGTGAACTGATACAACCATTCTGGAAAGCAATCTGGAACTATGTCCAAAGGGTCATAAATAATGGCATATTTTTTGACCCAGTAATACCACTTCTGGGGTTATATCCCAAAGAAATCATAGAAGTGGAAGGAAGACCTGTATGTACAAAAATAATTATTGCAGCTTTCTTTGTGGTGGCAAAAAAAACTGGAAATTAAGGGGATGTCCATCAATTAGGGAATGGCTAAACAAGTTGTAGTATCTGAATGTAATGGAATACAATTGTGCTATAAGAAATGGGGAGGAGATGGACTTCATATTTACCTGGGGAAGCTTATACAAATTGATGCTAAATGAGAAGAGCAGAACCAGGAAAAACTTGTACACAATCACAGACACATTGTATGTGTGATGACCAACTTTGATAAAGTGCACTCTTCTCAGCAACACACAGTTATAAGACAACTCTATAAGTCTCAGGATGGAAGGAGATACCTACATTCAGAGAAAGATCTAGAAAGAACAGAGTTTAAATGGAGACTGAAGCAATCTACATGTTATCACTCTTTTCCATGTTTGGTTTTGTTTCCTTTTTCCTATTGTCCACTCCATTGTTACAACCCTTCTATACAACCAGACTAATGTCCAGTGTGAAAGTATTTGCAGATTCTATATTTGACT